>CAWUFW010014988.1:0-384473 GCA_963921515.1 Calotriton arnoldi | reverse complement strand
CCCATGGGTAGGGTGGTAGTAGTGACAGGCATCCAGCCCCCATGGGTAGAGGTGGTAGTAGTGGTAGGCATCTGGCACCCCCTGGGTAGGGGTGGTAGTAGTGGTAGGCATCTGGCACACCCTGGGTAGAGGTGGTAGTAGTGACAGGCATCCAGCCCCCATGGGTAGGGGTGGTAGTAGTGACAGGCACCCAGCCCCCCATGGGTAGAGGTGGTAGTAGTGGTAGGCATCTGGCACCCCTGGGTAGGTGGTAGTGGTGGTAGGCATCCAGCCCCCACGGGTAGGGGTGGTAGTGAGTGGTAGGCATCCAGGCCCCCATGGGTAGGGGTGGTAGTAGTGACAGGCATCCAGCCCCCATGGGTAGAGGTGGTAGTGGTGGTAGGCATCTGGCACCCCTTGGTAGAGGTGGTAGTAGTGACAGGCATCCAACCCCCCATGGGTAGAGGTGGTAGTAGTGGTAGGCATCTGGCACCCCCTGGGTAGAGGTGGTAGTAGTGGTAGGCATCTGGCACCCCCTGGGTAGGGGTGGTAGTAGTGGTAGGCATCTGGCACCCCCTGGGTAGGGGTCATAGTGGTGGTAGGCATCCAGCCCCCCATGGGTAGGGGTGGTAGTAGTGGTAGGCATCCAGCCCCCCATGGGTAGGGGTGGTAGTAGTGACAGGCATCCAGCCCCCCATGGGTAGAGGTGGTAGTGGTGGTAGGCATCTGGCACGCCCTGGGTAGAGGTGGTAGTAGTGACAGGCATCCAGCTCCCCATGGGTAGTGGTGGTAGTAGTGGTAGGCATCTGGCACCCCTGGGTAGGGGTGGTAGTGGTGGTAGGCATCCAGCCCCCCATGGGTAGGGGTGGTAGTTGTGACAGGCATCCAGCCCCCATGGGTAGAGGTGGTAGTAGTGGTAGGCATCTGGCACCCCTGGGCAAGGGTGGTAGTAGTGGTAGGCATCTGGCACTCCCTGGGTAGGGGTGATAGTAGTGGTAGGCATCTGGCACACCCTGGGTAGAGGTGGTAGTAGTGACAGGCATCCAGCCCCCATGGGTAGGGGTGGTAGTAGTGACAGGCACCCAGCCCCCATGGGTAGAGGTGGTAGTAGTGGTAGGCATCTGGCACCCCTGGGTAGGGGTGGTAGTGTTGGTAGGCATCCAGCCCCCATGGGTAGGGGTGGTAGTAGTGGTAGGCATCCAGCCCCCCATGGGTAGGGGTGGTAGTAGTGACAGGCATCCAGCCCCCCATGGGTAGAGGAGGTAGTAGTGGTAGGCATCTGGCACCCCCTGGGTAGAGGTGGTAGTAGTGACAGGCATCCAGCCCCCCATGGGTAGAGGTGGTAGTAGTGGTAGGCATCTGGCACCCTCTGGGTAGGGGTGGTAGTGGTGGTAGGCATCCAGCCCCCATGGGTAGGGGTGGTAGTAGTGACAGGCATCCAGCCCCCATGGGTAGAGGTGGTAGTAGTGGTAGGCATCTGGCACCCCCTGGCAGAGGTGGTAGTAGTGACAGGCATCCAGCCCCCATGGGTAGAGGTGGTAGTAGTGGTAGGCATCTGGCACCCCCTGGGTAGGGGTGGTAGTGGTGGTAGGCATCCAGCCCCCATGGGTAGGGGTGGTAGTAGTGACAGGCATCCAGCCCCCCATGGGTAGGGGTGGTAGTAGTGGTAGGCATCTGGCACCCCTGGGTAGAGGTGATAGTAGTGACAGGCATCCAGCCCCCATGGGTAGAGGTGGTAGTAGTGGTAGGCATCTGGTACCCCTGGTAGGGGTGGTAGTGGTGGTAGGCATCCAGCCCCCATGCGGTAGGGGTGGTAGTTGTGACAGGCATCCAGCCCCCATGGGTAGAGGTGGTAGTAGTGGTAGGCATCTGGCACCCCCTGGGTAAGGGTGGTAGTAGTGGTAGGCATCTGGCACCCCTGGGTAGGGGTGGTAGTAGTGGTAGGCATCTGGCACACCCCTGGGTAGAGGTGGTAGTAGTGGTAGGCATCTGGCACCCCTGGGCAGAGGTGGTAGTAGTGACAGGCATCCAGCCCCCATGGGTAGAGGTGGTAGTAGTGGTAGGGCATCTGGCACCCCTGGGTAGGGGTGGTAGTGGTGGTAGGCATCCAGCCCCCCATGGGTAGGGGTGGTAGTAGTGACAGGCATCCAGCCCCCATGGGTAGAGGTGGTAGTAGTGGTAGGCATCTGGCACCCCTGGGTAAGGGTAGTAGTAGTGGTAGGCATCTGGCACCCCCTGGGTAGGGGTGGTAGTAGTGGTAGGCATCTGGCACACCCTGGGTAGAGGTGGTAGTAGTGGTAGGCATCTGGCACCCCTGGGTAGAGGTGGTAGTAGTGACAGGCATCCAGCCCCCCATGGGTAGAGGTGGTAGTAGTGGTAGGCATCTGGCACCCCTGGGTAGGGGTGGTGGTGGTAGGCATCCAGCCCCCCATGGGTAGGGGTGGTAGTAGTGACAGGCATCCAGCCCCCATGGGTAGAGGTGGTAGTAGTGGTAGGCATCTGGCACCCCCTGGGTAGGGGTGGTAGTAGTGGTAGGCATCTGGCACACCCTGGGTAGAGGTGGTAGTAGTGGTAGGCATCTGGCACCCCTGAGTAGGGGTGGTAGTGGTGGTGGGCATCCAGGCCCCTATGTGTATATGTGGCATTGCTGATGGCCATCCCGCCCCTATGGTGCTGCTGTTGCTGGTGTAAGTAATTTCTGCATCCCTCTGTGTGTGTGTGATATGTCGGGTACGTGTTGTTTGTTTTTGTGGTTGGTGTCTGACTTACCTTCTGCGCCGTACGCGTCCGTGCCTGTTCCGGTAGTAGATGTAGAATATTGGTAGGATCGGCACGATGGGATTCATGGTTGGTTCGCCTCGCTCGTCTTTCTCTTTGCTTCGCCTCGTCCTCGCCGCTGGCGTGTTCGTCTCGTGAGCCGTGGAACGTGTTGTGGCACGAATCGGAGCTTATGTGTGCCTCTCCCGGATGCTTTGACGTGCCGTGCGTAGCGACGGGTTCGGGCGCGTACGAAAGCGCATCGTACTTGTCCGGCCGGACGGGGCTGCATTTTGGCTTCCGTGCGACTCGATTTTTACGCTTCCGGATCCGCCCGGTCGGAAAACAGGACCTGGATTGGGTGAGTACGACTGCGTCGGAATCTATGCAGTTGTGCGCATCGTACTTGCTCGTTCGGAATAATGTGCGGATCGGTCGGGAAACAGGCATTCGCCTGGCTTTTTTCCCGGCCGAATAGTGTTAGGTGCGCCTCCGACCGAGATCAGAATCGGCCCCTATATGTGACAGAGTCACCTCACTGCATTTAATATATGTCAGTCACCCCAAAGTAGGCCTCCTATAGCCCAGGAGGCAGGGGGCATTATATTATATTTATGGAAATATATGTGCAAGCATGTATTGCCCTGTGGTAGCATTCTAAATGTAATTCTATTGCAAGTGATTTGCAGGCCATCAGATAACATAGGCTGGCATATGGGCATTCCCTGTATGTCCAACTCCATGATGGCCCGGCCGGTTTCTTTCATGATTGGTGTCAAACACCCTGCTTTTTAAGCCTGACACGATTGTGGTGTCAAGGTTTAGCCAGCATGTACCTAGGTGGCACTTTAGACAGTGTCCACCAAGTTAACCCAGTGTTCTCCTGCCTTGGCCAGCTTTTTCAAAGGTTTGTCACCAAGATAGAAGTCTGACCTCACTCTGGGGAGTGTGTGCCTCTCCCAGAGGTCAGAAACAAAAGACCTGTGTGAGCAGGAGGTGACACCTCCGCCCACACAGGATGGCTAGAGAATTACACCGGTGTGGCGTTGAGCCTTAAAGGCTTCACTGGTGCCACTGGACAAAGGAGCTGTCCTCCACTTGAGGCCACAGCCTCCCCCTGCCGCAGGCACTGTTTTTCGATAGGCAGGTGGGAAATTAGCTATGCAGGAGTCCACCTCCACCTCCACAAGGCTGACCACACCTCTCGGGGATGCCAGTTGTGGTGCATGACCAAGGATGGTTTTGGCAATCTTGAATTTAGTACTAAATTCAGGTTCTGACCAGTTGTAGTGACATACATCCACAGGATGTTGTCACTAATGGGGCAGATAAGCCACAGGTCTAAGTGCCAATTGGCTACAAATCTATACACCCACTAACTTCTCCTAAATAAAGGATATAAGGGGCACCCAAGACACCAGAACCTTAGATTTGATGTGATATCAAGAAGAGACCAGTGTGCACGACAAGGCAGGACTCCACAAACATAGGTGCTAAGCTCTGCACCAGTGGTACCCACCCTGCACCGGCAGGATTGTGACTCGACCAAGGCAAGAGACTGGTTCCACAAGGAAAGCGAACCCCTCTGCAAGCTCCAGACTTCACAAGAACTCCCCTGGACTAGAGGAACTAGTCCCCTGCAGTTGGCAGGCACAAACCGCTAAGTCCACAACCTCGAAGTCTTGCTCCCTGAGCCGTCCACCGTCTCCACTCAAAGTGCTTGGGCAGGTGGCTTCTGGAAACTATAGGCCTGACCCTCAGCGAGGCTCAGCTTTCTACTACATTCTCTTGGTCCTCTGGATAAAGATTTCCTCAACCGGAGTGCTTTCAGGTACTAAGGTTTGTTGGTGGTCAGTCTGAATACAACCTTCTTTACTTGACGCTTCAATAGACGAGATTCACCTGCACAGATGACCAGCCACCCTGTGGCTCCATCGGAAAGACCTTGCATTTGTTTTTGCCCTCTCTTGGCACACCTGCCAGCTCCTCTGGCCACAGATCCGGTTCAGCACCATGGATAGCCAGGAGCACCTCTTCACCCGAGTCCCCAGAGCCAGGTAAATCAGAGCGGCCTGGAGCGTCCTGGTCTAAGGCCAGTTTCTTGCTTTGTTTCTAAAGGGTTTTGCTCAACTCGCCCTGCAAGTACCTTTTTGCTAATGTAACCACTGTAATACCGCAAGCCTGATTCACAGCTCTGTTTGACAGCTAAAGTGCACCTCTGCATCCCGCTCTCCTGAGCCAGGTAAAATTGTGCTAGCTGTCGTGAACTGGTCTAGGGACTCACGAGACCTTAACTTTAAGTGGGTTCTGTTGGACTCACTCTTAAGTAACCTATTGCATGCATGTGTTTTTTCTCATTGACCGCAATGTTAATGTTTTCACATTGCAAAGTACTGATTTATTTAATGCTTTAAAATTGATAACTCCGGTTATTCTGTATGTATTGATTTTGTTTTGGTGTCTAAAAACATATCAAAATCAGAGCTATTTTTATAAATTGGTGTCTGATTTCTCTCGAGTTGTGTCAATTACTTATCATCCATGTTGGTGATGTGAAATGCTTAACACATGTTCCTTCTATGTAGCCTGTCTGCTCTTTGACACTCTACCAGGACTGAGAGAAGGTGTACTGAAAGAGCACCCAGGGTCCACCTTTGTGTATTGTACTAGTATTACATGGTAAGGCACCCTGCCATACCACAGAATACTTTCACCTTGAAACAGGAAAGGTCTTTATTCTAGCTATCAGGGGATCACAGTCAATTTTCACTCTCTTCACAACCACCATATCAACAACATTTCCCCAGCATTCTATGTTAACTAAAATGTGGTCAATTGCCTTTCTGACATTATTATAGATCATTCTTGTTGGGCTGTCTGAAAGAGTGCAGCCATTCAAAAACACAACCAGTGTTTTTTAAGAAATGATGAAAAGAACTCCCTTTTCTTGGTTGCTTTGGTCAAGCACATGACTGGCTTGGGAATACCTAACCAGTAATTCATTCATGATATCGTCAGACGGGAAAGTATTACAATCCCTACATACCAATAAAAAATACATGCCCCTCCTCCCCTACCTCACTCCATTATTCTTTCGATATATTCAACAAAATTCCCCCACATCTCCAGCATCTCAAGCGGACCCTCCCCTGCTGTTGAACTGATGCTTCGACCTGATCAGTTGTTTTAATGTTTTATGTCTTCCCCAGTCTTATTTTAAAATGTTAAAAAAATACTTGACTAGCCCACGATCTGTTATTTGCACTGTGTTCCTTGAATTTGCTATTTGCACAGTACCACTTGATTTTGCTTGGTTGGAGGGAGGGCGGGAATCGAACACAGCATAGGTAGGCTTTCCGGGCAGTTCCGAGTGCCGCCATTTCGAGGGTGAGCGCTCTAGTTGCTCGGACCTGGAGTATAAAGGGAAGACGCTGCGCGCACGCAGTCAGACCTCTCCTGCTGTTGAACTGATGCTTCGACCTGATCAGTTGTTTTAATGTTTTATGTCTTCCCCAGTCTTATTTTAAAATTTAAAAAAAATACTTGATTAGCCCACGATCTGTTATTTGCACTGTGTTCCTTGAATTTGCTATTTGCACAGTACCACTTGATTTTGCTTGGTTGGAGGGAGGGCGGGAATCGAACCCAGCATAGGTAGGCTTTCTGGGCAGTTCCGAGTGCCGCCATTTCGAGGGTGAGCGCTCTTGTTGCTCGGACCTAAAGTATAAAAGGAAGGGCGCTGCGCGCATGCGCAGCGGGCGCGCCAAAGGCGCGCCTAAGGCAAGCCCGTCTGCGCCCGTCAGCGTCCCGGAGGTGCCCGGAGGTGGCAACGTTACCGGAGTTGTTCCCCACTCAGGTGAGAGGATAGTCTACAACAGAGACTCCCTAGTGAAGTTAGGCAATTCCTCAGGATGCCACAACCCCGTTCCTATGGAAATGATTGGGAATAGTCCCACCTGTAACTATTGTAACTGGACGTCTGGGCGTCATTCAGGGGTTGGGATTCAGGGGACAAAAGCACCGATTCGTAACGCAGAGATCACTCAGACAGGTAATATCAGTGTTTCTCTGTTGAATGTGCGTTCCTTAAACAAACATGCCCTTGACATTTTTGACCTGTTACAAGATTCTAAGCTTGATATCCTGTTTTTGACGGAGACCTGGCTTACTGAATCCTCCAACCCTTCTATCGCTATGGCTATTCCCCCTGGATACCAGATTCTCAGGAGGGATCGTGTTGGTGGCAAGGGGGGTGGCATTGCCATTATTACCAAAAAAGAATATCCTTGTTCATCTCTTCCTATGGAAGAGGTAGAAGGGGCTGAATGTCTTGGTTTTCAATGTATACTTTCACCCCATCAATCACTGACTGGAGCTCTCATTTACCGTCCCCCTGGGCCTGCAGGGAAGTTCCTTAAGTCCTTGAGTGACTCTATAGCTCCATTAGCTCCCAGGTATAACCACTTTTTGTATTAGGGATTTTAATATTCATATGGACAACTTGGAAATGCAGGATACCACTGCATTGTTTGAATTATTTGAATGCATGAATCTTTTCCCCTGTGTGTCCCATCCTACTCACAATAAAGGCCATACTCTGGATCAAATTTTTTCAAGTGTCAATGTTGAAATGGATGCCCCTGTACCTTTAACATGGACTGACCACTATTTGATCAGTTTCAGGATAGGTAAACTTATAAGAGAACCCCAAGTCCTGGCAAAGAAACAGTTTTTCATTTCCAGACCTTTTATAGAGTCACGCCTGAAGCATTGAGTGAGGAGTTGGCTCTTCACGCTATTTCATTCAGCGGCAACACTGAGAGTGATGCCAATACGCTGGAGAATTGGTTGAAGCAAAGTACCTGGGCACTTGCCCCCCAAATATCGCGGCCCTGCAAGGCCACAAGGTATTCCTCCCCTTGGTTTAATCAAGCTTTGAGGCAGTGCAAAAGTGTTTGCAAACGCCTGGAAAGAGCATGGAGGAAAGATTTTAGCACGGAAAATAAAGAAATTTATAAAATTGCCTTAAATGCATATCACACTAAAATCCGTGAGGAAAAAAAGATTTTCTTTGCATCTAAAATTGAGTCCTCCGGTAATAAATGTAAAGAAATTTTCAAAATCGTCAAAGATTTCTCTGCTCCTAATGCAGTGGCTAGACTTTTTACCCCTACATTAGAATGGACGAATCAGCTAGCATCCTTTTTCCATGAGAAGATTATTAATATCCAAACCTCCTTTGCTGTGTCCCTTTCAGAGGAAGATAAAAATACGATACTGCCACTTTCCAAGGGTTTGGGAAATGGTTCTGCCCTTACACAGTTCCCCCCCCTTCTTCCAGCGACATCTCTGGAGATTATGAAGGGTCTTAAGTCAGGGTCTCCTGTTGATTCATGCCCCGTGAAAATATTGGCCTCCATGGCGGAGATTATTAATATGAAGGCTAACACAGTATTTAATTTATCATTAAGTAATGGGCATGTCCCACGGATATGGAAATGCGCTAAAATACTCCCATTGCTGAAAAGCCCTCTGCCGATCCTTTAGTTCTAACCAATTATAGACCAATTTCTCTCCTTCCGTTTTTGCAAAGGCCTTAGAGAAATATGTAAACTCAGTGATTACCGAGTACGCGGAATCTAACAATCTTCTTCATCCGAGCCAGTCTGGGTTTCGCTCCAACTTCAGCACAGAAACTGCTCTACTTGAAATCTCTGAGGCTATAAAAGGAAAATTGGATAAAGGAGGAAAAGCAGTACTGATCCTCCTGGATTTATCTGCAGCGTTTGACACCATGCCCCATGTCCGCCTCCTGCAGAGACTGCAGGAGTGCGGCCTTGGGGACACGGTGTTGAAGTGGTTCTCGTCTTTTTTGGAGGACAGAAACCAGGAGGTCTGGTCCCCTCCCTTTTCTGCTACTATCCCGCCTCTGAAAGTGGGTGTTCCACAGGGCTCTATTTTGAGCCCTACTTTGTTCAATCTCTATATGGCCCCTCTTGCCCCTTTGGTCGAAGCTTGTGAGGCAACAATCATTTCTTACGCTGACGACACGCAGCTGCTGTTCATGTGTGAGAAGGGTGAAGACTTTGATGGGGAGCTGATCAAAAATTGCTTGAAAAAGTCTTCTCCTGGCTTAGACTTAATGAACTTAAATGTAATCCTGAGAAATCTGAAATTATTTTTTCGGATCACCACCTCAGGATGTATGGAAACAATGGTGGCCAGCTGATATGTCACCTCCTCAGTCTTCGGTCAGGACATTTAAGAACTTGGGGGTGAAACTGGATGATTCCCTTTCCATGAAAACCCAGGTTCAGTCTGTTGCAGGCTTTTGTTTCGGTCTTCTTAAAATGCTCAGGAAATTCCTGCCCATGTTATCTTTCGCTCACAGAAAGATAGTGGTCCAGGCCCTCATTGCCTCTAGGCTGGACTACGTAAATGTTTTATATTTAGGTCTTCCGGAGTTTTTGATAAACAAGCTTCAGGTTGTCCAAAATGCGGCAGCCAGGGCAGTTCTCAGGCTGGGCCCCAGAACCCGGATTTCCCCCCACCTGACCGCTTTGCATTGGCTCCCTATCCGAAAGAGAATTCTTTTCAAGGCATTAGTTCTGGCTTTTAAGGCTCTCCATGGTTTGGGGGCCCACTATATCAGGAAGAGAGTACTTCGTTATGCACCTGGGAGATCTTTAAGATCCTCTCACCAGTCTCTTCTAGTGGTCCCTAGATTCTCCCGTTTGTGCAGAGGGGGACGCTCTTTTCAAGTTCAGGTTGCCCGTAGCTGGAATAGTCTGCCTCAGCATCTCAGACAAGTACCCGATTTGCTGACTTTCCGTAAACAACTTAAAACCTGGTTATTTCAGCAGTAGTGTTTGCCTGGTATTATCAGGATAATTTAGGGCTCCGTCTAGCGCCGGGACACTCTTCTGAGTAGCTGAGCGCTTTACAAGTACATTATAACATAACATAACCACCCAGGTGGAATATGTACATTTGAGACATCAATGATATTAGCTTCTTTGGTAGCCATGGTAAGCCTCACATGTAGTACATTGGAGGAAAGCCATTTTTCCCAAATTGTTAATCTCACAATTCATTTTACATGATACTCATGTTGTGAGCCCACCTGCCGGTAGCCCTTTTCTTGAGTATTTGGCAGGCTCTGTGATTTCCAAAAAATCCCTTACTCCACTTCCAGTCAGGGACCATGTTTCCTGGCAGCAGCTTATAGCTTGGCTATTAATACATTTTAACCATTCCCCATCCTCCACTTTACTTATCAAACCTGCTGCATTCCATGACAGGATGTCCAAGCAGTCTTCTCTCACACATCTTAGCCATGTCCCTTGTGGCTTAGCATGTCTGTCATTAATACTACTTTATTGTTTGATAATTTCACTTTTATCAATCGGACTGAGCTTTGGTGGTATTCCTACCGCTACTTGTCTCAGCTGAGGCTAATCACGCTCAATCTTGAACTTCTGTTTCATCTGCTGCTCTCCCTGTGTTTAATAACTTAATTGACCGTAAGAGGTCATTTATTGCAATGCAGAGGTTGAGAAACTAGATCTCATTTGAGCATGGGCGGCTGTCTATTCCTGGACTCCTCGGCAAATGGTAATCCCATTTAGAGAATGGCTTGGCAGCCTCCTTAAGGGGTTGGTTATATGAGGATGGATTATTATCCCTGGACATTGGTTGGTGGACTAGTTGGACGTCTACTCCCATAACATGGAAGTCAACCAAGTTGCTTAGAATTAGCCTGCTTATGCTTTTCAATGCAAACTCCACTTGCATTGCTTGGTAATTTCTTGTCCCACACATGTCTATTTGCTCACTAAGGTCACTCTTTTTATATCCTGGAATGTCACTAAACTTAGGGGCCGATTACGATGGTGGTGTTTGGCACATCCGCGGTGCCAGCGGTGGCGGAAAACATCATTTTACGCACTCCAGCGGCGGTCCTCGCGTCCGCCGTATTACAATGGTCAAAGATAGCCCATTTCCCGTCCGCTGCGGAGTTTCGGGATCCGCCAGGAATTTCCTTCCGCAACGGTGGCGGAGGGAGCCAATAGAGAAAGACCGCCGTGCGGAATGACTTTACGACCGCCGTACAAATCACAATGCCTCAAACAGCCCATCACAACGCAGCGGAGAAAACAGCCACCCGGATATGGCGGAAGCACTACTGCGGAGATCAAAACTCGAATCCCGGTCACCTCCACGTGTTCCTGACCGCTATGGATCCAGCTCTTCAAGCCCTTCCGCTGCTGTACCTGATCCACTACCAGCAAATAAGACGTCGCCGCGGTCAACACTGCAGGTTCGTAAAAACACATCTCCACACACAACCACAACACACAACTCCTGTGCTGAAATACGGTTCCTGTCCACATCAGACACTCTGGTGGGGACAGGAACATATCCCCCAGTGTACTCACACATGTCCTGCCTGCTCGAAATCCACACCTCTGCATCCGGGTCACCCATCAACCGCGAAATCACTGCAATGTCCCGGGCAAGTCACCGCAGTGGTGAAGACGCGGGAAAACCTGTGCACAATGTAGTAGGCAGGCATGGGCAGTCTGGGCAGCTTCCCAGGGCTCCACCTTCACCCAACCCACATGGTGGGCTGTATCAGTTGGCCACAGCCCACAGCATGCTTCCCACACCCATTTCTGCACATGCTGTGTGCCCCTCCTGTCCCCCCCTGCACAATTCATCAGCCAGGTGTGGCTGGACCTCGCACCTCACACATCAAAGGGCAAGGTAGATTGACTGGGAAGGTGGGGGTGAATATGAACACCCTGCACAGAAGGTCAGGGGCTGGACAACCCTCCTTCCTCCTCACACTTGCGTTCCACTCATGTGAATCAAACTGATTATAATTAAGAAATGTAGACTCACACTGCATATTAACAACCACTGAACTGTTCACACTGCATGTCAAGTCCCTCTGAAAGATCCCACACTGACACCCTGCCACATACACATACCATAGGTCAGCAGCAATGTAGGACAATAAATGGGCTAGGTCACAGTGTAGTGCACACTGCTGGAAAACCAGGGAGCAAGAAACACAGCATTTGGACATCACATGCAAGAGGAGGAACATATCACACTACCCTTAGGCCCTCAAATCAGACATGGGTGGCACAGTGATAGCAATGAAACCAAAGTGACAACTGTGCAATATCTCTGGGATACAGCAATGCAAGCTATGCATAGGCACAGGAATGATAGGAAGTGTCAGAAGCCATACAGTGACCAGCCACACATCTGTGTCAACTTACTTGACATGTGTATGCCACGCGCACAACACACATGGCTCATTGTCACACTCCCTGACTGTCAAACCCAAGTAGGACCTTCACACATACCCCTCATCTCCCCATTTCACACCTGCAACACTTAACACCCGTGAGAAACACACATAAAGGTGCAAATAAGGTCCTGTGAGTTTCAAAACAAACAATCACACACCCTGGTGAGCATCAACAAATGTCAGCCTCACACTCAGGGATGCCTGAACCAATGCTGACCCAAAACCAATAGCCAAACACAAATCACACAAACAACATCCACAGAAGTCCAACAAGCCCAGCCATGTGCAGGCAAACAGTGGATAGGCAATGTGACCCTAGACAGAACAGGAATACACAACATTGTCACTCTGGACAAATGCACAGACACCATACCCCAACACAAATAAGAATTGCATCTTCAAATGCCAATCATGACCACTAACTGGGATCAATGGGACAAATCAGCTAACACAGACATAGACACCACACCAGTCATCAAGTGAGCATGCTGTCACAGGGTACCACAAGCATGCACATGCACAATCCTGACAAGTGACAGGTTAAACATAGGAGGACATACCACCATTGTGCACTCAAAACAAGCTCATGAACAAGAATCCACATTGCTGCCCTTGACATACACACAAGAAATGCACACTACACATGCAACACACATCTGAATGTATCACAATGCACAAACTACTCACACACAATGTCATGCAAATAGAACATCACACACACATTGCACCTGTCAGCAGAAAGAGCCAACACAGGCCAAACACTGCATCCATCTACAACAAAAACACAACAGATGCACATACCAATCCATCACATAGCAATCTCAGGTGGACATCAGGGGGATGCATACCAGGCAAGTACAAGGCAACATACACAGACAGCACTGCATGCACACTAAGCAGTGTGTGCACACCAACCAAACCACTAGCACACATATCTGAGTGCCCCACCATGAACTCCCACAACACAAATCACCACAGCACACATATAACATCACACTCAGGAAGGGTAGCAGTACCTCAGCAAACAGACATACAGCTTAGCCATCACCCACAGATGCACAACTCAGGGAAAACCAGATGCAAACAACATGACTAGAGGACTGTGCTGCTCAAACATATGCACTGCACATGAGCAATCATGACTGCAAACAAGTAGAAGAAAATAACACATAACTAATTGTGAAACTGTCCTGAGTAGCACATTGGTCCTCTACACAGATCATCCTCACACAGTATAGTGTCACACTATGAAGTGGTGGGGAGGGTCACACACTGGCAAGGCATGGGGTGGAAGACATGAGATTGAAGTGGTGTGGACATCAGTATTGGACAGGTGAGGAGTGTACAGTCCACAAACACATAGAGGAGTAACTCACAATTGTGTAGGCATCAGAAGCACCTATAGGGGATGGTATGACTCCTCATACCACATACTATACTCGACCCAAAAATGTGTCAAGTGACAGCAATGCATGAGAAAACTCACAAATAATGTCAGTGTGGCTGAGCAGGTCAGCACAGTGAGCACAAACTTAAACAAGACACATGGCTGATCAACAAAACACAACACAGACTTGGCAGTGACACACTCTGCATACTCACAACTGACAGTGACAACAAGTAGGTGTCCCCCAGGAGTGCAAGCACACACCGACACATTGCACAGTGCTCAACCTACAACTCCTACATGTGCCCACAATCTGAAGCACATGTCTGACAATGTAATCTAACAGGCACACATTACCTGGGTCACACATGTGTGTAGTTGGCATGTGCAGGGGCACATACACATCAACACCACTGACAATGACAGGCCAATCACACTGTATGACTACTCAAGTGCACACATTCAAATGTACCCATGTGACTATGAAGACAGGCCCACACAAGATGACTACACATCAACACTGCTGTGCACACATCAAGAAAGAGCCCACAATATGACAGACCCTGGCCACCCCGCAAGTAATCCTGTGGATAGCATTCACCTCTGTTCTGGTATTGCATCCTAACATGACATGTGTACAATTTAGCAAACCTGAGCACAGAATGATTAGAAGAAGAGTAGATCATCACAAACAACCATCATTGCACCCTCAAGCCTCAGTCTGAAGAAGAACAAAAGTGCCTGTTATCTCTGGAAACCTCTGAAAAAGTAAAACAAGTAATTGCCAATGTGAAAGTGGCATACAGAGCATGTGTCACATGAACGAATACCCATACATAAAACCTTTTATTTAGCAAGGGCATTGACAAAGCAGACAACAGGAGTAACAGTCTTTATTACATAATACCCAGATAGGCATCAAAAGTACAAAACAGCAAGGCCATTGGCCAGTACAAATTAAAAATATGCACATGTGTGCATGAGAAACTGCACAGGGAATGGGCATCAAAAGTAACAAACAGCAAGGCCATTGGCCAGTCCATAGTTCAGGTCCGCACATGTGTGCATGAGAAACTGCACAGGGAATGGGTGACATCGTCCACTGCCATGTGAATCACCACAGCTCAGGGGCTACAAAGTGGCAGTCCAGGTACCGCTGTGTGATAAATGGTGTGGGGAGGGGCATTTGGCTTCAACTTTGGCTTTAAGTTGAACTGGGAGGTGGCTCGATCCTAGTTGTCACGAGCAGTAGCGAACGGACCAGTGCGCGGGGTTAAATACGAGGTGAAAGATGGTCATTAAGGATCCTCACCTGTGGAGGACCATTGTGAACGCGCATCTTGATGCGTCAGGTGTCATGTAATCCTAGCCGCGACCCTCTGATGCGCGACGTGATCTCATAGAACTACCCAGAGGTGTAGGGAGTCTGGGTAATGTAGTTTTTTAATGCCGGGCGGCGTGTGTATAAGGACGCGTCCGTAAAAACACGTCTCTGATGCAAATTTAACACGCATAGGAAGCGCCCTCGCTAAGGAATACGGGTACTGTAGTTTAATTGCCCAGTACCCGATATTGTGTAATGACTATTCCTAAAGAAATGTACGGTATGCTCCCAAAGCCTAAGATGGTGCGATGGACCTGCACACACCAATAAATTTAATGCTGTATGTACCCTGCTAGCTGCGGTATCGTGCACAATAAAAAAAATGTTACAAGTGCACACCCAATAATGGGGCTACAAGCAAAGTATATGTGTAGGGTTGGGAGTGTCAATTCTGTTTAAGTACCCAACATAGTGTGCATTGCATAGATGTCCAGAGTCTGTATGCATCAAGAAAAATTAAATGCCACTGAGCCCAAAAAGGCATATGCGGGGAGTATGTGAAGAAGAGTGGTTACCCCCTAAGAGACAGAGCCCAACTGATAGGACCTCTCAAGGATGGGGTGCCTGGAATCCACAACCGACCACATAGACTGGTTCTCACCATGTCATCACGAAGTGTAAGACAAAGGGATATTCAAGATTCAAACTAGGGTCCAAGGGATCTCATCATTCAGCCCCTCTGAGTCACTGCGTAACTTAAAGACCCACCGCTGTTCTTTTCTAAATAGGAATCTGGACACGTCAGTGATGTGTGCTGGTATGTATGGCTGCTCAAGGATCATCCAGACCATGTCCTCTGGTCTGTGTTTTAGCTCGAGGAAATGGTTGGTCAATCTAGTGGATTGTTTTCTGCACCGGATAGTGCTCTTGTGCTCCGTAATCCTCTGTTTAATCTTTCTGGTTGTCATACCAACATACTTTTTGAGACAGGGACATGTTATTAAGTAGATGACTCTCTCGCTATTGCAATTTGTATGCTTGGTTTGTCTCCACGGTCTATCAGTCCCAATGTCTAACTCCGTGGTGTGTTTAGTTTGTGGACACACCGTACAAGTGCCACATGGATAGTGTCCCTGGACCGCTGGCATGTTCCAAAGTGTAGCTGGTCCAGGGGTAGGGCCGCCTCTAGGTCGTGTGTGGACAAGACAATCCCGCAGATTCACGCCTCTTTTAAAAGAGAAAAGAGGGGGAGGTATCTTGTCCTGTCCTACGTTTAGAATGCGCCAATGTTTACGCACAATCTTCTGAAGCTGGTTGGACTGTATGCTGAATGTATTCACACAAGTAAGTCTCGTGAGTGGAGGTTTAGGCGCCGCAGGTTCTATCAATGCTTCACGGTTGTTATTGGAAGCTCTTTTGTAGGACTGGCGTATCAATCTCTGAGGGTATTTCCTGGCCCGCAGATTCCGAGATAACGCGATGGCATGTTTTTTAAAATCTTCAGTGGTCGAACAGTTCCTTCTGAGCCGAAGGAACTGACCAAATGGCAGCCCTTCGCGAAAAGATTTCGGGTGGAAACTGTCAAATGTTAATAGCGAATTTCTTGCCATGGGTTTCGTGTATAGTTCACTTTCTAGACCCCTTGCTGATGGAAAAATAAGTAGGTCGAGGAACGGCAGACTCATTTTACTCGAATCCATGGTGAAATTGAGAAAATTGTTCTGTGAGTTCAACCAAGCGTGGAATGCATTGAGTGTTTCCGCATCTCCTCTCCAAATGATGAAAATATCGTCTATATAGCGCCTCCATTCAATAATGTGACCTCGAAAAGGGTTGTCCTCAGTGAGTACACAATTTTGTTCGAATAGGTGTACATACAAATTGGCCAGGCTGGGGGCAAAAACACTGCCCATCGAAGTACCCGATGTTTGAAGGTAAATACGGTCTTCAAATCTGAAAAAATTCTCAGTCATAGCCAGCCTGGCGCATTCCATGATGAAAGGAACTGGTGTGCTCGTAGCACACGATCTCAAGTCAAGGAGGGCCCTGACAGCATCAAGTGTCTCTCCCTGAGGGATACAAGTATAGAGGGATTCCACGTCAAAACTGACGAGGAAATCCGTCTCAGTATTAAAATCAATCCCTGGGAGTAGTTGTAAGACTTCCTTAGTGTCTTGAAGGTAGGTGGGCATCGCTTTTACTAAAGGTCTTAAAAAGTGGTCCACAAACGTGGAGAGAGGTTCAAGAAGCGAGCCCAGTCCTGAGATAATAGGTCTCCCCGGTGGGGGACGCTGGGGCTTGTGCACCTTGGGTAGCACATAAAAATAAGGCATCACCGGATGAGTAGTTACAAGGAAGCTGACTTCGTGGGCTGACACCCAGCCCTCTGTTCTAGCTTCCTCCACCAGATCGCTGATCTCCTTCATGAGCCTTGCTGTCGGGTCTGTTTTCAGCAATCGATAGGACCGCTCGACCATCAGTTGCCTCAGGCATTCAGCCCGGTAGTCAGAGGTATCCAAGATGACAATGGCACCGCCCTTGTCGGCGGGCTTGATGGTAATGGATGAATTTCTGGCAAGGGAGTCAAGTGCTTGTTTTTCTAAAGTAGGTAAATTCTGGTAGTGGTTTTTAGACGTCGTACTCAGCTTGGAAACTTCATGAGTTACAGCTTTTTCAAAAGTCAGTACCTGGTCTGGTACTGCGTGGCTAGGCGGACTGAAAGTTGATTTGGCTCTCAAACCGCTATCTGCGCCCTCATCACCAGACAAAATGTCGTCTCCCTGTTTGTCCTTGAAGAAAAAGTGGAGTCTTATCTTGCGGAAGAACCGGGCCAATTCACATTGGATCAGAAATGGATCACCAGTGCTAGTTGGAACGAACCCCAAGCCTCTATTGAGGACTGTTTCCTCAGTTTCTGTCAATGTATGTTTGCTCAGGTTGACCACTAGTCGCTGCTGGGTCCTGTCACTGGTGGACCTTTCTTCATGCTGCGTAGACTCCGTGGTGATGTTGGAGGGCTCCAATGTACTTGCGCTTGTGGCGTGCGGATTGACTTTGTCTTCCTGCACATTCCATATCGTTGTAGTGACCTTTATAAACCCCCACTTGGTTAATAAGCAGCAGTGGTGGTGCCAGGCAGGTCCACTACTTTTTAATAGAAACTCTCCATATTCGTGGGACTAGTTTCTGCTTTTTTTGTTCACAGAGCGTTGCCTCACGCCCTGAGTTGTTACCAGGAGTAGTGGGTTGTCCTCCCGATTTAATACGGGTAAGGGTTTTTTGATATATTGCCTTCTCTCATTCCTTCTGAGAAATGTAGCATTTTCCACTGATTGAAAATGTTTTTCTATATACAGACAGTAATCATGTATGCATATTTGAGTTCGTCTTTTCTCTTGTCTCTTTTCCAACAGGAGTTCACCACGTATCCCTGTAGTTTCTACTTAAAGCATTACACAGGTATACTGTTGGTTGTATCGTTCCAATTATTTTGTAACTCTTTTGTTTTGTGATAAATCTTCACTCACTTAGTTTTGCAGTAGTAACAACTAGGTCCTGAAGAAAGCCATGATCAATTTGTGATCTAGGTTGGCTGAAACATGTAGACCTTCTCAGCATATTCATCAGCGCGTTCGCACATTTATTCAGACCGCGCTCTTACTGCTTTTAACCCTTGACACCACGGGATACTTAATAAATTCTTTTTTCTCCTGGTAGTCAATTTTAATTCACTTTCTTTATACACTGCATCACGCACTCTCACCACACTGTTTCATGCTCCATCGATCTTAGGAGATCTAGCCCTCGGATAACACTAAAACATCAGCGAGCTCCTCCTTTACACCAGCAAGGAGTTGTAGCTCCTTGGCTGCACCAGGTTGCAGCCAAGAGGAGATCCCAAATGATGAAGCATGCCACCTCGGTGGGTGATGGGATTCCGTCCTCTAATATAGGACTTCCTTTATTCGTGCTTTCCTGTTGGGTGCGCTGGTTACTTGTGTGTAAATAAATAATTTTTCTAGGGACCCGCGGATTCTTTGTTGTTGTTACACTGTTTTATGTACCACTGTGTGTCAGTACAGGAGCATGAAAATACATAGCACACTAATACATAAATGTTGAGCAGAGGCCAAACAGCATGACACGTAGTACACTTGCATCGGATAATCCCATAGAAATGTATACATTTATGATGATGGAAAAGGACATGGCCATCTCATACACATGCAGAGTGCCAGCACAGCAACCAATGTGAAAATGACCCTCATCTGTGATGCAGCATGTGAGTGAGCATGACATACAATACATTGGGAATGATGTGTCGGGGCTGACTCACTGTCTCATAACACCACACACCCCTCAATGTCCTTGACCAGTGAATGGCTACATGTGTCATGGTGGTCACATTTAGGGCCATGATATGACATTCTCACACTCTTCTCACAAGGTGGAGGCCTGTCTTGTGCAATCCTCAGGCATAAGATAGCTCATTGAGAAATAGGGTGGTGGACAACATATATGTTTAACTCATCACATTTAGTGACGGGTCCTTGTAACATTGGGCTGTTTCTGTGCAGGCCAGAGGGACTCACACTGAGGTTAAACATGGGCCATCAGAGAAATCACATGCATGTACAATATGAGAGGGGAAACAGTGCCTACACATGCAAGACTGAACACATAATGTAATCAATAGAAGGATGACATCTCCAAATTACATTTATCTTATGTGTCATAGGTTAACTACCACCAAGAGTGTTACACACAGGCATTGTACTTTCGTGCATGATGCACACATCACCATAGTGGCAATTTGAGAACTGCAGACACATCATTCAGTACCTTCTGGACAAAATACATTTGTAATGTCACAAATGAGCATGTGAAGCTGTAATGGACTATGACATCACATAGCACAGGCAATGTTTGTTCAGACTTCGACTGACTCAAACCACCAGTGTAACTGTATGGCTGCAAAATACACTGCATGCCACTCCCATCCTTCAATGCAGTCTTGGATCTGTGGAAATAAGGCTACACACCCCGTTGACATGAAGTCAGCATGCTAGGCAGTGTATCACACATTTACATTAACCAGTCTCAGACCAACGTTTGTTGTTTTTTTGCAGAAGAAGGGCTGTAGAAGTGTCCATGTTGCCATCCTCTCCACATACTCAAATGCAATTCTTAATAGGCCTTGTATGGAGCAGGCTATAGGAAAAATATGGATGCATGCACATTGACTTGCACTCACAGGCACATACTACTGCAGAGCAACATCATGTGAGCATTCTGAGCACTCTCAAACTTTTATTCAGTAACACTTACCAGTACATCTGGCGCATCATACAGCCTCCCATACTGTGCAAGGACCTCGTCCACCAGGACCTCCAGCTCCTCTGTGGTGAAGGGACGGGCCCTGATGTTCTCAGTTCTCGCCATCACTGGGTCCAGAATACAGGAGCAGCAGCAGTTGGTGGTGAAGAATGGCAGGCAGCAGTGTCTGAATGCAAGTGAAATGTGTGGCTCTCTCACAGAGATTTCTAGGCCATGGGGTTGTTTCAGTGGTACTCAGCTGCTGCAATTGGTCTGCCTGGTTAGCATTTTTCAATTGTGGCCAATGCCCGGGCCCGCGGTAGCGGAGCACGCCTACCGCGAGTTTCAAAATTGTATTTCACTACCGCGATCGCGGTTCCCATTGGCTGCATTGGCATTGGCTTTGGCGGTGTACACCGCGGGGGCCAGGCGGTCGCTACCGCAATCCTGCATCTTTCAATTGTGGCCAATGACCATGATCGCGGTAGCGGAGCACGCCTACCGCAAGTTTCAAAATTGTATTCACTACCGCGATCGCGGTTCCCATTTGCTGCATTGGCATTGGCGGTGTCACACCGCGGGGGGCAGGCAGTCGCTACCGCAATCCTCCATCTTTCAATTGCGGCCAATGACCGCGATCGCGGTGGCGGAGCACACCTACCGCGAGTTTCAAAATTGTATTTCACTACCGCGATCGCGGTTCCCATTGGCTGCATTGGCATTGGCGGTGTCACACCGCGGGGGGCAGGCGGTCACTACCGCAATCCTGCATCTTTCAATTGCGGCCAATGACCGTGATCGCGGTGGCGGAGCACGCATACCGCACCTATGGACACAATATGCTCTAGCAATGGCAATAGCCAATTTTAATCATTGAACACTATACATTCACAATGTATTACAGCACCTGTTTGCAAATTTTAATGCTAGTGTGACATTCAACTCACTGATGCCTACACATGCCATGTCAGTGCACATGATTACATGCATTGGCATGTACTTCCTCACATGTCACCTATGGTATTTGTGTGCCAGTACACAGATTTGGTGTGTAATGGAGTCTCATATTTGTGCACATCTCAATGGGTGACATGGCTAATCAACCCACAGTAATGATGGACTGAGCACATAATGTGCCTATTTCACTGTGCACATTGCTGTATTGATTTTGGTAGTTGATCAGCTTACACACACTGTGCTCATTGTGTAGAAAAGTTGTGCTCTGTGCAACTTAAGCAAGAAGGTGTGGCAGGTACTGCAGCTACGTAGAAGTCAGCAGTGTTGCTGTTTCCAACATGTGCTGTGTCACCTACACCCAGGGCTGGTGACACAAGATGTAGGAGTGTACCATTTACCCTTCACATAGTCAGAATCTGTTTTGGAGGTAGTCAGTATGTACATACTGACCACATGTACGACTACATGAGATCAAGGTGTCTCTGCATGTGACTTGTGCATTAAGCTGGTATTACAGTCCAGTCATTGTTGGCACTGCATCAGTCAAGATGTAAGATGTTTGACACATCTCATAGGGGAATTAAATTGACATGTGTCCCCTTTCATTGTATGTAGGAGACGACCAAATGTGCATCGTCCGTTGCCAGTGCTGGCAAACATAGAAGAGGAGGACATCAAAAAAAAATTCCGTCTGGATTGCCTTATCCTTCAAGACCTATGTGGTCAGTTGGAGCCCCATCTGAGGCCTCGCAGAACCTATCCGACTGCTTTGACACCAACAGTTAAGGTGATGGCGGCCCTGCATTTCTTTACAACTGGTTCGGTCTAGTACACGGTGGCCCTCGCCGGTGGGATGTCTCAAGCAATGTTCAGCATGGTGCTACGTGATGTCCTGTCTGCAATGATGACATACAAGGACCGCTACATCCATTTTCCAAGGAGACATGAATTGGCAGCTGTGAATGGAGATTTTTATGACCTTGGCCACATACCTAATGTTGTTGGCGCCATTGACTGCACACATGTTGGCCTGGTTCCACCACAGGCACGTGACCACATATACAGGAACAGAAAGCATTTCCATTCCATTAATGTGCAAGTGGTATGCCAAGCAGATATGATTATCTCCCATGTCTGTGCCAGATTTCCCGGATCAGCCCATGACTCCTACATACTGCGTAACAGCATCATCCCACAACTAAAGGCAAACCTGCATCCGGAGCGTGCGTGGCTTGTTGGTGAGTACACCGAGTCAAGTAGTGTGCTGTATGTGTGACATGCTGTTCTCAGCGACTGTTTCTATCAGTAATATGCTCTCTGTATGTCACACCTAGGTGACTCTGCGTATCCCAACCGGCCTTGGTTGCTGAGCCCACTGAGGAATCCAAGGACCCCGGGTGAAGGATGCTACAATGATGCACATCGGAGGACGCGTCGTGTGGTGGAGCGTACTTTTGGGCTTCTGAAGTCTAGATTCCGGTGTCTGGACAAGAGCGGAGGTGCACTACTCCACTCTCCCCAAAAGGTGTGTCAGATCGAAGTTGCATGCTGCATGCTCCACAACCTGGCCTTGCGCAAGGAGATCCCCCTGCTCCTGGACGATGATGAGCAGCAGATGCCCCCCCTGCAGACCCACACATGCCCAGTGACGATGACAGTGGAGAAGAGGAAGGTGTTGACCTGCGTCAACAGCTCATCGACAACTACTTCCCTTGAGTGTAAGTGACATTGCACAACAGTGACATTGTCTGTTGGCTTTGATGGTAGTGGCAAGGCATAGATGATCTTTTTGACTGCTGGCTGTTGTTGGCTCTGGGCTAATGGCTGATCTGTGTGGCACAGGGTATTTTTATCCAGGTACCTCATTTCTATGTTGATGTTGTTGCTCATTGTTATGTGTGCTGGTTTTTGTACGTTGATGACTAGTGTTGTGTTTTAGCTGTAATGGCATCACCTGACAAGTAAATGTCATTCTCTTGTGTCTTTCTAGGTCCCTTCACCCTCTCAATGCCTCGTCACCATCAGAGCTTGTGGTACATTGGAATCTGAGTTGACATTGTACATACTGTGATAAACATGGAGCTGACACAAAGACATAGGTGTGTAAAGAGTGTTTATTTACCATACGTATTTGTGACAGAGAAGTGATTATTTACAAAATTGTGCCAAGTGAATTTATGAGTTGTCAGTGATGGTAAATGAGACATATAGAGTAGTCACCACATTGATGTAGTCACACAGTCCAACAGACTCCTGCCATCAACATGGCAATGTGGGTAAGGATAGTTAACAAAGTCAATGTCAAGGGGAACACAGGTGCCATCATGGCTGGCTCAGCGAATTGCGTTTGGCTGGTGCATGGCCACGTGATCCTCCCCTGGTGTTTCTCGGATTGCCCCTCGTGCGTTTGGCAGGGGGCCCTCTGCTGCAGACTCAGCGGTGTCTGAGGAGTCATTTGGTTGCAGCACACCCCTCTCTGTGGCCGCAGCTGAGGTGGTGGGTGTATCAGCATGCGGGCCGCTGGAGGGGGTTGAGCTGTCATTTGGGCCGCATGTCTGTCCCTCAGAACACCCACAAGCTGGCCCATGAGGTCCACAAGTTGGCCCATACGTGTGTCCATGGCCCTCAGCAGCAGGCGAAGCTCACGCACTTCTTCCACAACCTGGCCCATCTGTCCCTGGTTCTGTTCATATGCCCCAAGGACTCTTGCGACGGTGGCTAGGGCTTCGGTCTCAGTGTCCTCCTGTATTTGACCCCCAGTTGCCCTCCCACCTGCCCTGCTGACACGGACCTGTGGCGTTGGCAGTGGACGCACCCGCACACTCCCCCTGGCATCCTCTGATTGTGTTGTGGTGTTGGTAACCACTGAGGCAGGGAGAGTGTTGCAGGCAGCAGTGGTGATGGTGGTGGTGGAGGCCGCACAGGTCATTGTAGCAGGGGTCAGCGCTGTTGTTATTGCTGTGGTGGTGGTGGTGGTGGTGGTGGTGGTGGTGGGGACAATGAGGGCCTGAGACGTGGTGCGCCCTGGCAGTCCAGAGGGGCCAGGTTGTTGCTCCTCATCCGAGAAACGTAGGGAGTGTGCATCCGAGAGTTCATGTTCCAGGGGGGGGAGACAGGCTCTGCAGGTTGGTGGTGTTTTCTGCTGCAGTTGCTTGTGGATCTCCTGTTGAACAGAGGTTAAATTGTCAGTTAAGTGCACTCCACAAGCTTGGTGTTAGACTTTTGGATGTTACATTTGATACACCAAACAATTTACATTGCAATCACTTGGTTTGGCAGCAAAATACTGAGCATCATGACATGATGTTGAGGTACATACATTACTTGTCCATGGTATGACATGTAAATTGAAACCATGTGCCACGTACAGATTTTGTGATTACAAGGACATGTCATCATCTAACAACTTGCGGCACATCAACTTTATGTAATGCGCCTTTTTGTTTGCTCTTCATGGAATTAATTTCAGCTAAACAAGAACTAGCCATTGGAATGTTATACATACCTTTTTCATATAATGTACTTTACTTTGTTTGTCAGATTGACCATGCATGTTTTGTGTTCATATGGGCCTTCATGCTCTGACACCATGGCACTTACACATTGCATTCTGTGCTGTGCATGATTGTGCCATGAATTACTTTCACATGTGACTTGGTGAGTCAAAGTTTAATTTCTGTGACAGTTACGTGCGCTTAGCTGTCTGCACACTGGATGTGGCTTTTGGATCTATGCCAAGTTGGCTGACATATGAGTGCTGGTGTGGTCATCTGGCTCCATGTTTTTTGAGAAGGATGGCAGGGTGCATGCACTGACTACCTACCTGTTCGGTGACACAGTGGAGGGAAATGGCTGCCACATGTTTCTGGGTGTGGGGAGTGTACCATCCTGCTCAGCTGTGGGACAAGGGGGCCTGGTGGGAGTTGTAGTGCTGGCTTCCCACCCACAAAAACCCCTCCCTGTTAAGATGGCTACCTACCTGTAAGTTTGATGAGTGCAATGAAATGGCTGCCACATGGTGGGGGGTGTGGGGAGTGTACCATCCTGCTCAGCTGTGGGACAAGGGGGCCTGGTGGGAGTTGTAGTGCTGGCTTCCCATCCACAAAAACCCCTCCCCGTTAAGATGGCTACCTACCTGTAAGTTTGATGAGTGCAATGAAATGGCTGCCACTTGGTGGGGGGGAGTGCTCCATCCTGATCAGCTGTGGGATAAGGGGGCCTGTGGTGAGTTATAGTGTTGGCTTCCCACCCACAAGCACCCCTCCCTGTTAAGATGGCTACCTACCTGTAAGTTTGATGAGTGCAATGAAATGGCTGCCACATGGTTGGGGGGGAGTGCTCCATCCTGCTCAGCTGTGGGACAAGGGGGCCTGTGGTGAGTTGTAGTGTTGGCTTCCCACCCACAAGCACCCCTCCCTGTTAAGATGGCTACCTACCTGTAAGTTTGATGAGTGCAATGAGATGGCTGCCCCATGGTTCTGGGTGTGGGGAGTGTACCATCCTGCTCAGCTGTGGGACAAGGGGGCCTGTGGGGAGTTGAGTGCAGGCTTCCCACACACAAACACCCCTCCCTGTTAAGATGCCTACCTACCTGTTAGGTGAAGGTGAGCAATGCAATGGCTGCCACATGGTTCTGGGTGTGGGGAGTGTACCATCCTGCTCAGCTGTGGGACAATGGGGCCTGGTGGGAGTTGTCATGCTGGCTTCCCACCCACAAACACCCCTTCCTGTTAAGAAGGCTACCTCCCTGTGAAGTGGATCAGAGGAAGGGAATAGGTTACACATGGCTCTTGGGTGGGGTGAGTGTTCCATCCTGCTCAGCTGTGGGACAAGGGTGCCTGGTGGGAGTTGTAGTGCTGGCTGCCTGTCCACATGCCCCAATGGAAATATTGCTAGCTACCTTTGAGGTGATTCAGAGGAAGGAAATGTTAGATATGGGAGACATGTGTTGGGAAGAGTGTGTTGTACATAAGTGCTTTTGTGTCTAGGAAGTGTAGCTTTCTAGTTGTGCAAGACAGTACATAGCAGTGTAATGGGAGACATTTGTTGGTACTTACCAGCCTCCACTCCCCCGGGTATTCCTGTGAGACTCTCTGGATTCAGTATGGCAAGCACCTTCTCCTCCCATTCGGTGAATTTTAGTGGTGGAATGGGAGGGCCACCGCCAGTCCTCTGAGCCAGCTCATGGTTCTTGTTGGCACGCTCTTTCACCCTGCTCTTGAGGTCATGCCACCTCCTCTTGATGTCACCAGGGTGCGTGGTGTGGTCCCTACTGCATTGACTTTGTTGACTATCCTTTCCCACATTTGATTTTTTCTGGCTACTGGTGTCTGTTGGACCATGCTGCCAAACAAATGTGGTTCTACTCTGATTATCTCATCTACCATGAATGACAACTCATTGTCAGTGAATTTTGGCATTTCTTTCTGTGCCATGGTGTCTGATGTGCAAATGTGTGAGAAGTGCAGGTGGGAAGGTGGTGGTGGAGATGTGTGTGGTGTGTGTGTGGTTGTGATGGTGTGATGTGTGCTGATTTGCCTCTCCTTTGTGCTGTGGGGTTGGGCCCTTCAGTGCTGGAGTTGTGCAAAGGATTCTGGACAGGGAAGGGGCTGGTTTTATACTCAGCTATGTGGGTGGGTCAAAATGGAGTATTCATGTCAGGTGTGTTGTCTGGGTTGACCTGGGATTTGTATTTTTTACTTGCCATGGGGATGTGTCATTGGGGTGTGTTAGGTGTTTTTGGAGGCTGAGCCAGATATGCAGCCACACTTGGTAGCCTTGTTGTGTGGTTGCTTTCGACCGCCATTACTCTTACGGCGTGACCTCGGCGGTCGGAATGCAACAGCCCTTCCGCCGGCTCTCCCATTCAGTGTTAGTTGCGATCGCTGCGGTTGGAAACAACTGATCGTTCCGCTGGCACCACCATAGTACCGTAATTTCACTTGCGGTCATTCCGCTGGTCGATCAGCGGTTTTGGGTCTTTCCGCAGCAAATCCGAACGCCGCGGACGGATTTTCAGCTCTTCCGGACGTTCCCGGCGGAGTTTTGTGGAATCCGTCCGCGGCGGTCGGATTTCTCTGGCGGTGCATCCTAATCTAACCGCCGGTTTTGCCGCGGTACATGCGGACGGTTATTTACCGCTACCACGGCGGTCGGAATACTTTTCCGACCGCCATCGTAATCGGCCCCTTAGTTCCTGTAGTGCATGGAGGAGGGCCAAGATCCTGATCTGTTCAGGGGATTTGTAGAACTAACATCAGAAAACAAATCGGTAAACTCAAGATGACAGGTTGTTGTGCTTAATTTGCTTATTTCCACCTTCCCCATTTCAGGCTCACTGGTCGAGATTTTTGACTGAAGTTCCATTTCCATCATAGAAAAAGAATTAGCTAATGGATTAATGGGCTGCAGTTTTTCAGCCTCACCCAACAATGTATTTGTGCTCTCCTTCTTTGTGGCGGCATCATCATCAACACTCGATTTCGCAGCTCGTAGAAAAGCTTCCTCCTTCCCACTACCACCATTCGCTATTACATTAAAACTCAGGTGATCTGCTGCAATAGATAGGTTTATTTGAGATCTCACGATTTGGGCTTGGCCATCTCTCAGTACACCAAATTAAGCCCCCTGTTTAGCCATTTGCCCTTCTCTTAGCTCCAGCTTCTCTGATTTGTCTGGTATATCCATCTCGGTCTGCCTTGTTTTAGCTAGTGGTTTGCACTCCAACAGGCTCTTGCACTGAATAACATTATCAACTACTGTACTGCATAAAAGCTTGCTGTTTGATCCAGATTGTGCATTGGAGTCCCCCCGTTCTTCTTTATTCTTTATTCGGTTATTGTCATAACCATAAAAAAGAAAAACAGACATACATTTAAGATACAATTAGAAACGGTAATCGTCACAGGGTATGATTAAAACATGCGTTCATCTTCTGAAAAAGGTTCGTAATTACTTAGATGTTGATCTTGGTGCTGCAGGGAGCTCTGTAGCAGGCATTTCATAGGGTGTCAGCAACTGAGATGGTGATCATTGCTGAGGTCGGAGCAACTCCTTTCCTCCTTGGGAGGGACATAATTAGTAGGTTGTGTACTCTCAATGTGAGCATAGGCACTGTCTGCCTTACGTTTTACTGTCTTTTTTGACTGGTATCTTGCTTCAGATCTTATCTTTGGAAGTGGGCAGTTAAGGAACAATTAAGTAACAATCAAAGAGCAATTATTGAATTATGATTGAGCGATGATTGATAACCTAATTGGCAACCCCGATTGCCTTGATATCCTTGCCCTTTGTCATAGTTAATGTCCTTATCCATGTCCTCAAGCTTAGCCTCTAGCTCGATGGTTAACTCTCTGCACGGGATAAACTGGTGCAGCCTTGCCGTAGCACTACTCCTCCATCCAGTCACAACCAACACTTCGACTGCCTCTAGGATTCTTCACCCTCCCGAGCCCTCTCATAATCACCTCCTTACTGTTCCAGTCCTCAAATGACTTGGGTGCCCTTAGGAGGTGGGTTTGTCATGGCATTCCAGTGGCAAACAGTTGTGAGCAGTAGGGTTTGGAGGGAGTTAGTATGTCATGTATTTCCTAGAGGCGCAATGTGTTTTCTTACTTTTGCTAGCCTAACTGTATGTAATATTAATAAATATATGAATATTATAATTTAGGAAGTTTAGGGTCCTTGTGCATAATGACCCAAGAACTGCTCTCGCAAAAAATGGATTCCATCTCTGGAGAAGTAAGCATGAAGTTACTTTATAGATCCTGAAATTTCCCTATTATTGCTGATGAATTGTTAGGAAAATATATGACTCATTACTTGTGACTCTAACAGATTTAGTTCAGATTTGAGAAAAAGTTTCCCAATCGCTGCAGTTAAAACTGTTATGAAATTATAAGCCCGATTACACAAGATTCTAATAGATTTAGCCCAGCTTTGAGCAGAAGCATGGAGGCATTTTTCAGATCAAATCCGAATTTTCCTTCTTTTTTTCCCCCATGAAATATGACTCTAGTAAAAGTAGCATAGTTTGGATGAAAAGCACGATGGCACTTTAATACAGAAAATTGAAAAGAAATGAGGTAATGACTGTTTGTACAGAAGGATTTACTAGTATATAGAGAAGCTATGTCTTAATAATGAAATGAAATGCAAAAATATGACATCAAATGTAATCAGTAGAACGGAATGTTATTTTAGTGATGGACTTTTGTGATATCAATGATCCAGTATGACATGTTATCCCTAAATCACCTTAATATTAGTAATATATTTGTTCTGAATTTGATGATTGAAGAAATTAACACTGCTTCTCTATGTACTTTTTAACTCTATTCTTTTAACCAATCTAGTGCATTTTTATATATTCCCTGATGGTAATGATTTTTATTAATTGACAATAAAGATTTCTTATTATTATCATTATTATTACTGCACCTAATAACCAGCATTTGATTTGCACACATTACAAAAGAACATGGTGATTTTGTGCTACACATTTATTTAACAAATAGGCTGTACATATTTTGTTATTTAGTTCTTCTGCTGGGATTCGGATGGAACATTTCCTACAAGGCCGAAAAACACTGTGCTCTGTTTTCTCTGTGGTCGGACACTAACATCTAGAAATAATAGAAAAATCCAGCTGCTGTTTTGAACATGCAATACTTATCATAAAAAACTGAAATTTGTCATTTTGAAAACAGAGAGGACTAATTCTCACAGAGTAAAGGTCCTGATGCGAGGCAGATCTCCGCTGCCAGAGATGTAGAACAACTACCTATGTATGCCAGGTATAGCCTCCACTAAACCCAGAAATCTATAATATAACACTGTGTTTCTATAGTGAGGGTAGGCTTAAGCAGATCTATCTTTCAATAGGACAGGGCTTTTATTGTGTACAGTCTGTTGATTATGATAATCAAATTTTTACCATTATATGTCTTTGAATTGCAGCACAGTTATTACAAAATAGAGCATGATAGTTTCAATAAATATTGTAATCATTCATTGTGTCTCTTTTCAGTTTATTGTGAATACCTATGAGTGAGGGAATGAAAGGTGATTGCCTACTACCCCAATCCCTGAGAGGGTCAAGAGGGTTGTGTTCTGGGGTACCAATTTACTTGTTTCTCTAGAAAGGTTAGGAGAGCAGGTAAGGCACTATGAGCTAGTCTGGATTTTGGCCCATAGGTATTGATATGGAATGGTGATTCAGTTCCTGCATACGAATGTTCTGCGGTCCTAGGCATGGTTCTATTTCTAAGCAGAATCCCTCCAACAAGTATAGTCCTGGAATGAGCACATCAGCTCCGGAGGAGAATCCTGTTGTATTGTTCCACTGGAAGTTCAATGGATTAATTGATATCAGACTGCCCTAACATGTTGTAAATGTTTTTCTGAGGAGTCTGAAAAAGTCAGAATATCATCCACGTAAACTCTAAAAAAACACATTTAAAAAACCTTCACAGCACTTTATGAATAAAGTATTGCAATGCTGCAGGACCAATGACGTTTACAAAAGGTATGATCAGGTATTCAAACAACCAAAACTTACTGCAAAATATGTAAAAGGACTTATGCAATCATTTCCAAATTCCAAACAAGAAGGGGTGTGAATGGGGTATCCCCCCTCCTATTTCTGATTCGGAAAAGAGTATATCAATGGTTTGCAACCACAGTTTGCTAGTAGCACATCAGCAATCAACCCCCAAGTTAAAACCCCTACACTTTGTGTTTTCAGCCTTGAGGGGGAGTGGTGGAGGGCCAGCAGTGTGCAGGAGACCAATGCCGGCTCCCCCTGAAGTTTTCTAAAACTGCTAGTACTGGTTCCTTTAAGGAACACGGACTGTTGTTTTAAAAAACGTTGCTATTTTGGAATGCATTAATAGAGATTGTGGTCTGCTGTCCATTGCAGGCCGCCATTCTTGTGATTGCAGTCAATCACAGGGATTCGCAAATTGTAACCTGCCTAATAAATGTAAATTGTGCAGGTCATTCTGCTACCCACTGTGAGTCAGTATTTTGTGAACCGATCTGTTAGTACATAGGTCGGTTTGCAAATTCTATTCGTCAACAGTGGATAGCAATTTGCCACCACTTTTTGCAATTGGAATAATAGTACATGAGGCCCTAAATTTTTAATATGTCAGATAGTCTTGCAGCAGCCCTTGAGTAGCACTTGTTCAATATTTTGAAATAAACTAAAGTAAAGGGCATATTTATGAGCCTCTTTGCCGCGCTCTTGCACCACACAATGTGGTGCAAGAGTGAAGCAAATGAAAAATTAGATTTATGAATCCTAGCAAGCCCACCTTGAATGTCCCTACGTGGATTCATAATTCTCAAGTAATGTAATGCAGAGTAAATCTCTGCGTTGCATTACTCTGCACCAGGGAGACGTTTCCATGGGTGTTGCGTGGGTGCTCCAATGCAGCATTCATGGATTTTGACATATTCCCAAATTTACAAGAACAGGCAAACCTAGGAATGTGCCATAAAGATGTGCCTCCCCAGGAGAGGCGAAATAAGGAGAAATATCTTTATTTAGCCTAATTTCTTCATCTTTCTATGTGTGTTGCATCCTGCATCCTGCAGCACATATAGAAAGTTCTGAATGTTTTGTGTAGGAAGGTTCTCCTTCCTGCACAAAAACCTGCATTCAATGCAGGCACCCTTGCACCATGGTGTAAGGATGCCTGCATAAGCACTAGGCAGGCCATTGTGCGCCAGCACAGGGGAAAGCACAGGAATGTCCCGCATTGCCTTTTTCCAGTGACACAGCGCAGAGCAGCTAGGTGACTTGTTGTGCTGCGTTGCACCTCTTTTTCATAAATATGGCCATATGTCTTAAACAAGGACAAAGAACATTTCAGAAAGGATGGCATGAAGAGCTGGCATGCTCACATCTGCTCTGACTTATAAATTAAAATAATGAGGTTATTTAGGAAAGTGGCAGAACTCCACTCATGGCATGATCACTCCTGTCAAGTGGTTTTGCATATTTACTAGCAGTGAATTATTCTTTTAAAATGACTGCCATGTCCTGTACCGTGCTTCATGCATTCTACATAAAACCTAGGTAGAAACAACTGTTGTGTTTTGCTCCGCTATCTCTCTTGAAGTCAGGGACGGATTGGTAATGCGGGCACTCGGGCATTGGCCGAAGGGCCGGTGTCTCAGTGCCCTCTGTGGGACGTTTTATTCCCCTTTCCCAGTCCATAGAGAGCACTGGACAGGGAGAGGAAAGCAGCCTTGCTGTGCGTCTGTTCAGCGATGATCAGCTGTGGCCTCTCCTTGACCCCCGGCCCTGCCAAGCAATCATGCTGATGGTGGGCTGGGGAGGGGTGATTGTGTTCCAGAATCGGCCTCCCAGGGGGCCAGGTGGTGTTCAGGCCATTGAGCCATTTTCACCTTGGCCCGCCTGGGGCCCACGCAGCCCTGAAACAGTGTTTGCATTAACACCTCGCCCACAGCCCTTCTCATTCAGGGCATAGTAGGCGAGGAAGAATGGGTCTCGCCGTGGGGGCCAGGTAATGTTGGGAACTGGCACCATCTTCACCTTAGCCTCCCTCCCACCCCCACGGATGGCCCAGCAGCTGTGTTTTTTGCTTTATCCCCTCTCCTGCCAGGCCATTGCCCTGAGGCAGTGAAGGGCTGGGGAGGGATGAGTAATTTACAAATAGCTGGGGTCTCACTGTTTTTAAGGTGCTCCTGCGCTGGAGGGCTGGGGAATAATTTTTGAAGAGAAAGGGGCCTCGCTGCTTTTCAGGTGCTTCTGCCCTGGAGGGCTGGGGAATTATTTTTTAATAGAAAGGGGCCTCGCTGTTTTTCAGGTGCTCCTGCGCTGGAGGGCTAGGGAATAATTTTTGAAGAGAAAGGGGCCTCGCTGCTTTTCAGGTGCTTCTGCCCTGGAGGGCTGGGGAATAATTTTGTAATAGAAAGGGGCTTCGCTGTTTTCAGGTGCTCCTGTCCTGGAGGTCTGGGGAATAATTTTGTAATAGAAAGGGGCTTCGCTGTTTTTCAGGTGCTCCTGTCCTGGAGGGCTGGGGAATAATTTTGTAATAGAAAGTGGCCTCACTGTTTTTCAGTTGCTCAGCTTGTAGGACATTGTCACCTTGGCCCTGTGTCCTTCCCAAGAACAATATCCTCCCACTTACATTCCTTGTGTGTTTCAGGAAAGGGCATGCCCGCGAATGTGGGCCACACCCCAAAAATGTGGGCCACTTTTTTCGTCAGTGCCCGGGGCCAAATTGTGATCACAATCCGACCCTGCTTGAAGTGGAGCACTGTAAGGAGAACACCTTCTCTTGATATGTCTATGCTTTTATTTGTTTGCAACGTCACACAATTGAATGTGCTTATGTTCATTATCAATTTGAGACGCAGGGCCAACCTGGGGAAACGTCAAACCTTCTCTGTACTTCATGTGAATAGACTGAAATGAAAAACGTCAAGGTGCATTTCCTAAAGACGCTAAGATGAGGAGGAAACTGCAATTTCCTTCCTATTTTTTTCGGGCTGTCGTTTAACTGAATTTATGACCATGTTAATTATTTGCGCTAAACTCTACAATTACAAAACACACCCTTGGGCATCTTCCTCGGAGAATAAAACGTACCTCACTGGCACTTACAACGAACACCAGCAATTCAATATCCTGTAAGCCAATAATGATCCTCGCATTTACTGTATTACAAAGGAATACTGTAACTTTCACTCTGGGGTTAATTAGTGCCAGAGGAATGACTTCCTGGCAGCAGCTGAGAGCAGTTAATCCAAATCCCAATCTCCTCCATACTAATACTTTAATGACTTTTTAAATCAATGAAGCTAAATTGGATAAGGAAAGATGTTTTGTTCAGATCTCAAAGATTCACTGGAGACAAAGGGCTCGTGTTGGAAGGATGATGCAGTCATTAATGTACACAAACACTCTTTGGAACATCAGCCTACTTAATTTATTCCCAGATTTGTAGACAACAAACATTTCTCAACACATTTATTCCTAGTTAGTGATCCGCAGGTTCGGTTGCATTTACGGTATGTACCAGAGTATTTATAAATGAAATATTAAAAACCAATCTGATGACTAAATATGCTCAGCCATTAAAATGGCTTAAACTTTCTAGTTGTACTAATTCGCCTAGTGAACAAGTTTCTTTAGCTCTTTCGTTTCACTTTTGGTTGTCTTCTCCGTAAATGCAAAATTGCATTTGTATTTAATAAAGTTGGGAACATTTTCTATCACTGGCACTGAGAAATTAAATCCAAGTGCCCATTGAACCTTGAAAGGTTACTTCGATGACATTTCTCGCTCCGCTCATGTATGACGCTGAACCTCAGAAACGTATGGTAAGGGTCAGACTCAAGCCTTCTGAGCACAAGTGAACAGCATAATGGGATTGTGTGGCGAATGCAACACACTGCCCTACACATCCAGTGAATCAAAATGATATCTACCATGATGTGAATACTACACCGTGTATGATAACAGAGAACGTGTCTAATCTGATTCTGTTATTGAACAAATTGTGTTATTCAATAACAATTGCATATTCCTTCCTCCTATCTATCCTTCCTTTATCTCTGCGCCTATTTCTTCATGTTTTTTCTCTCTTTCTAACTTCCTCCCGTCGTACGTTCCTTTCCATGTTTTCCTTTCCTCTTTTCTTCCTACATCCCTCCACTTTCCTCTTTTCTTTCCTTCATTCTTCCCTTTTCTATGCTTTTTTCGTTCCTTCATTCACACATTCCTTGCTTTCTACTTTTTTCCTTCCTTGCTTCTTCCTCCTTTCTGTCACTTCAATTTCTTGCTTACATCCTACCTTTCTTTCTTCCTTTCCCTGTTCCTTCATTCTTTTTATTTCATTCTCCTGCTTATATTTTTATATGCACTTCCTTATCATTTCCTTAGGCACTTTGCCTTTTATTTTTTTCTCTTGCCTTCGTCCCTGTGAGGTATAAGGGTATTACTGAAAAATCACAAGTCTTAGATCCCACCCATAAACACCAATATGAGGAATTGGGGTATTAGTTTAGTGGGGGGTGGGGGTGGGCACCCACCTTAATTAGTAATCACAACCCTAGTCAAGGTGAACCACTAAAGTCAATAAATGAACCTGAGCTCAACCCCCTGGTAGCAATGACAGCGATTAGACAGCCATAACTTAGAGGCAATATGTAAAGTATTTATGCAGTATTCAAAAAGTAATAAAGCCAAAACACAGAAAAAGAAAATTCATTAATAAAATAAATTACAATATAATAAGTAGAACTGGAGTTATGAATTTTTAAAGGTTAAGGTTCAAAATAGGGGCGAAAGGGCTAACGTGCCAAATGCAGTCATCTGGTTGCGCTTGACCAGAAGAAAGTTAAGTCATAAGGCCGACCGTGATGGAGCACGGGTTGGATATAGGGACCTGGTGCATCCCGATGAAAAGTCTTGCCTTCGAACTGAGGGCCTAATTTTTATTTTGGTGGATGCAGTTGTCCTGAAGGAGTCCCCGCCTGCCAACTTTAGAAATACCCGCTGGCCAAAACGGACATTTCTTTCATTAGTAGATACCGCCGTCATCGCAGTTCCTGTCAATGCATTGTAAGTTTGATGGACGGCTCCATCAACTTGACGGAGCCATACAGCAAACTTAGAATTCTTTTATTTATTTAAAAAAAAAAATTTAAAGTAGGAATATAAAAAAAACAATGCCCACCTCACCACTGGAGTGTCATCCCATAGCGAGGAGGGCATATAGCACTTTTTATTGGAACTTACCATCAGGCTTTTAATCTAAATTAGGTGTACGGACATGTAGCCAAAACTTCGATGACCCTTACTCCGTCTGGCCCATTGGAGGAGTTTCACAACAGCATACACAGTGTAGTGCCTGCCGTTGTCAAACTATGGTTCAACCAAATCAAAATTGGGTGGGAGAACCATAATGTTGACTGGGAGAAAACTCTGTCATCACTGCAACAAGGTCTCTCTCCATCAACATTTAAATTGAGCCCTTAGTCTTGAATTGGAAGCCAAAAATACTCCGGGTAGCAAGGCAGCATACTGTGGCCGCAGAGGGCTCCACATTGTTGGATAGCTGATGGACAAGTTCTCGTGAAGCTGTTGACTTTTGGCAACAAAGGTCTGAGCGGGAGAAGTTTGAATTTTGCACCCAGAGAAGATCCCTCTCCGATCGAGTTCTATTTGCGCCTTCATCTGTTGAAGATTTCTCCCTTTGCCTTTGAACTTAGGGGTCATTATAATGATGGGCGGATCGCCACCGCCCGTATGGCAGTGGCGATCCGCCTGCCATTTCTCACCGCCAGCATGCCATTTCCCCCCTGCCATATTACGATGGCGGGGGGAACCCCGGCGGATGGAAAGACCGTCCGCCGGTTTACCGCCGGTCCGACAGCGGACCGGGCAGTAAAGGGGCCTAATATGGTGGCGGTGTCTGCTAGACACCGCCATCCATATTAGGATGGCGGCGGAGAGCAGCCTTTCCATGGCGGCGTTGCCGCCATAGAAAGGCATACGGTGTTTGCTGCTGGGGGCCCGTTGTGGGCCCCCCCAGATGTTGGGGGATGGGGGGTGCACATTTGCATGCACAAGGTGGCAGGCACCGCGCGGTGCCTGTCACGGTGTGCATGCAAAAGCACAACTTGCATATATTGCATTGTGGAGGGTGCTGCTTACAGCACCGCCGCCGCAATTCAATATATGCGGAATGCCACCGCCACCGTGGCGGTGGCATCATAATCCCAATGGCGGGACCGCCGCTCCTATGGCGGACGGCCCCATTCTCCGTTGCGGTGGCGAGCGGACTTTGTCCGCCCGCCATTGTGATGGACCCCTTAGTCACTTTTTTGGAGCTTGGATTATTCAAGCAGGGCAAGGCTATAGGCTGTACCCAAAGAGGGTTCCACAAGACCAGATACCTTCTCCATGGGTTATTACTGATTCAGATTTGCTGCTGTGGAGAAAAACATAATGGGAGCACCCTGAATCTTTGGCCCAATGGCAACATACTTTCTTCGGATCAGTTTGCCAGGTTGGTTTCTATTCCCCAGCAGTTCTTGGAGTCCCAGGTTTAAGAATTTGTTCGTTTAGGAGGAGTGCACTTTGACAACAGCCCAAGGTCTAGGAGTGCACTTTGTGCATTCCCTCTAGACAGCCACAAACACAGGAAGGTGAGGGTCATCTGCATTCTGAGCACTTATCTGCATTCATCTGCATTCTGATGGGTATTCCTTGGCAGGGAGGTATGGAAGTGGCTGACACTTACACTTCAATAGGTAGTATCCTGTCCTCACATAAAGCATTGATTCAACCCCCAAAGATAGCCTGGCAGACAGGACTGGGTTAAAAGGGATCCTTGTGCACTTAAGTTGCTTTGAAATCACCCCCTACATCAAATGCACTTTTGGGTATAAGAACTGGGGCTCTGACCCTACCAAATCAGTACACTACTGGACCTGGGAAGAACTCTTCAGGAGTAAAGACTGGGGTGCTGTAAGGATTGCCACTTTGGCTTGACTGACTGTTCTGAGGTATTGCTTCCCTGCTTTGCTGCTGATATCTGCCCTGAATGAATGAATGAATGACAATTTGTTGAGCGCGATAGCTACCCTTAGGCGTCCTAGCGCTGCGGACAATACGGGCATGAAAGACACTTGGGGCTGTCCGGGTTTATTGAAACAGAAAAGTCTTGAGGAGCTTACGGAATGAGAGTATATTAGACTCCGATCGCAGATGCGGGGGGAGAGCATTCCATAGTTTGGCCGCGTTGTACGAAAACGAGCGGCCACCACATCTAGTTCTTTTTATCCTGGGTACTTTGGCAAGAAGAGAGGAGGATGACCTAAGCTGTCTAATCGGCCGGTAGGGAGTGATCAGCGGTTGATTTATGGCGGGGCCTGTCTTCCAGAAGGCCCTGTGGCTGATACTAGAGGGCCTTGAATTTAATTCTCTCCCGGACTGGGAGCCAATGTAGGCTTCTAAGCCCAGGACTGATAGGAGATCGACGGGGAGTCTGAAGAAGCGTTCGAGCGGCGCAGTTTTGAATGACCTGAAGCTTATTCAGAGTGGATTGTGGGGCTCCCAGATAGAGGGCATTTCCGAAGTCCAGGCGTGACAGAATAAGGCCCTGGACCATGATCTGTCTCGCCTGGAATGGAAGTAAGGGGAGAACCTTCCGAAGCAGCCTCAGTAGACCATAGCAAGTGGCCGCGAGTTTGGTTGCTTGGTGATTGAAGCTGAGGGTGTTATCCAGCCATATACCCAGGCTCTTGATCGTGTCCTTGGGCACTGGGGCAGGACCAAGATAAGATGGCCATAGTGGATTCATAATGTACTTGGGAGCATTGCCTAGGAGCATAAGCTCCGTCTTGTCTCCGTTCAGCTTTAGGCAGGATGCTGTCATCCATTTAACCACCTCCTCCAAGCATTCACTCAAGTTGTTATGAGCTATGTTAGGCCGATTGAGAGCCACTACTAGCTGAGTGTCGTCGGCATAGGTGATGATTTTTATGCCGAACGGACGGACAATTTCAGCTAGGGGGCTCATATATATGTTAAACAGCGTGAGGACAAGGACTGGACCCATCTTACTTGAACCCAGAGTGACTCCAAGGGCTTGCAGGCTTGCCTTCTGTTTTCTGAAGTCTCAGGGACACATAAGACTTCCTTCAATTCTGATGGTGAGGCAGGACTCTGTCATCTGTGAGTCCTACCATTGCCTGAGGTGCACCCTCAAGTCCTAGTCCTCAGAAGTGGGTTCTGCAACTGTTTTACTACATCACCAATGCATAGTTACCACTGCGCCAGTCGGAACCAATCCAACACCCTTCGACGCAGAGGATGTTCAATGACAGGGGGGACCAACCTAGGTGGCCAGACGTCGACGCACTACGCGGCTTGACAATGACGCAGTGCCTTCATCTCTATGGAGCTCAAAGACGATGCAGGCACCTACTGTGTGAATCAGAACCATCATATCATGCTCTCGGTGTCAACGCTTGCTCCATCCAAGGTACTTTTTCAGTGGGACCTACTTGAGTTTCGTAGCTGGACTACCCTCCATCGCGGTCAGCTTAAACTTTGGATTTGTACCAGTCCCTTGCAACCTCAAGTAACCTTTTGACCGCTGTTAGAAATGGGATTTCTGGTTGGCTAGGGCACGCACCTAAGCCAGGCAGAAACCACCACTCTAGTCAGGGCAAGGGAGTTACACACTGAAGATAACCCCTGTTCACCCCCTTGGTAGCTTGGCACGAGCAGTCAGGCTTATCCCAGAGGCAATGTGTAAAGCGTTTGCGCAACACACTAGGCACACCACCAAAAGAAACTCCACACAAGGTTATATCAAAAATAGCCTTTGTGTTATCATAAACACATTAGATCATAACCACACATATAACTGTGCCAACTGGCACTAGGCAATATTCACAGGGGATTATATACAGGGCCAGGCCAATCGGGCCACGGTCAGAACCATCAGAATGCAGGTAGTAAACATAAAACACAACCAGTAACTACTGGTACAATAATGACCTCAGCACTATCACATTAGGCATAAAGCACATTAGGGACAAGCCTCATTAGCATAAACACATTACGCAATAGGCATCATCCTAAAACATCATAGCATGACATTAGGCATCACAAGCATAAACACATTATGCAATGTTTGGCATCCTCATCAGCATACAACATTAGGCCTAAACATCACACTAGGCGTAAACTCTGTAGGCATAACATTAGGGCCTTGCGCCCTACCAACCCTGTGGCACCCACCATGACCCCAGGCCAACTAGCCTTCCTCTGGGGCCCAATGCCCCTTTGTCCAGAATGTCAGGGTTCTGCTGTAGGATCTTCCACTGGCTCTCTGGCTGCTAATGCAGCAACTCAAAGTGTGCTCCGCGCTGAGGCAGAGGAGTGTATCTCACTCCTTCATCATGAACACCAGAATGAAAATGCCCCCGAAGCGCCCAGCACCAACTGACAACAGAAAGGAATGCCCCCGTTTCTGCTGCCCTCAACCGGCGGGACAGCTGGGCCAACTTAGCACGGGCACCACTGCGCTCTGGGGCGGCCCCTCTCCGGGACTCCTAAGTATCCAATGGCCCAAACGTTGCAGCTGCCCGCAACTGCGCGCAGCTGGGAAGAACAGCCCTTTACTGGGCTCCTCCGGGTGCCTTCACGGGGCACCAACCATCCTCCCGACTCAGCCCCCACTCACCAGGGCTCGACTTCTGGACTCCTCCGGTCCACGCTGGTGCCGCTCCTGGCACCACGCTGACAGAAAAGAAAAAGGCCCCAACGCAGCCCCACTCACCGGGGCTTCTCCGGGGACTCCTCCTGGCTGGCGGGACAGGCACCGGCAATGTGCCTCGACCGGCCCCTTCCTTGCAGACTCCCTCTGCCCAGATTCTGCGGACACCCGGGACCAACCTGCATGGCTCGCACCGTCGGCTGCGGGAGCTCTGCCTCCGAGCAGGCTGACGCTGCCTCGCCTCCGGCCGCGCTGCTATTGGCTGGCCGGCAGTTTCCTTTTCCCGGCCCCGCCCACAGTCGGGCAGCTTGCCTGGCTTCCGGGCTGCGGCGGTGACTCTCTCCTTGGCGGTGAAATGCAGGGTGGGCACCCGCTTTAAAAATGAGCATAAATGCGGGGTGGGCACCCGCTCCTTAAAAATGCATAAAAGCGGGGTGGGCACCGGCTCACCAAAACAGCGCAAATGCGGGGTGGGCTCCCGCTTGCAGGAGCACCAAAATGCGGGGGAATCCCTACGTCAGGATCCCCCCCAAATCGGGCGCAGTTTAGCGCTGCAAACCCCCGCACTCTCCCTGTCCTAGGAGACAATTATGGCGCTCACAAGGCGCTTGGTTCAAAGTCATCAGGGGCACAAGGCTGGGCCCAGGCAGGCCAGCTCACAGGGCCCTCCAGCAGGGAGGCAGTCCCTCATGGCGATTCCTCCTGGGGCCCAGCAGCAGCAGTCCCCAGTCACAAAGAAGCACAACCATTTTCATGGGGTCACAGCCCCAATATTTATATCCACATTTGCTTTGTCTGCCCTGGCACAGAGCTTGGGGAACCAGCCTAAACTGGTTCTGGGGGGTTTTGGAGCACTTTGTTGACAAGGCTCCTCTTCCCCTTTGTCAGGTGGGGGCTCGTCATCAGACACATCACAGGGGGCGGAGCCAGCATTCACATAGGCAGGCACAGACCTATTCAGGGTCAGGGGACTACTCCTCCCACTACTCCAAATGCAGAGGCCCTATTCAGCCTAGCGCTGACTCACCCTGCCCCTCCTGGAGCCGCACACACCTCACCAGCCCCTGTCACTCCAAAGCCAGACATGCAATCCACATCAGGCAGGCAGACACATAGCACACAGAAATGCCAACTTCTAAAAGTGATACCAAAGGGGACGATGGACGGAGCGTTTGAGCTAATCAAACACTCACCCCCAGTCAACTGATCTGGGTTTAATCCATCATCATTCTTTAGCTCACTCCACCACCCCAGTTCAGACATGGCCATATGCAAATCAGTCTGACCCTGTGCCTCATGGGAACAGTCCAGCCCGAACTGCCAAGCCATGTCTTCCCTGGACCGGAAACAAGCATCCTGGGACCGGTTTCTGGCATTTCAGCCGTCATCAGCCAGGCTAGCTTGAATCCAGTGGCAAAGTGAGCAAGGAACCCACGTCTGGGCATACACTGCCAACTTAGGGCGAACAAAGCGATACCAAAGGGGACGATGGACGGAGCGTTTGAGCTAATCAAACACTCACCCCCAGTCAACTGATCTGGGTTTAATCCATCATCATTCTTTAGCTCACTCCACCACCCCAGTTCAGACATGGCCATATGCAAATCAGTCTGACCCTGTGCCTCATGGGAACAGTCCAGCCTGAACTGCCAAGCCATGTCTTCCCTGGACCGGAAACAAGCATCCTGGGACCGGTTTCTGGCATTTCAGCCGTCATCAGCCAGGCTAGCTTGAATCCAGTGGCAAAGTGAGCAAGGGACCCATGTCTGGGCATACCCTGCCAACTTAGGGCGAACAAAGCGATACCAAAGGGGACGATGGACGGAGGCACAGGGTCAGACTGATTTGCATATGGCCATGTCTGAACTGGGGTGGTGGAGTGAGCTAAAGAATGATGATGGATTAAACCCAGATCAGTTGACTGGGGTGAGTGTTTGATTTGCTCTAACGCTCCGTCCATCATCCCCTTTGGTATCGCTTGTTCGCCCTAAGTTGGCAGGGTATGCCCAGACGTGGGTCCCTTGCTCACTTTGCCACTGGATTCAAGATAGCCTGGCTGATGAAGGTTTTGATCCCGAAACCGGTCCCAGGATGCTTGTTTCCGGTCCAGGGAAGACATGGCTTGGCAGTTCGGGCTGGACTGTTCCCATGAGGCACAGGGTCAGACTGATTTGCATATGGCCATGTCTGAACTGGGGTGGTGGAGTGAGCTAAAGAATGATGATGGATTAAACCCAGATCAGTTGACTGGGGTGAGTGTTTGATTTGCTCTAACGCTCCGTCCATCATCCCCTTTGGTATCGCTTTGTTCGCCCTAAGTTGGCAGGGTATGCCCAGACGTGGGTCCCTTGCTCACTTTGCCACTGGATTCAAGATAGCCTGGCTGATGAGGGTTTTGAACCCGAAACCGGTCCCAGGATGCTTGTTTCCGGTCCAGGGAAGACATGGCTTGGCAGTTCGGGCTGGACTGTTCCCATGAGGCACAGGGTCAGACTGATTTGCATATGGCCATGTCTGAACTGGGGTGGTGGAGTGAGCTAAAGAATGATGATGGATTAAACCCAGATCAGTTGAGTGGGGTGAGTGTTTGATTTGCTCTAACGCTCCGTCCATCATCCCCTTTGGTATAACTTCTAAAAGTGGCATTTCTAAAATAGTTATAATAAATCTGCGCAATCCATTGCGTAGCATTTATTATCACTATTCCAAATATACCAAACTTGACCACGCTGCTCCTCTCATATCAAGAATTACCACTGAACACTTATCAGGGAATCCCCAATGCATTCCTATGGGAGGGCAGCCTCACAGTAGTGAGAAACCAAAATGGCTGTTTGTCACTACCAAGACATGTCACACACTTAAGGTACATGTCCTACCTTTTACCTACAATGCACCCTGCCCTTAGGGCTAGCTAGGGCCTACCTTAGGGGTGACTGACGTAGTAAAAGGGGGGCCACAGACATGGCGCACACTTTAGGTGCCACGTCACAGCGGCAGTAACACTGCGCGCACCGGCCCTGCAATGGCAGAGGCCTGGGATAGGTTTGAAAGGCTACTTTGGTGGGTGGCGCAATCAGCGCTGCAAGCCCACCAGAAGCATTTAATTTACCAGCCCCGGGTATATGAGATACCACTTTACAAGGGACTGACAGGTAAATTAAATATGCCAAACAGGTGTAGACCAATCTTTACCATGTTTACCACAGAGAGCACACGCACTTTACACTGAACAGCAGTGCTAAAGTGCCCAGAGTCCTAAAACCACCAACACCATGTCATAAAAAAGCCTAGGGGAGAGGCAAAAAAAGTTTAGGGATGACCCTGCGAAAAGGGCCAAGTCCAACACAACCCCCTTCCAGCCAAAATGCAGGGCAGACCAATCACCACCTTGATGGACTTCCCTGCCTTGGGCGATGGCGATAGAACACGGACGCGGGCCCGCAACTGCAGGGGCACACTCTAGTTCTAAGCCACTCTGAACCCATGTGGTTCCCTTTGTCAAAGCTCCCAGGACCAACTAAGCTACCCCACTGGTACTCCCTAGTTGTCCTCGGCTAGGACCAGGCCCTAGGCCATCCGGATGTATCTGGTCTTTGCCATCTCACAGAGTGGGGGGCGGTAGCCCCAGGCACATAGTACCCATTCTCCACTCTACCCCTCTTCAGGGCAGTTCTAAACTGCCACTGATCCTCCAGCCTAGGGTCCGCACCCTCAGGCTGACCAGAAGTCACGGGCGAGGCTTTCCTCCCCCTACCTCTCCTTCTAGGGTTCCGCACTCTCCTCCTTGGAGAGGCACCCTCAGAACACAACTCTCCCACCAGTTCAGGACCTCTCTCCAGCAACTGGTCTCCCAACCTAGGGTCTAAACCCTCAGGCTGCACCGGGGTCAGAGGTGAGGAATCCCTCCCTCTGCACCCCCTTCCTGAGTTCTGCACCCTCCCACCTGGAGTGGTACCCCTGGAAGCCAAACCGGTCAGGACACTGGTTACAGATGTCCTTCCCTCCAGGTCAGGCAGATCCTGAACCTGGCCTCCCAACCCAGGGACTAAACCCTGCGGTTGAACACTTGCCTGGCACACCAGGACTTCTGGGGACTCACACAGTAGCCCCCGAGGGTAACACATGACTCATGTGTCGTGTGACAGTCTGCCTGGCGCAGATCTCCCGACCCCTGTCCATCTGACAGTGCACGAAGATCCCCCAGGACAGAAGTGGTATCACCATGGTCACTCCTAGGAGACTCAGCCCTTCTGGCTGGTCCCTGACCCACTGGTTCTCCCACTGGGGAACACATCCCCCTCTCACCCCTCAATCTGGACTTCTGCACCCTCCCAACTGGAGCGGCACCGCCAGACACCAGAACCACTGGAGCTCCGTTTACAAACGCTCCAGGTTCTCCTGACACTAGGAGATCCCCCTCAAATGGCCTACTAGTACAGCCTAGGCCCCTGACCTGGCGTTCCCTTAGGGAACCCTCCAGGCCCTGAGACTGGGTTTCGGGCACCTTGGGACACACAGTTCCACACTCACTCCTTTTCCACTGAGACAGGACGTGAGCCCCTACACCCCTTCCACTACACTGGGACCTAGCTGGGCTACTCTGAAACTCTTCCCCCACACAGGTCTGGAAGATACCTGAGCCACTCCTTTTAGGATCACTCCCTAATGCCTCTTCAGATGCTCTGGCACTCCAGAGGTCTGCCTCCCCTGCAAGCTCCCTGGGATCAGAGAACTCGCACCCCAACAGGTGTTGGCGTAACCCCGGAAAACAATTACTGAACATGTGCTCTCTGACAACCAGATTAAACAGCCCTTCAAAATCATTTGCCGTGCTACCCATCACCCAACCTTCCAGTGCATCACAACATTCATCCACAAACTCCCCCCCCGAGACTGGTGAGACAGTTTCCTACTGGCCCTGAACCTCAACCTATACCCTTCAGGTGTGACCCCTCTTCATGGGAACTAGGTACCACGCTCTGGGATCTGGGAGTGGGACTTCCTGCAATGAACTCCAAATTTCTACCACCACTGGACCCCACCCTCACTGGTGAATCCAGACAACTAAAACTGCACTCAGGGGATAACATACCCTCCAGAGCTAGTTTCTCTCTGGCGAAGGCCCTCTCCGCCTCCGCCATCCTCTCCTGCGCTAAGACACTTTCGAGCTCTAGCTTTTTGTCCTCAAGGGCCAACTCCTTGAGTCTCAACTCCTGGGCCCACAAGGCCTTTTCCTCCTCCAAACCCAGCCGCGCTATCTCCGTGGCATACTCCGATTGGAGCGTGTCCAAAGCCAGCTGATGCTCCCTTTCTTCCCTCCTATCTACCCACTCCTCTGGGGACAGGGAAAGGGATGGGGCACTGCCCCCGGCACTGGACCCAGCAAGGGACTCCCTATCTATGGGATCCTCAATATCTACTGGCGTCCCTGCCCTGTCATTTTCTCTCTCTTCCTCAGACTCTTCAGGGCCACCCTCAGACCCACCACCCTCTTGGTGTGCGGCCTGGGCCCTCTCCCACTCAGAGTCCTCACGTCTCCATGTATCCTGTTGTCATTGTAGCAGGGCATCCCTAAGGAATACCTGAGTGTCTTCCCCACTCACAGCTAAGCCTCTCTCATCACAGAACCCCCTTAGCTCCTCTAGACTGTAGTTCAACAGCAACAGATCATATGTGTTTAGTCAGGTTCCATTCTGGCAGGGCACTTAAACCCACACAAGTACAACACAAGACACCTAGGCGTAAGATCTGAAGCAAGAGTACACAATTTGAAAATTACACTTTTAGGAGAAAAATAAAACTCAGGAAAAATAATCCCCAAACCTGTGATTATCTAAATGCAGAGCTTGTAGTGCAACCAGTTGTCGTTGTGGTATTGCGCAAACGCAAGTCCTATCCTCACCGCTGACAACCAATGTTAGAAATGGGATTTCTGGTTGGCTAGGGCATGTGCCTAAGCCAGGCAGAAACCACCACTCTAGTCAGGGCAAGGGAGTTACACACTGAAGATAACCCCTGCTCACCCCCTTGGTAGCTTGGCACGAGCAGTCAGGCTTATACCAGAGGCAATGTGTAAAGCGTTTGCGCAACACACACACACAGCAGCAACACACTAGGCACACCACCAAAAGAAACTCCACACAAGGTTATATCAAAAATAGCCTTTGTATTATCATAAACACATTAGATCATAACCACACATATACACTGTGCCAACTGGCACCAGGCAATATTCACAGGGGATTATATACATGGCCAGGCCAATCGGGTCACGGTCAGAACCATCAGAATGCAGGTAGTAAACATAAAACACAACCAGTAACTACTGGTACAATAATGACCTCAGCACTATCACATTAGGCATAAAGCACATTAGGGCCAAGCCTCATTAGCATAAACACATTACGCAATAGGCATCATCCTAAAACATCATAGCATGACATTAGGCATCACAAGCATAAACACATTATGCAATGTTTGGCATCCTCATCAGCATAACACATTAGGCCTAAACATCACCCAAGGCGTAAACCGGCGGGACAGCTGGGCCAACTTAGCATGGGCACCACTGCGCTCTGGGGTGGCCCCTCTCCGGGACTCCTAAGTATCCAATGGCCCAAATGTTCCAGCTGCCCGCAACTGCGGCGCAGCTGGGAAGAACAGCCCTTTACTGGGCTCCTCTGGGTGCATTCACGGGGCACCAACTTTCCTCCTGACTCAGCCCCCACTCACCAGGGCTCGACTTCTGGACTCCTCCGGTCCACGCTGGTGCCACTCCTGGCACCACGCTGACAGAAAAGAAAAAGGCCCCAACGCAGCCCCACTCACCGGGGCTTCTCCGGGGACTCCTCCTGGCTGGTGGGACAGGCACCGGCAGTGCCTCGACCGGCCCCTTCCATGCAGACTCCCTCTTCCCAGACTCTGCGGACGCCCGGGACCACATGCAGGGCTCGCACCGCGGCTGCGGGAGCTCTGCCTCCGAGCAGGCTGACGCTGCCTCGCCTCCGGCCGTGCTACTATTGGCTGGCCGGCAGTTTCCTTTTCCCGGCCCCGGCCCCGCCCACAGTCAGCCAGCTTGCCTGGCTTCCGGGCCGCGGCGGTGACTCTCTCCATGGCGGTGAAATGCGGGGTGGGCACCCGCTTTAAAAATGAGCATAAATGCGGGGTGGGCACCCGCTCCTTAAAAATGCATAAAAGCGGGGTGGGCACCCGCTCACCAAAACAGGAGCACCAAAATGCGGGGGAATCCCTACATCGGGATTCCCTCCAAATCGGGCGCAGTTTAGCGCTGCAAACCCCCCCGCACTCTCCCTGTCCTGGGAGACAATTATAGCGCTCACAAGGGGCTTGGTTCAAAGTCATCAGGGGCACATGGCTGGGCCCAGGCAGGCCAGCTCACAGGGCCCTCCAGCAGGGAGGCAGTCCCTTGTGGCGGTTCCTCCTGGGGCCCAGCAGCAGCAGTCCCCAGTCACAAAGAAGCACAACCCTTTTCATGGGGTCACAGCCCCAATATTTATATCCACATTTGCTTTGTCTGCCCTGGCACAGGGCTTGGGGGAACCAGCCTAAACTGGTTCTGGGGGGTTTTGGAGCACTTTGTTGACAAGGCTCCTCTTCCCCTTTGTCAGGTGGGGGCTCGTCATCAGACACACCACAGGGGGGCGGAGCCAGCATTCACATAGGCAGGCACAGATCTATTCAGGGTCAGGGGACTACTCCTCCCACTACTCCAAATGCAGATGTCCATTTCAGCCTAGCGCTGACACACCCTGCCCCTCCTGGAGCCACACACACCTCACCAGCCCCTGTCACTCCAAAGCCAGACATGCAATCCACATCAGGCAGGCAGACACATAGCACACAGAAATGCCAACTTCTAAAAGTGGCATTTCTAAAATAGTTATAATAAATCTGCGCACACCATTGCGTAGCATTTATTATCACTATTCCAAATATACCAAACTTGACCACGCTGCTCCTCTCATATCAGGAATTACCACTGAAACACTTATCAGGGAATCCCCAATGCATTCCTATGGTAGGGCAGCCTCACAGTAGTGAGAAACCAAAATGGTTGTTTGTCACTACCAGGACATGTCACACACTTAAGGTACATGTCCTACCTTTTTCCTACAATGCACCCTGCCCATAGGGCTAGCTAGGGCCTACCTTAGGGGTGACTGACATGTAGTAAAAGGGGGGTCACAGACATGGTGCACACTTTAGGTGCCACGTCACAGCGGCAGTAACACTGCGCGCACAGGCCCTGCAATGGCAGAGGCCTGGGATAGGTTTGAAAGGCTACTTTGGTGGGTGGCGCAATAAGCGCTGCAAGCCCACCAGTAGCATTTAATTTACCAGCCCCGGGTATATGAGATACCACTTTACAAGGGACTGACAGGTAAATTAAATATGCCAAACAGGTGTAGACCAATCTTTACCATGTTTACCACAGAGAGCACACGCACTTTACACTGAACAGCAGTGCTAAAGTGCCCAGAGTCCTAAAACCACCAACACCATGTCAGAAAAAAGGCTAGGGGAAAGGCAAAAAAAGTTTAGGGATGACCCTGCAAAAAGGACCAAGTCCAACAACCGCTAGTTGCTTCTAAGCACTATTTTTTAAATCAATATTTAAAACTTCATAGCTTGACTTGTACTGATTTGATTTTTGTCATTTTGATCTTATCTTGCTCATACATGTGTAGAGTCTTTTTGTGGTGTATTCATTGAGTTACTGTGTGTGTTGCACAAATACTTTATACTTTGACTATTTAGATAATCCTGACTGCTCTGGGACAAGCTACCAAAGGGTGAGCACAGGTTATCTTTTAGAGTATATCTAGCTTACCCAGACTAGAGTGAGGGTTCCTGCCTGGCTTGGGTGCATACCTCAGCCAATCAGGAATTCCATATCTAACCCACCCCCCTCAGGCTTACACTAAATATTGTCAGCAGCCCCCCCACTCAATGTATCATAAATCTGTGTCCATAAGCACTTGGTCCCCTCAGTCCTGCCATTCAGTGACTCTCGATCAAATGCATAGCTTCCTTGGGATGATCGAAAATATGTCCCTCTTCCCCTGTAAGACTACTTGCTGGCGTGCCGATGGCAGTAGTGCATAGGCCAGTCCACAATCCCTGAGTTTCCTCTTCACCTCCATGAACAACCTCCATCACTATTGGGTTGCCACACCTTAGTCCGGGTAAAAAGAGATCTGGTCCCCACACATTGCCCTGCTGTCGTGCGTCGCCAATATGCCCATCTTATCTTTATATCGTAACATCCAGCATATGCGGTGCCACAACAGGCTTGGGTTTGCTGCCCGACGTTCTGTGCACACTGTCCACCGGTAGCTCCCCCTCGTCTTCCAACCCAGGCAGCACAGTGGGCAACCATAATTCAAGGAATTGTTCCACTGGGGTAGTCTCTGTGCCCTTAGGAAGGCCTACTATGAGCACATTATTGCGTCAAGATCTATTTTCCAAGTCTACCAGCTTGGCCTCCTGTGTGCGCAAATGCCTCTTTTGATCTGTCAGTTCACTTGTGTTTGCCCCCAGTACCTCATCTGCACCATCTGCTCTAATGCCTAAGTCTTTCATGTGCTCCCTCATCTTATCCATGTCGTGCCGTAGCAGTGCCACTGTAATGGCCACCCTGTCAATCTTTTCTGTAATAAGCTTATTACCTTCCATGATCAGATTTTTCATGTGACGGTTTGATGGAGGTGCCGCCTCCCCTATAGTAGGTTCCTCACTGGGAGTTGCACCCTGAGCCCTTCCTTGATAGGGTGCGTGCCTGGGCCCCCTTGTGTTTAGGTGGTATCCATGCCTAAGGGTGATGTACTACTAGTTCCGGGGGTCAGAGCAAGCCAAACTAGTCCCCTCAGATCACACTTCTAGCAGATGGGCACACCGTGTGGTAAGCGGGGAGAACAGACAGGGGCAGCCCCTGACAGTCACATCAAAGGCCACCAGATCAGTCACCAATGATCCAGCAGGGAATCGCCCCATGTCCCTTCTGTGGTTAGTGGCTGAGGAGGTGAATGGGTCTCCAACTGGGGGCCGTGGCCGGGAACCAACCCCCAAATCCTCTGTATATTGTACCCCCCCGGGAGGGAATACAATGTCAGCCCCTTACTTGTGTGGTAATATCAGAATTAGAAATCTCTGACGAGCGCATCGTTTCCTCCCCCCGAAGACATATGTATCCGGGCCCCAGCTCGCAGGCCTCCTCCATTAGCAAAGGTGTAGCCCCCATCTAGTGTACTGCTCCATAGGGTGAGATTCAGGTAGGGATGGGGAGTAATTCAGTTATTGGGCTATCACTCTGGTGCCAACAGGCCACAATATACGTTACCAGTCAGCAGCGCGGTCCTCTCCTTACCCATGGGGGGCCAGCGCTGCTTTTACTATTGACTCCCACAGGCCAGCCTGATCGGTGCTCTGCTCTTTGCGCTGCCATTGGGTTTGTAGCACTGTGTAACAGGAGGAAGGGCCATTGCTACTTCCTCCCCCCTCTGACTGTTGCCGAGCCACTGGCCATCAGGTTCCACTTGCGCCAGTGTCTCTAGTCTGCTGGGGCTCCAGGCCAAGCCCCTCACCTGTAGCAGTCCACAGGGCCAACCCTGGCCCCCAGGTCAGCCTTGCTCCTCCACTCGTTCTCACCGGCTAGGCCACCTAGCCCCCAGCGAGCTCGGTGCTCGGCCAGAGACCAACTGGGCCGCCACAGTCCCACACACTTGCTGGGGCCTCCTCTCCTGTGCCTTCCAGCCTCGGGTGCCGATTCCGGCTGTCGCAGCTGCACTCCATGCAGGGACACCCCCATGAAGTCTGCACCAGTGAGGAGACACAGTGATGCTTCAAGTCTACTCCAGGGTGGAGGGGGTCACACCCCCAGGCTTAAATCGCCCCAGATAGGTTATGGATGGGAATGAGGGTGGTCTCAATCCTATTTTTTGGCAAAGCGACAGAGAGAGACACATCTACTAAGATGGGTATCTTGGCTCCTCTCCCTCCTCTCCTCAATAATTTGTAGATGTGACAAATTGAAGTAAGCCCAGATCTCAACCCGTAGGATGCTACTGGCATGCACTTAGCTTGATACAATTTTAAAATAGCAAGTGCACATCGAAGCAATAGCTTGTAAGCAAAATTGAATTCTGTTGCAAAGCTTCTAGCGAGTGCAAGACATCTGGCATTAACCAAAGGAGTTCAGCTAAGAGAGAAATCAATATCTGGGATGGAAAAATGCATCAAGGCAGTCAATTCTTTTGTCCTGGGATCATCTTTTTATAAAAATAGCTTTCAGACACCTATCTTTGTAAAATCATTATATTCTAACTCACTTTGAAGAGTTATTCATATTGTTTTAGGCAAAATTAGGGAATATTTGCTGTCAATTATATATGTTTTTAAACATTTTTATAACTTTGTAAATTAAATAAAATTTTTTGGTATTGCGGATCCATTGTTCCAAGAAGAAACTATGCCAATAAAAGTAGTTTGACTGAAAATGAGAAGGAATTCTGATGCAAACCTTGGTTATGTCTATAGTGTGGTGATGCTGAACACACAATTCAAGCCAGTGCTAAATGTCCTTATAAGAAGACTTGCAGAATTCAGTTTTCTCCAGAGAAGAAAATGGAGAATGCTGGCTCCCTTACACTTCATGATCTATAACCAACATTGCACATCATTATTTTGATTACTGATTGTTTCAAGACAGAAGAAAGATTGTCAATACTTCTGCTGTGATGGATAGTGGTAGCTGTTGTATATTTATTAATCAGGATTGGACTAAATAGAATAATAATTCCTAAAAGGGCCGAGAAGACTTCAGAAGTCATTTATCCTGTTGATGGTTCACCATTACATTCTAATGCAATACCTATGGCCTCCTTCCATTGCAAGTCTCTTTTGAAGATCATACAGAAGTTTTATCTTTTGTCTCTCAAATTACACTATCATTTTGGAATTATGTGGTTGGAGGGATGCAATCCGTATGTCAATTGATTACCCTAAACAATTTGTTTATTTCCACAGTTTTGTCACAATTGTTATGCTTCTGAAACCGATAGATCTCCAAGTAATGAGATGAAGGATTATGCATCTAATTTCATAGTGGCTAACATAACATCAGTGGCACACAGAATCTTGCCTTTTTACCAGTTTTTGGCAAGGCGAGGGTGTGCTCCCTTCCTGATTATAGCGAGTATGACTGTGCTATACCAATGTTGCTGTTGGTTCTTTGGATGGATTTATTCCTTAACTGAGAAAGAGAGAGAATTACTGAAGACTTAAAAAAAAAGAAATTACAAAATGGTTTGATAGTTCCTTCTTCCATCTTTATCATCTTCTGGGGCCCCTTTGTTTTTTATCCCTAAGAAAGATCACAATATGTAACCTTGTATTCATTATAAGTACTTGAATCAGGTAAAAAATAAATATAATTGACCTCTTAAACTGAAGTCAGTTTGTGCGTATCATTTGCTCTGCACAATAGAAAGGGAAAAGTGGAAAACAATTATCCACAACCTGTTTGGATACTTTGAATACCTTGCAATAACCATTTGGGTTGTGCATTGTTCCTGCTAGTTTTTCTTGCCTTTATGTATTCCCTCTTTCCGGATGTTTGAATCAGATTGTATTGTTTCATTTTATATCCTTCTGTTTTCAGAAACTCTTGCAGTACATCAAGAACATGTGAATTTAATTTTTCAAAGTTACAACATCATATGACTTGTAGACCTGAAAAGTGTGAGTTTGACAAAAAGTAGTTTAACAGCTGGAATTCAGGCTGAATCCGTCAGGTCTGGATCCAAAAAAGATTTCTTTTATTTTAAACTATGAATGTTTTGAAAACTCAACTTCTCACTTCCTGGGATTCACAAACAATCATTCATAGCATGGAAATTGCAAAGGATCCCTCCTCACCATATATCTGTCCACTTCTCCTACTTCAAATAACTTACATTTCCATTAGATGACCCTATTGTGCCCAATTAACTAGCACCGGTATTGTGTCTGACTGGCTGATTTAGAGATCAGAGTGCCCACCCCCCGAATCTAGAGCTGTTTGCTTCACCAGCGGACATCTTTTACATTGTCAGGAACTACAGTCACTGAGAATTCTATCAATGCATTGAAAGTTTGATGAATGTCTCTGAAGTAAGGAGGTATACTGGGTTGATTAACGTGTAGATATATTCATAACCTAAGCAGCCACAATGCACGCAGGCGTGTTCCTCGTCCCATATCTCTTAACCGTCTCTGCCCGAACCTTCCCTCCATTCCAAACCCTAAGTTCCATTATGCATTCTAACCACCCAGATGTGATGTGGAACACAACACACCTTTCCCTTTTAGAAAGCAAAGAATCTAAAAACAATAAAAGAAAACATATAAACAATGACTACCAAGAATAAATAGCTGGAAAATGCATCGGAAATAATGAGTTCATACAAATGTATAAAAATCAATACTTAACAGAATCAGAATACTTTGCCGGACAGCATTTGACTCTAGCACTGCTTCTCACCATCTCCTCCATCCTTCTATCCTGTGGTTCCTCCTGCACACCAGTCACTACATCGCTTGGTACTTGAGATGTTGTCACTGGCACACCGCTTGACACCCCTGCATCCGCATCCACTCATACATCCCAGAACACATTTCCACCATCATCCCTCCTAGGACATATACCCAGATTTACACATTTTTTACAGACCAAACTCTTGAAAATAGAAACACGACTCATATTCCAGATTTTTCCACCCTGAACATTCACAGCCTTATCATAAACTTGCACTACCTCAATAGGTTCTGTCCATTTGGGCAACTCTTTACCACTAGTAATGGGCTTCTTAATGTGGACCCAATCACCCACCTGAATTTTACCACTCATATTCCTACTCTTGTTTTTATTCATACTCTTTTTCATTTTCCCTTGGTAAATTTCCACATGCTCCCTAATCTCCTTGTAATCAATGCATGTCTCTGGCACACCACAACATTCCTTCAACCACCATGGAGCCAGTTTCAAACCTGGTTTAATACCCCGTAACAGCTCAAAAGGTGAACACCCCGTTACGGAGTTGGGCATGATGCGATATGACAATAAAGTATCTTGCAAGGCCTTCTTCTAAGACAAACCTCCTTTGGAAGCCAACTGAATGGATTCTCTTACCACACAATTGAACCTCTCAGGGATAATAGGTAGCATTTTTTTTGTGTTCCACACCACACCTTACCAAATAATCTTCAAAAGACTTATTAACAAACTGTGGTCCATTGTCAGGCACAAAACCCTCTCTACAAAACACATCCTCCAAACGTTCTATGATGACATCAGACGTTACCTTCTCTGTCATTTTGACCTCAGGCCACTTAGAAAAATTGTCCACAAATGCTTCCCATCTTGGAACAGTACAAAATGGATCTAAAATGTCTATGTCCAGCTTCCTTCATGGACCAACAGCCAACTCAATAGGCGATGACTCAGTACTCAAAGGCTTTACCGTCTTATCACTATTGGCACACAAACTACATTCCCTCACAAATTTTTCAATCATGTTATCCATACCCGGCCACCAGTAAAACTCCTGAACACGTCTCTTGGTAGCAGACATCCCGATATGACCTTCATGTCCCAACTGAAAAATAGTTTTCCTTTTTCCAACAGGTGGTACCACTTTATCACCCCAAAACAAACAAAACCCATTGTACATTCATTCATTCTGCACTTTAAAAAAAATTGCAATTTATTTCCTCATTGCCCGGTGCTAGACTCCCACCATTAATGTCTTACATTGTATATGCAACCTCACAATCACTCTCCCCCTCATTTGCCTCCATCTTGGAAATTATCGGTAAACGTGACAGAACGTCTGCATGAACATTCAACCTTCCAGGTATATGCTCACTCCTAAATTGATAAGCCTGCAACTTTGCTGCCAACCTCGCCAATCTAGCAGTCAAGGTTCTGCCACCACCAGGAGATAACACATAAACTAAATGTTTATGATCTGTTCTTAACACGAATCGTGTACCCCATAGGAATTGCCTGAAATGATCAGCTGCCCAAGTACAAGCTAATAACTCTTTCTCTATAACAGAATAGTTTCTCTCAGATTCTCTTAATACCCGTGATGCATACAACACCACATACTCCTCTGAGTTATTCTTTTGCATCAGAGTGGCCCCCAAACCACAGGAACTGGCATCCTCAGCAACAATGCATTCTCTTTTGGCATCGAATGACTTAAAAAAAGGTACATTCACCAATTCCTTCTTGAGATAAAAAAAGCTTGATCTTGCTCCACATGCCATAAAAACTCACTGGTCTTCCTCAATAACTTAGGCAAACATTCTACTTTAGCTGCATAGTTGCCAATTAATCTAGAATAAAATTCTGTAAGTCCTAAGAACGAAAACAATTGTTCTTTGGTCTTAGGAACAGGAGCATCCACAACAGCTTGCACATGATTTTGTTTAGGTTTAATCCCATCTTTAGATATGCTGTGCCCTAAATATTCCACCTAATTGCTATTAAACTTGCATTTAGAAATCTTCAGTGTCAACCCTTTTTGTCACAACCTTTGAAGAACAGCTCTTAAATTCACACTATAATCTTCCTCGTTATTTTCATAGACTAGAATGTCATTCTGAAAAGCTATAGCTCCTAGAACTCCTTCTAATGTTCCTTTCATCAGCCTCTGGAAGACAGACGCAGCACTAGTCAATCCAAATGGCATCCTACAAAACTGATACATTCCCTCAGGTGTTACAAATGCAGTCAATTGACATGATATTTCATGTAGTTCAACCTGATGATGTGCGCTAGCCAAATCTAACGTAGAGAAAATCTTTGCACCTGCTAAAGTGGATACTAGCTCATGCAAGTTTGGTAACGGATGTTTGTCTACCCATATTTCATTGTTGAGACTCCTAAGATCAACACATAGGGGCCGATTCCGATCTCGGTCGGAGGCGCACCCAATACCATTCGGTCGGGAAAAAAGCCATGCGAATGCCTGTTTCCCGACCGATCCGTACAGCAGACCGAACGAGTAAGTACGATGCGCACAACAGCACAGAATCCGGCCGAGTCGTACTCACCCAATCCAGGTCCTGTTCTCCGACCGAGGCGAATCCGGAAACGCTGAATCGAGTCGCATGGAAGGGAAAATGCAGCTCCGTCCGGCCGAACAAGTACGATGCGCTTTCCGTACGCGCCGAACCCGTCGCTACGCACTGCACGTCAAAGCATCCGGGAGAGGCGCACATAAGCTCCGATTCGTGCCACAACAAGATCCACGGCTACGAGGCGAACACGCCAGCGACGAGGACGACGCGAAGCGACGAGGACGACGCGAAGCAACGAGAGGGACGAACGACACGAACCAACCATGAATCCCTTCGTCCCGATCATACCAATATTCCACATTTACTACCGGAACAGGCACGGACGCGTACGGCGCAGAAGGTAAGTCAGACACCAACCACAAAACACATACAACACGTACACGACACATCACACACACACAGAGGGATGCAGAATTTACTTACACCAGCAACAGCAGCACCATAGGGGCGGGATGCCCATCACCAATGCCACATATGCACACAGGGGCCTGAATGCGCACCACCACCCCTACCCAGGGGGCCGGATGCCAACCACCACTACCACCCTTAGCCAGGGGGTGCCAGATGCCCACCACCACTACCACCCTTACCCAGGGGGCTGGATGCCTACCACTACTACCACCCTCACCCAGGGGGGCTGGATGCCTACCACTACTACCACCCTTACCCAGGGGGCTGGATGCCTACCACTACTACCACCCTTACCCAGGGGGGTGCCAGATGCCTACCACCACTACCACCCTTACCCAGGGGGGCTGGATGCCTACCACTACTACCACCCTTAGCCAGGGGGGTGCCAGATGCCTACCACTACTACCACCCTAAGCCAGGGGGGGCTGGATGCCTACCACTACTACCACCCTTACCAGGGGGGTGCCAGATGCCTACCACCACTACCACCCTCACCCAGGGGGGGCTGGATGCCTACCACTACTACCACCCTTACCCAGGGGGGGCTGGATGCCTACCACTACTACCACCCTTACCCAGGGGGTGCCAGATGCCTACCACCACTACCACCCTTACCCAGGGGGGGCTGGATGCCTACCACTACTACCACCCTTAGCCAGGGGGGTGCCAGATGCCTACCACCACTACCACCCTTACCCAGGGGGCTGGATGCCTACCACTACTACCACCCTTAGCCAGGGGGCTGGATGCCTACCACTACTACCACCCTTACCCAGGGGGCCGGATGCCTACCACTACTACCACCCTTAGCCAGGGGGTGCCAGATGCCCACCACCACTACCACCCTTACCCAGGGGCTGGATGCCTACCACTACTACCACCCTTAGCCAGGGGGTGCCAGATGCCTACCACTACTACCACCCTAAGCCAGGGGGCTGGATGCCTACCACTACTACCACCCTTACCCAGGGGGTGCCAGATGCCTACCACCCTCACCCAGGGGGCTGGATGCCTACCACTACTACCACCCTTACCCAGGGGGTGCCAGATGCCTACCACCACTACCACCCTTACCCAGGGGGGGCTGGATGCCTACCACTACTACCACCCTTACCCAGGGGGTGCCAGATGCCTACCACCACTACCACCCTTACCCAGGGGGGGCTGGATGCCTACCACTACTACCACCCTTAGCCAGGGGGCTGGATGCCTACCACTACTACCACCCTTACCCAGGGGGCCGGATGCCTACCACTACTACCACCCTTAGCCAGGGGGTGCCAGATGCCCACCACTACTACCACCCTTACCCAGGGGGGCTGGATGCCTACCACTACTACCACCCTTACCCAGGGGGTGCCAGATGCCTACCACCACTACCACCCTTACCCAGGGGTGCCAGATGCCTACCACTACTACCACCCTTACCCAGGGGGCTGGATGCCTACCACTACTACCACCCTTAGCCAGGGGGTGCCAGATGCCTACCACTACTACCACCCTTACCCAGGGGGTGCCAGATGCCCACCGCCACTACCACCCTTACCCAGGGGGGCTGGATGCCTACCACTACTACCACCCTTAGCCAGGGGGTGCCAGATGCCTACCACTACTACCACCCTAAGCCAGGGGGGCTGGATGCCTACCACTACTACCACCCTTACCCAGGGTGGTGCCAGATGCCTACCACCACTACCACCCTCACCCAGGGGGAGCCGGATGCCTACCACCACTACCACCCTCACCCAGGGGGCCTGGATGCCTACCACTACTACCACCCTTACCCAGGGGGGCTGGATGCCTACCACTACTACCACCCTTACCCAGGGGGTGCCAGATGCCTACCACCACTACCACCCTTACCCAGGGGGCTGGATGCCTACCACTACTACCACCCTTACCCAGGGGGTGCCAGATGCCTACCACCACTACCACCCTTACCCAGGGGGGGCTGGATGCCTACCACTACTACCACCCTTAGCCAGGGGGGCTGGATGCCTACCACTACTACCACCCTTACCCAGGGGGGCCGGATGCCTACCACTACTACCACCCTTAGCCAGGGGGTGCCAGATGCCCACCACTACTACCACCCTTACACAGGGGGGCTGGATGCCTACCACTACTACCACCCTTACCCAGGGGGTGCCAGATGCCTACCACCACTACCACCCTTACCCAGGGGTGCCAGATGCCTACGACTACTACCACCCTTACCCAGGGGGCTGGATGCCTACCACTACTACCACCCTTAGCCAGGGGGTGCCAGATGCCTACCACTACTACCACCCTTACCCAGGGGGTGCCAGATGCCCACCGCCACTACCACCCTTACCCAGGGGGCTGGATGCCTACCACTACTACCACCCTTAGCCATGGGGGTGCCAGATGCCTACCACTACTACCACCCTAAGCCAGGGGGGCTGGATGCCTACCACTACTACCACCCTTACCCAGGGTGGTGCCAGATGCCTACCACCACTACCACCCTCACCCAGGGGGGCCGGATGCCTACCACTACTACCACCCTTAGCCAGGGGGTGCCAGATGCCCACCACTACTACCACCCTTACCCAGGGGGGCTGGATGCCTACCACTACTACCACCCTTACCCAGGGGGTGCCAGATGCCTACCACCACTACCACCCTTACCCAGGGGTGCCAGATGCCTACCACTACTACCACCCTTACCCAGGGGGCTGGATGCCTACCACTACTACCACCCTTAGCCAGGGGGTGCCAGATGCCTACCACCACTACCACCCTTACCCAGGGGGGCTGGATGCCTACCACTACTACCACCCTTAGCCAGGGGTGCCAGATGCCTACCACCACTACCACCCTTACCCAGGGGGCTGGATGCCTACCACTACTACCACCCTTACCCAGGGGGTGCCAGATGCCCACCACTACTACCACCCTTACCCAGGGGGGCTGGATGCCTACCACTACTACCACCCTTACCCAGGGGGTGCCAGATGCCTACCACCACTACCACCCTTACCCAGGGGGTGCCAGATGCCTACCACTACTACCACCCTTACCCAGGGGGCTGGATGCCTACCACTACTACCACCCTTAGCCAGGGGGTGCCAGATGCCTACCACCATTACCACCCTTACCCAGGGGGGCTGGATGCCTACCACTACTACCACCCTTAGCCAGGGGGTGCCAGATGCCTACCACCACTACCACCCTTACCCAGGGGGCTGGATGCCTACCACTACTCCCACCCTTACCCAGGGGGTGCCAGATGCCTACCACCACTACCACCCTCACCCAGGGGGGCTGGATGCCTACCACTACTACCACCCTTACCCAGGGGGGCTGGATGCCTACCACTACTACCACCCTTAGCCAGGGGGTGCCAGATGCCCACCACCACTACCACCCTTACCCAGGGGGCTGGATGCCTACCACTACTACCACCCTTACCCAGGGGGGCTGGATGCCTGTCACTACTACCACCTCTACCCATGGGGGCTGGATGCCTACCACCAACACCACCCCCACTCATAGGATGGACAATGCATGACACAACCAGCACACCACAACCTAGGGAATGCAAGAAAAAGACATCCCCCAACACCATGACAAGCGTGTGTAGACTGTGTCAAATGCCTACAACACTGAACATGACTTTGAACATACAATGTGACCCCCTATCACATGTGCCACACATATATGTGTGTGGCCCCCACAATGCAAGCAGGCCATGACCATTGTGGCAATGGGGTCCAAACCCCCATCATCACAGTGACCAAAATGTAAGTGTGGGGTCCATAGCTGAAGCACATTTTGAACATTGTGGCAATGGGGTCTAACGCCCCATCACCACAGTGACCAAAAGGTAAGTGTGGGGTCCATAGCTGAAGCACATTTTGAACATTGTGGCAATGGGGTCCAAACCCCAATCATCACAGTGACCAAAATGTAAGTGTTGACAAAGAAAGAGCTGCAACTGCCAAACTGCATGGATGATTCCTGGTCACAGAACATAAAACACATCAGTGGCAAAGTAGTGCATGTGTCCCATTGCAACATAAATTGGGGGAGCCAAATACTGCAGTGCAAATAAGACATACCTTTGGCCATGTGCAGACAAACAACACCCATGGGGGCTGACACTGTCAACATTCATCAATGACACAATGACAGAAGTGACCATCAGAATGCAGACCCACATATTTGCACCAATGGGCACACAAATGCAGATACCCTGTGGAGACTGTAGATGTGAGGTGAACAGATACCATACCATGGCAGCAATGGGACACACAAACCATGATCATTGTGCTGACCGATGACCTAGGAGTCCCAGGGACAGCAGGGGAAAGCCACCAAACTACATACAGCCAATGGCACACCCAAGATATGCCAATGCAGTGGTGCAGATGCACAAACACAAACAGGCAGACCCACACTGCACATCATACACAACAGGTGAGGGGGGGTGCCAGTGTCCCCAGGCAACCACACAACACATGAGGAGACCTGAATACCAATCATACAGATGTGCATACAGTGCCACACAAAGGTAACTCATGGATCCAAATTCCCTATGTGGGCAAGCAGGCATTGTCAGATGAGAGGGAGCACAAATCACACATGTCACACAGGCACGTAGGAACAGCAACTGACACAGCAAGACACAGACACACCACAGCACTACCCCCAGGGCCCCCACAATGTGGTGACCCTGGGCTGCATTACAATCCCACTGTGATGACAAAGCTAAATGTCGTTCACACTGTGAACCACAGTCATGTGTCCTGAGCAACAAACTACCATCACACCTACACAAGCACAAATCAATCAGCATGGCCAGTAAGCCAAGGCCAACATGGAGGCAGGGGCCTAGCCGGGCAACAACTCTCATCTGCACACACTCAACACCACACCCCTCGACCTCCAACAATGTGCAGCAGTGAAGCACACATGCACTGGTGACATTGCACATGCACCCATGACTATTCCAGGGTGGTGGGTGGGAACCAAGGTGCAGAAACACATCACACATGGCCACTCAACAAGACTCCTGAATGTCTGACACACTGCACACTACGCTGTACATGGACATGACGGCAATACCACACCAACCAATGGGATCCCAGCCACAGTCACACACCAATGAAGAAGCCAAGGTCACCCACAAAGAACACACATAGACAACAACCAACCTTGCAGCCCGGACCCTGAGGAGTGCCAGCAGTCACACACACAACGTGTCACAATCACTGAAAGTTAACACAAACTGGAAATCACATGACAGGGGCAAACAACAAGTGCCAAGGGGAAACCTGACTGTGACCCATCTGCGTCTGCACACAAACTCAGCCCTGACAGCAAACACACCTATGGGTGACACCCTGATGACCAGTAATGTGCCATGCACCCACATCACAGAGAACCCAGGGAGAAGACTTTGGGGGAACATAGGTCAACTCAGCAAGCATCACAAACAGGTACAACACTAGGGATCACAGCATGCACAGCTAAACGGAAGTGAACACACAGACATGCACATACAACACACACCTTGGGCGCAGGCAATGTCACAGGATTACACACTGCCATGAGGGGACTCCACTCCTGTGTGAGGAAAGCTGTGCCATATGTTGCCTCAGTAGGGCCCCATCATGTCAGCTGAGCACTTGGTCACACAATCAACAATTAGCACCAAATGAGGGCTCCCGTCACATCAGCCTGGTCATGGAAGTGCCAACGAAATCATCAGCACAGATCCAACACACTTGTATAGCAATGTTGCACTGACAACACAGATTAGTCCTTCCCAATTGATGCCCAAACCTGCATGTCCAGTGGAGATGGCCACACGGTCAGGGAAGTAGACGAATTGAACAATGGCAGGCACAACAGATGTGCAGGGGTGGAAGCCACGGATGTGAAATAGCTAATGTAAGTAGGAAATCCCATTGCCAAATACTGAACACATGACACCCTCAGATGCTGCTATGGATGACATGGATACACCACAGGATAGGACACATTCCCCCTGGACCACATGGGTTCCTGCACAGTAACACTTCATTATCATGAGACCAAATATCACCATCACTGCAGCAAGGGCATGGTTAGCATCATCAACAACATGTACATCAGAAGCATAAGCACTAGAGAACAGAAAGTTGCTTTATTCAGCATATGTGGCATTAAAAGTAGAAGTCCGGTAGAACATAAACAAAGGCCAATGGCCAGTCCATCAACAAAGTCACAAGTGGGTGACAGTGGCAGATGCCACCCTACACATGCCTGCACAAAACCAGGGACAATCCACTAGGAGGGGCAACCAGGGGGCAGGCCAGGCACCGCAGGGACAGGATCAGGGCTCACCAGGAGGAAGCAGGGAAGGGGTGGTGGGTGCTGGAGAGCCACTGACAACTGCAGTGGAGGTGTCTGACATGGTGTGTGCCGGCACAACTGGGGGGCATGACTCAGATGTTGTGGGTGCCGGCACGACTGCAGTGGACCCTACAGATGGAGTGGACAGGTCCGCCACTGCAGTGCCCAAGTCAGACAGGGTGGTAGTGGACTCCACTGCAGTGCCTACCACCAGGGAGGAGAATGGGGAACAGGCAAGGTGGGCTGGACAGAGGGGAGGACACCCTCACCACATCAGTGGCACAGACAAGCGCAGCGGGGGGTGTGGTGCCGGGAGAGCAAGTGGCAGGGGAGAAGGCCGGATCCTCTTGGGGATGGTATATCTGTGGGTGGGGGAACCTGGGGCAGGGTGTGGTGGGGGCACCTGTGGAGTGGGGGCCTGAGGGATGGAGGAAGGAGACCTGGTGCCTGAGCTGCAGGGCGGCAGCGGGGTCTTGCTCTTATGACTCCGGGGGGACTTGCGGGTGGGGGCCTCAGTCTGTCTGCGCCTGGGGGAGGGTGTCCAGGGGCGAGGGGCACTCTGCTCCGTGTGGGTGGGCTTCCTCTTCCCCCTGAATGCTGTATTAGCTGGATCGGAGGGGAAGAGGCCGAGGTCACTGAGGAAGAGCCGCTGGGTCTTTGGGGTTGCAGGTGAGGCAAGGGAGGGTGCTTTGGAGGGAGAGGCAACTGAGGACTGCGCAGTGCTCGTGGATGCGTGTGTGTGTTCCAGGGCCCCATCCCCTGTGAGTCTGGTTTCAGTCCCCTGACTGTGCGTGCGTGTGCGTTTTGTTTGTGGCATGTGTGTCTGTGTGCTGGATGTCTGTGTGCTGGTGTGTGCCTGTGCCGGTGTGTGTGTGCTTGGGACGGGTAAGGTGCTGGGGAGAGTGGATGGAGCAGAGGCAGGAGGGGTGAGGGACTGTCTGAGGAGGGACACTGCTGCCGTCAGGGAGGAGCCCATGGACCTATTGCCCCTCTGTAGGTCAGACATGCCCGATGAGATGCCCTCCATGAACGACACCAGCTGAGTCAACAGAGCGGTGTGCGCATGGAGGACACTCAGCATGGCTGTCTGCCCTACATGGAGCTGGCGAAGGAGGTACACAGACTCCTCACTCAGGGCAGCAGGGGACACAGGGGCAGGGGGTGTGGTGCCTGGCCCAAAGGAGACACGCTCCCGAACATGGGAGCCTCCACGGACCTGGGGAATGGGAGCCGATGGGAGGGCGGTGGTGGTGCTGGTGGTGGCGGGGACAGCAACACTAGCTGGGGTGTGGTGGCTGCTGACACCCGCCTCCATAAGGGAGTCATCCTCCGAGTTGCTCTGGTCCTCAGCTGAGGTGGATGGTGCTGAGGACTCCTCGGTGTGGCTCCCCTCGCCCTCCGTGCCACTGGGTCCCTCCGACCACTCCTCGGCTGCTGACCCAGTCTGGCTCTCCGGCTCCTCCTGGTCCGTGGAGCTGTCCCCTTCCGTGGCCGTGGATGTATCTGCAAACAATGGGGAAACAGACAGACATCAGTCACCTGCACCAAACGCACACACCACTGTGAGCACAGCACATTACTGAGCAAGCCCTGGCATCATTAGTTGTACATTGCTAAAAGTGCCCTAACTGAACAGGAGAAGCCAATTGTCAGTCTGATGCCAACCATGGCACTCACATCCCACATGGCCTTGCACCCATCTGTCTGGTGTCTGTTGGATAGCAACACCCCAGTGTGGACACATGCACCAACTACACAGTAGTTGGACAGTGCAGAGGACACGGTGTAGCATGTGGACATGCACACATCACAACTCTTGCCACTGAGTCAGTACAGGTTTCCGGATGAAAGGGACGCCCAGAGTCAAATAGGAAATGCATGTGATGCATACCAGCGACAGACACCATGACACACCCATGTCCTGATAGCCATCGCCACAATGGTGTGCATGTAGCACATGTCACTCCCCTGCAGGATCACCAATAAGTAGACACATGCCATGGCGGAGGCATGACTGCTAAGTCATACATCACTGTCTCAGTGATGTATGACTTGGCAGCCAGACAACAACACTCTGCACTGTGTCACAATAGTAGGTCATGGGGAATGCAAGTCCTGGAGCTGCACAAGTGCACATGTACATCCCCCACACAACACATCATCTTAACCCTCATCTGTCCAGGTCATACCGATTGGACATATGGGAGACCTGTGACACTACCCCCTGAACCTGAGCCCCTCACAATCTGCTGTGAATGGGGAACAGCTGCCTGAACTTCACATTCGCATACCCCAGTCTGCACGGGCAGCTGATCAAACACCTATGTGACACACAAGTATCGTCTCCTATGGTCACATCTCCAGTGGCATGCTGAGCCCCTACCGAGAAACACCCCAGCAGTCCTGGCAACAAATCCACAGCACACTGATACAGAGGCAGACACCTGAGGGGTCAAATCACTGCGCACAATGTGTCAGCTGATACACGGGAGTGGGAGTACAGAGTGCATTGCATGGCCTGGAGTAGGCATGACTGTCCTGCCCCACATGAATGAGGGATGAGCCCTGGACAGTGGATAGCTGGCTATGTTTGTGTGACACACGTAATCTGCACACTCCTGGGGCCCAAACATTGTTCCCACCCGCTGCATGGGTGTGTGCCACATACCCCAGGCACATGTGGTGGCTCAGCTCAGCAAGTGGACCGCATATCAAAGCAACACGCAGATTACATGTCCGAACACAGGCGTTGTGTGAACAATGGACCCACCCATGATGCCCACAACAGAGTTAGGGAAACAGATGCTGTCCCCCACCTTTAGTGAAGCAAACTGCAAGGACACAGTCCCAAGTGACACAATTCCCTGAATGTAAGGGCCACACCTGGGTATCAGATGAGGAGTGGGCAGTGCACAATAGAGGGACATGGCTCCTGGACAACATGACTGCTGTACTGTGGCAGTTTAACCAGGCCAGAGGAGGGCACATAGCATGTAATACAGAGTTCACAGTGCAGTCTTTGACTCACCCCCTCCTTGCTGCTGTCTGGCCTTCAGCTGCCCATCCAGGTCTGGAAACACCACCGCCAGGATCTGGAGCATGTGGGGGTCAGGGTCCGTGTTCCGCCCCTCCTGCGAGGAGGCGACAGCTTCAGCTGGACCCGTGCAATCCTCCGGGTCCAGCCCCGAAGGTTCTGCCACCTCTTCTGGCAGTTGCGGATCCGGCGCTTGTAGACCCCCACGGACCGGACAGCCCGAACGATGTCCTTCCAGATCTCCTGCTTCCGATGGGCATTAACCTGTCAGGATGACAAAGTGAAAAGGCCATTACTACACATGCAACATATCCGTGCATGACACAGTTGTATATACATGTCTCATTCACAGGGGCACATGATGTACACAGGCAGTGCAACGCTGCCCATGGACAGTTTGCCAGACGTCACTACATGGTATCATTGCATGGGAAGTAAAACCTTGTTCAAATGCACTGTCACTGCACCATACCTGTCCAGTGCATGTCACTACACACTATGGGGGGTGACAACTACTCAGTGAGCCTGCTAGCCAGTGGCGTGCAGATTTCCAGCCTTGCTAGTCAGACAAAATGCACATTCAGAAAGGCAGTGCACAGAACACTCACCTGCTCCCCTGGTGTCCCATACAGCTTGCTGTACTGTGGAAGTAGGCTGTCCAGCAGGGCCTGGTTCTCCTCAAGGCTGAAGGCTGGGGCTCTCTCCACAGTACGTGCCATTGCAGGGTCCAGAGGGGCAGAGACAGCAGCAGTGCATTGGCAGATGTCGTCCTGGAGCATGTAGTGCAGGCAAGTGAGCTCTCAGGGGAACAGCCAGCAATATATATGTGCTGGAGAGGCAGATACTGTCCCTTGTGTCCAAAGTGATAGGTCCAAGTCGTTTGCATCTTCTGAATCTGGCCAATCCATGGAATAGCAGCACCAATACATGCCCACAGCATCCTTCAAATCTTCAACTTCATGACATACATGATTTTGCAACATTGTTGTGGGTGACCAACTGAATTTCCAGCAACCGACTCGTTCGAATTTCGAAAACGCGCCGTTGCCAGGCTAGGCCATTGACAATGGGTGCGCACCGATCGGTCCATTGCGGTTCAACGCGTACAGGGGTACAACGCGTACCCGCACACATTGAATGCAATGGGCCGACCGGGGCACCGATCGGTCCATTGCTGATCAACGCGTACAGGGGTACAACGCGTACCCGCACACATTGAATGCAATGGGCCGGCCGGGGGCACCGATCGGTCCATTGCGGTACAACGCGTACAGGGGTACAACGCGTACCCGCACACATTGAATGCAATGGGCCGGCCGGGGCACCGATCGGTCCATTGCTGATCAACGCGTACAGGGGTACAACGCGTACCCGCACACATTGAATGCAATGGGCCGGCCGGGGGCACCGATCGGTCCATTGCTGATCAACGCGTACAGGGGTACAACGCGTACCCGCACACATTGAATGCAATGGGCCGGCCGGGGGCACCGATCGGTCCATTGCTGATCAACGCGTACAGGGGTACAACGCGTACCCGCACACATTGAATGCAATGGGCCGGCCGGGGGCACCGATCGGTCCATTGCTGATCAACGCATCCCTGTACAAGTGACTGGCATATGTCACCATGCCTGTCTCAGATGGACATATGCCAGCCACAGATAGCTCCCAGGGAGTGAGGGGCACACCTACAACACGACAGCCTGTCCAAACTGTATGATAAGGCATGTAAGGCTGCATTTCCTATTGTGTGTATGTTGGTGTACATGTTGTCCTGTGGGTGTCACCTGGGGGCAGCCACCCCCAGGCTGTGCACGTGTTCATGGGGACAGGATCCTGGGTGTTACGTGTACATGACCACTGTGATGTGCAACTGTTCATATCTGTGCATGTGCCATGGTCACATTTCACGGTGGTGTATGTGTATGTCATGTCACATACCCCGTGAGTCCCATGTGGGACGGTATGTTTGAGCCAGGGTGTCCCAGTGGCACAATAGTGATGGTCCTCCACAGTCTGTGTGCATGTAGTGTTTACAATGTCTCTGATTTCATGTGCACAATGGGAGACAGTCTCCACATCCACGTTGTGTGTGCATGGACTTTGATGTTGTGCGTGTGTGTGTCACAGATGTCCATGTCTGTCCTGCAGTGGCAAGTGGGACCACTACCTGTGGGGGTCATAGTTGTTTTGCTGTGGTGTATACATGATACTCCATGTAATGCCAGTATCCATGTGGCAATACAGGGTCCCTGGGAATGTACCTGTCATTGAGCTGTGATGCCTGGGGCACATCTGTCCTCACATGTCACTGTGGGGGTGATTGTGACACGGCAGCAGGAGATGGGAACTGTGACACGGCCTCATGATATCCAATGGGCCAACCTGGGACTTATTGAGGCCACTTGTTGAACCGTGATGACAGATGTTGGCCATGTATGTACCATACATGTCCTTACGGAACTGCACACTTCATGTAGTTGTGCCTCATAATGATGTATGTTGGGATATTGAGTGTGTTCAATGCCGCATATGTGGGCTGACTGACAATCTTGCTTTCTTCTCCTCTGCACTGCAGGGCTCCTGCTGTCCATCGACCATTCCCAGACCTGGCAACGATGGTGGAACGGGACAGCATCCGACGGTACCGCTTCACCAGGCAGCTGATTGAGGATTTGGCAGTGCAGTTGGCCCCACATTTGCAGCCTGGCCGGCCGTATCCTACAGCGCTGACCCCCAAGGTGAAGGTGATGGCAGCCCTACACTTCTTTGTCACCGGTACCTTCCAACATACTGTGGCGACTGCTGGTGGGATGTCACAGACCATGTTGAGCCGTGTGCTCCGCGATGTTTTGGAGGCAATGTTCCTATTCCTGAACCGGTACATCTATTTCCCTAGACTGCAACGACTCACTGACGTGAAGAGTGACTTCTATGCCCTGGGGAGGATGCCGCATGTCATTGGCTCCATTGATGGGACACCTGTGGCTTTGGTACCACCACAGGCCCAGGAGCAGGCCTACAGGAACCGCAAGCACTACCACTCGGTCAATGCACTGGTGGTTTGTCTTGCAGATATGACCATCACACACGTGTGTGCCCGTTTCCCTGGTTCAGCACACGATGCCTTTGTGATGAGGAGTAGTCGCATCCCCAGGATGATGGCACAGATGCAGAACCAGCGTGCCTGGCTTGTCTGTGTGTACTGACTTTGTGCCATTGTGTGTGATCTGATCTGTAGTATTCCGCCCACTTTTCCAAGTCAGCTAATGTGCACTTGTCTGTCCGTAGGTGACTCGGGATACCCCAACATGCCGTGGTTGCTGACACCCTCAGGAACCCTGTGACACCAGCCCAGATGCGCTACAATGAGGCACATGGTCGGACCAGGAGAGTGATTGAGCGGACATTTGGTCTCCTGAAGAGCCGCTTCCGCTGCCTGGACAAGACCGGAGGGTCCCTCCCATATGCCCCTGCGAAAGTGTGCAAGATTATCATCATCTGCTGCATGCTCCACAACCTGGCAGTGCGGAAGGAGTTGCCTCTCATCCAGGATGACAATGACCAACATCCGCCACCTGTGGAGGATCCTGGCCTGGACCACGATGCCAGTGATGATGATGATGATGAGGGTGATGTCCGCACACAGCTCATCACCAACTTCTTTAGCTGAATGTGAGTGTCCTGAGATGTCATGTCAATGATGTGAGTTGGCATGATATGTGTAGGTGGTGCTCTGGTGCTGTTGGAGTGTGTCCATGGGCTACTTGACTGGATGTGTGTAGCGATGTGTGCTTACAGGTGGTCTGTACTCCCCAACAGTGTTGACATGCTAACTTGGTTCTGGGTGGGTATCTTGTAACATGTATTTTGCATGAGTTTTGCTGTTCTGTCCTGTTCTCCATTGCTTTTGACTGTGTGTCATTTCTGTCCTTCACAGGGTACTTTCAGATTCGTTTGGTCAACTGTGTCCACCGACGACGTGATTGTACTTCCAGGGTGGTAGCTGTTGTGTCCCTACAGGTGATGTGCGCCACACCCATGGACTTCCTTCCTTCTACAGTTGTTGACTGTGTGCCCGCTGCCAGGTGAGATTACCTTGCATCTGTAGTGGTTACGACATGTTGCAACTGTGTAATAAACCTGTGCTTCACTTTGTGATGTGCGTTGTCTGTGGTCACACATTTGACTGCCATTTGCTTACTGCACCTGTGGGCTACTTGACTACAACTGGGAATAGGTGTGGTGTCTGTGCATTGCACCGTCTTCCCTGGCAACATCAGTGTAGGCAATGAGTCAGATGGCCTAGGTGTGTATGTGTTGTGTAGCCCTGGTGGTGTGTCTCCCTCATATGTGTCACGTTGCCTTTACTCACATGCCTGTGTTGTACTTGCTGTTGCAGTTCGCATACACAGTGTAATTTTGCAGTTCATCATCCCCATAACAGCACCCACGTTGGAATCACAACAGAGGCAAGTATGGTGTATTAGTGTGTTTATTGTGATACATTTGTGTGAATAGTGCATAGGATGGGAAGTGCTGTACATATATCTTGCAATCAGAAGTTCCTAGGTGAATTGAAAGTCCTGGTAGACAAAATCCCCAGTATCGGGGCCACAGTTGTCTGAGACATTGGTCCAACTTGTACTCCCCATGCAATGTGTGGGAGTTGTGTTGCCGTCAACAGGGTGAACAGTCTGTGCACAAAGGTGAACATCCAGAACAGGTTCAGGCTTCCTGGGAGTTGCGCTTGGCCATCGGCCTCTCACTTGCCCCTCCTCGGACGACCCCTCTTCTTTTGGGGGGGCCCCTCAAGTACAGGCTGCTGCGGTGCAGGGGACTCTCCGCCAGAGTCATCCTCCCTCCCGGTGGCAGTTGCAGTTTGTTCAGCACCAGATGTTGTTGGCACACAGGGAGGTGTGGACTGGTTGCTGTTCATCTGGCGGAGGCATTGTAAAATGTCCCTGTGCACCGCCGTCATCTCTTGCAGTGCGTCCCACTTGGACTCCACGCGGGACATGTGTGAGTCCAAGCGGGCATGATGGGCAGCTTGCTGCTGTTTCATGTCTCTGAGGAGCCCCACTACCTGGCTGAGATCTCCGGTGCTGGACTGGTACGCATCGGCTATGCGTACCAGTTGTGGGTCATCATGCACACCAGCAACCTCTGCAAGCAGCGACCTCTGTCTCCCACCCCTCTCACCACCCCTGCCGACATGTGCAGTGCGTGCAGTGGCACGCACAGATGACCCTGGTCCACCTTCGGGGTTGGTGGTGGTGGTGGTGTCCATGGCCCCACGTTGGTCCAGGGTCCCTGTGCTGGTGTTGCTCCTTGTTCTGTCCATGTCGGCAGGGATGGTATTTGTGGTGACAGTCGTTGGAGGGGTGGGTGCAAGGGGTGCAGCTGGTGGTCCTGCTGGTGCTGCAGCTGGTGGTCCTGCTGGTGCTGCATGTAGACTTGCACCGGATGTGCCAGGTTGGTCTTCTTCGTCCGAGGAGGGCAGAGGCTGTACGACACCAGTGAGCTCCGCATCCTCTTGAGCCTGGGACTGGGACTCCTCAGCGTCTGCTGCTGTGTCCCCATCATCACCTGTTTTTGGGAGACACACACAATGTATGTTATGTTTCTGCAGGCATCAATGGTTGACACACCTGACAGTTGTGACTGTGCCTCTGGGTGCGGGCCTGTACATTGCATTGTCCTAAGTCGTCACAGTCAGGGGTTGATATTGGTGTGGCACATTGTCCTGCATTATTTGGGCATTTCTATGTATTTGTTGGGGTGTGAACATGGTCTGCATTGGTTGTATTTGGTTGACAGCCGGCCCTCCTTCCCACCCAGCCAGTCAGTTATCCCACCATGGACTGTGCTTGCATTGCAGGAGTGGATGTTGTCTCTCAGGATGTCAGTCAGTGGTGTTGTGCTGTTTGTTGGTGCACAGTTCCCAGCAGGGCCTTGTGCTCCCCACAGCAGTAGCCAGTGTCAGCCATCTTGTGAGTCCTTCTCCACTCCCTGTGATGTGAGCATGGTTCAGGGTGGTGTTGATGGGACAGTTGTGGGGGTGAGCTATGTCTGTGACTGTGACTCCCATCATGCTATTGCCTCCACCCCACTTCCCAGCATTCCCATACTTACTTGCTTTTGTGGGGAGTTCAGTGTGTGTGGGTGTGAGAGCAATGGCAAGATGGCTGACAGTGGTGTCCTGCTGTTGGTTGGTGTGCAGTTCCCAGCATGCCCTTGTGCTCCCCACGACACAGCAACAGTGTCAGACATCTTTGATGGGCCTTTCCACTCTATGTGGGATGTGCATGCGTGAGTGTGAGCTTGCTGGGCCATGTGGTGGGGGATGTAGAGCTGTGACTACGACTCCCATCATGCTATTGCCTCCACCCCCTTCCCAGCATGCCCATCCTTCCTTCCTTTTGACTCTGCTTCCCTGTGGGGTGGGCTGCCTGTGCTGACAGGATGGCTGGGAGTGTTGTCCTGGCAGTTGTTTGGCTGAAAGTCCCAAGAGTGTCCCTGTGCTTCACACGACATAACCCAGGGTGGAGGTTCTTTGTGGGATCTTGAGTTAGGATGTGTGGCATTGCATTCTCCCAGGTGGGTTATGTGGAGTATGTGTTGAGGGTGTGTGTGAGGGGAGGTGCTTGTGACTATGGTCAGTGGTGCGAGTCCTCCTTCCCACCCAGCCAGCCAGATTTCCCACCATGGAACGTGCTTCCATTGCAGGGAGTGGAAGTTGTCTCTCAGGATGTCAGTCAGTGGTGTCCTGCTGTTGGTTGTTGCACAATTGCCAGCAGGGCCTTGTGCTCCCCACAGCAGTAGCCAGTGTCAGCCATCTTGTGAGTCCTTTTCCACTCCCTGTGATGTGCGCATGGTTCATGGTGGTGTTGATGGGACAGTTGTGGGGGGGGCAATATGTGTGACTACGACTCCCATGATGCTATTGGCTACACTGACTTGCCCAGCATACACAGAATTCCTTTCTTTCAGTGGTCTTCACTGTGTGTTGGTGTTGTAGTAGTGGTGGCTACATGTCTGGATGTGTTTGTTAGTTCTATTTGTGCCACTGCCTAGCTGTAGTTGTAGTTGTGTTTGTACATGTGATGACACGGTTAAATGTAACTTTGAGATGGCATGTGTTGTGTTTATCTGACTGACATACACATTTTGGGATGATTCTGTTCTGGTTGCTGTGTAATTGCTATGAGTGCATGGTTTGACTCTCCCCTTGACAGTGATGTGTGTGTGTATTGTGGCAGAATATTGTGTACATTTGTTGTGTACTCACCAGGCTCTGGGATGTTCTCTAGTCCATATACGCTCACTGGCGGAAGGATGGCCCGCACCTTCTCCTCCCAGGGCCTGAGGTATACTGGCTTGGCAGGAGGGCCACTGCCGGTGTATTGGCTCAGGAGGTAGTCTTTCTTGAGCAGCTCCCGGACCCTCCTGCGCATGTCATACCACCTGTTCTGGATGTCGGTCTTTGTGCGCAGACATGGTGATTGTGCGTTCACCCTGTTGATGATCCTCTCCCACATCTTGGTTTTCTGGGAGATGGGGGTCTGTTGGACCAGTGTGCCAAACAGCTGTGGCTCTACCCTGAGGATCTCGTCTACCAGGACTTCCAATTCACAATCTAGGAACTTGTGATTCTTCTTGGGGGGCATGGTGATGGGTGGTGATGGTGAGTGATGTGTGTGTTGGTGTGCAGGTGAGGGTGTGTGAGTGTGTGTTTTGCTGGGTGTATGTGAGGTAGCTATTTGTTGGTGTGCTGATGGTGTGTGGCCTGTGTGAGGGATGAGCTGTGGGTGTGTGGTTGCTGTCTGTTGGGTGCTGGCAGTAGAATGGCATTTGCAAAGGATCATGGTTGGGATTTGTGTCCTTTATATGGGTGGAGTTGTGGGTGTGTCTTTGTTCTCTGTCCCCACCCACCCCAGTATTTATTGGCTTTGTAATTGCTTGTTTGGCCTTTTTTGTGTAATTTTTCCTTTGTACTGTCTGTGCATGTTGGAAACGTTCTTGTGACCGAGTCGGACCCTGCATTTGTCTCGTACGGTCTTCTCCGTTTCGTTCACGGTGTGTTTGTGCAGTTTTCTATGCTGCGTACGCATCGGTCGCGGTGTTTTGTGTTACTTCTGCTCGGTTTTGTATGCGTGTCGGTCGTACGGCTTGTCCTCCGTACGACTCGGTCGTGGTTTTCGCGCCTTGCATCGTACTTTGCGGTTTGGAGTTCGCGTGTACGTTTCGGTCGGATTTGTTCCGGGTGCGTGTCGGTCGGTTCGATTCGCGTGTTTTTCCGGCCGGATTTCTGTTTTCCGTGCGGCTCGGTCGTTCGGGTTGGGTTCGGTACGTGTCGGTCGGATTTTGCACGCCTTGCATCGTACTTGGCGTGTCGGGCGCCACAGGTACGTGTCGGTCGGAATAAATTCCGGCTCCGAGTCGGTCGGTGCTTTTTCCGGCCCGAATCGGAATCGACCCCATAGTCTCAGATCTCCTGAAGGCTTCAATGCAATAACAACTGGAGACACCCATGGAGAAGAATCTATTGGTTGAATTACCTTTTTATCACACAAATCTTTTAACATTTCTTTCACTTTTACTCTGAACGTCAAGGGAACATTATGTACTTTGTGCCTAATAAGCACTGCATTTGCCAATAACACGATTTTGTGTCTAAAGCCAATAAACCTTCCCAGCTTACGGAGAACACTTCCGGGAACTCTGACTTTAGCTCAACCACTCCCACATTTTCCTTTAATCCTTCTTATGCATAAACTTGTGGCACCCCATTAGTGTCTAACTTCATATTAAGTTCTTGTTGGTGGGGCTATCCCAATATAGGATCCGCCTTAGGGGCTACATAGACTGTTCCTCTGGTTTTTCTTTCTGTGAAACTGATATTTGTCCAGAAGAAACCCAATAAATCAATGTTGTGCCCAGTATACCCCCTGGACACACATCAGGATCAATTCATTTCTCATTTTTCCAATTAGCCTCCGACAGAGCCTTACTAATAATACTATACCATGCACATGAGTCCACCATGACCTCCACACATTTCTCATTAATGTGCACCTGACACATTGGAAAATTATTCACTACCCCATCTCACACACAAAGTATAGCATGAGGGTATAACTCGTCTTCAAACTCCTCTTCCCCCACAAAATTGACATTCATTTCCGGTTTGCTCCTACACACCCTTCCAAAATGTCCCTTTTTCCTACAACGGCTACACGTTTTGTCTATAGCTGGACAACCCTTGAAATTTCCCATGTGAAAATTACTACCACATCTGTAACATATTTTCTTTTTCATAGGGCAATTTTTTTTTATCCTTTTCAGATTTAACCACATTAAGGCTGTTGCTACCATCTTGTTTTTTACCATCTCCACTTCCAGTATTATTGCCCCCTCTTATTTCATGCACAAATCTCTCTGATTGCTCTATGCTCTTAACAATGCTCACTGTGGCACTCAATGTCATATCCTTGCCTACCCAGAGTCTCTCTTGTACCTTCTTGCTTTTAGTTTTCATTATGACCTGGTCTCTTACGACCTGGTCATATGTTATGGTTTTGAATTCACATGACACCACCAAAGCTCTAAGATCTGACACATACTCTTCAATACTTTCATCTCTTTGTGCCCTAGAATAAAATGTGAATCTATCCATGACAGTGTTCCTTTTTTTTTTTATACCTTTCTGAAAGTTGTTTCACGCAACCTCAAACACATCCAAATCTCCTGGATTTTCAAGAGGAGGTAACGTCATAATCTCCTTAAGACCCACACCCCCTAAAGTGTGTTTCAATAAAACTAGTTTCCTTTGATGAGTACAATCCTCTCCTTCCAGCACATCAACATAAGCTAGAAACATTGGAAAACTCCCTGAAGTTCCACGGAGTTCCATGGCCTGGCGGAGTTACTAGCACCATTCATTTCCCCCCCAGGCCCCCCGAACCCCACTTCACCCACGTAGTAAGGCCTGACCTTACCTGTCCTGGGCCTCCTCCTTGGTGGGTGGGTATGGCGGCGCCAGCTGCCACGGCAGTGCAACCCAGCCGCCAGTCTCCTAGCCACCACTGCCTTCCTTCGTGGTTACTGCTCCTGCTGCTGGCTGCACTCCGCTTCTGCTGCTCCAGCTCAGAGAATTCAATTAACAGCAAGAACTGCAGTGCACATTGCGTATTGCATGAAGGCATGCTTGACCCAATGAAATCCCATGTTAGGATCAGGCAAGCCTTCACGCAATACGCCATGCACACTGCAGTTCTTGCTGTTAATTGAATTCTCCGAGCTGGAGCAGAAAAAGCGGAGTGCAGCGAGCAGCAGGAGCAGGACTCCATTTGGGAGGTAAGTCCTAGTCTCCTCGGCACCGGTAAACTCCGCTCCGCTGCGAGTACTGAGCTTTTGAAAACTCCGCAAACTCCGCTGGCAGAGCGAAGTTAACCACCCACCTTTACTAAGTAGTCACAACGCACGCAGGTGTGTTCCTCATCCTGTATCTCTTAACCGTCCCCGCCCGAAACTTTCCTCCATTCCAAACCCTAAGTTCCATTATGCATTCTAACCACCCAGGGGTGATGTGGAACACAACAGTCTCCATCAAAATGACAGAGCCATATGGCAAACTTTCAATGTTTTTTTTATTTTCAAAAACAGAATTCAAAGGTGGGAATATGTTGGCAGCAAAAACGGAGTAGCCTCATCCGACAACATGCTGAAAGTTCACCCGACTCTAAATGATGCAGGTGGACCTTCAGTTTGATGGAGAGGGTACCCGTCACATTTACCATGGAGTACCATCTCCATCCATTTTATTATTGTATTTTTATGACTCTATGTACATATTTTTATATTGATTTTTATGTTTAATTGTAATAGATACATTGAAAAAAGAATAATATTTCTTATTAAACTTGGAGATATAAGTATTTAAGTATTCTGCGGAGTTCTCGGCTCTTTCAACACTGGGTGATTGTATGTGAAAAGATTGGATGTTTGTAGGCTAATATGAATGACGAGTGACTTCCAAGGGAATCATAATTTTAACTGTTGGTTCAACCCATTCCATATGATTTTTTGTAATAATGGACTCTGTTTTCTTCAGTAGGGCTGTAGGAATCACCATAACCAGCATTCTAAAAACATAATTGGGTCTGGGTGCCACATTTATTTTTTATCACTTGCACTTCCCCCCATAAAGATAGGATAAGAGAGGACTTTCTTGAAGGTCACCTGTTAATGGTCACCTCCAGAGGAGTTTATTTAATATTGACCCAAGCTATATCCTGCAAACCTCTATTGATGACAATTCTCAGATACTTAGGATTCCCTGAGACCCATCTGAATGTGTTCGGGATAGGTACTCAGAAACATATTGTTAACATGAATTGGGTCTCTTGCATCCACTTATTGAGATGCTACAGTTTGTACAAGTTTTTTAAAGCTCTCATCTCTTTTGTGGTCACTGAGCACTCTCCTCCCTCAGAAGCCCTTTACCTTGCCTCTTGAGTTTCACACGGCAAGATAAACTTCCACCTCCTGGATTTAACATTTTTATCATGAGTTCATTAACAATTTAACAAATGTTACCAGTGATAGCAATCATGTCATGAAAGAAATATGGAGAGAGGATTTTGTTGGGATGATCAATCTGAAAAAGGTTTTAATATGCTCCGACGTATGTTTACCCAAGCACCAATCTTGCATCATTCTGATATTTCAAATAAATTAATTGTAGAATCAGATGCCTCAGAAAAATCAGCTAGGGTATTTCTGTTACAAAGGAAAGAGGATAATGGGCAAGATTATTCTATCTTTTATGTGTCCCATGTTTTGTCAGAAATCTGAACCTGTTTTCCTGAAGGAGAACTTTAAGCCATGAAGAATGCTTGTACTGAATGGAGACATCGAATGATGGGCACTAAACAGCCATTTGAAATTTAAACAGATCATCAGAATTTATACTGTTTAAAAACTCTTTAAAGTCAAAACAGTTGTCAAGTTCTATGGGCATTTTAATTTGCACAGTTTGATATTAATGTCAAGTACATTTTTGATTCAAAGAATATTTTCTCTGATTTTCTATCCCATCACTATGCAGAGTCATCACTGGTGTGTGACAAATCTGTTAATCCTTCTGAGCTTGTAGTTGGAATTCTGCAATTCTTTTCAGACAACAAGATGATTCAAGAATAGACGGATCCAAGACAGTTAGAAGAACTTCCTTTAGTATCTTCTCTAGTTTATCGAAATAAACTATAATTTATACTTTAATCGATAAGCAATCCCTGTTTCTACAAAACAATTACAAATGGTTGTAATGATGATGTAATATGATACATTAATTTTGACATAGAGGACTTCAGAATGTTCTGCACTTAGTTCTGTGATCTTTTTGATGGCCAACAGTTTGTCCTGTTTGTGCACAGTACAACTTTTTACAATTAACCCATCTGGATATTTACAATTGGGACCAGTGCCACCTGAACTGTAGTATACAATTGCCACAGTCTTTTATCACAGATCTTTTGACTTCAAAAAGGATCAAGTTTGATAGGATTTGCCCGCCCTCTTTACTCTCATGAGTCTGAATCACAAAGCACCCCCGCCTGAAGTCGGTACATATAATAATAGGGGAAGCTGCAACTCTAACAACTACCTGACACTGACCCTTGCTTCGCCCCGATGTAGTTCTCACCCCTCCCCAGTACCCCCGGTGTCCACTTCATCTCAACCCAACTATCAGGCAGTGACAGTTAACAGGTTAACTCTTCCTACCCATCACCCACGCTCTTCCCCCAGTACACCTTCCTTGAGTCCGCAACTGCATGGCCTCAATTCCTATGTGCCTCCTCGCTTATGGGGACTCCCAACTCCTCCCCACTACCACTGTCACAGAGGGGCCGCTTCTACTATCTACCCCTAGTCTGACCTCCGTAGAAGATAACTTGGCTGACCTCAAGCAGGATCTTCAACTAGTTAAAGATAGCCTGCAGAACCTATTACACTTTTCAGTGAAGATGGAAAAATGTTGATGATTAAGTCAATCCCTGAGACTAATCTTCCTAGCACTCCTGCTACAGGCAAGCATTGCATGAGAATAACTTCGTCCAGGAAAAACCAGCTCATTTTTCTTGGGTAAACTCGACCCTATTCTAATCACCACTCCAGACCCCATAGTACTACCAACCATCTGTCCGAGGATGTCATCCACTCCCTCCTGTCATATAATGGCCTTCGCAGTGTCTCTCAACCCTCGGCACATAATATTCAACCTATACCTTCCAACCCATTTAGAGAAACCACTGTCAAGCACAGATCCATGAACAAGAATAACCTAGTCCATGTCCCCACATCACACCTAGAAACGGTAGCAAGTAAAATCGCACATCAAATCGATGCTCCTTAATTGCAGGTCAGCGGTCAAACACGCTGCTGATATTGCCGACCTTATTCTTACACATGATCTAGACATCATGATATTAATGGAAACATGGCTCAACAACGCCCCCTTGCCAATTCTGGACATCTTAGTGCCTCCCGAATATGACATCATCAGACTGGATAAACCTGTTAAAATGGGTGGTGGTATTGCATACATTTATCGCTCCAGTTTCACCCTGAGACTCTTACGAATGGTGCCGATGTCCTCTCACGAACACCTGAGCGTTGAAATCTGGAACAACCAAAAAATTGTCTGTTTGCATCACACGATCTACCATCCTCCTCGAGACAATCTTATCTTCATTGAACAAATAATGGAAATCATAGCCTCTAACTCTGACCTACCCTCCAACCATATCTTCCTTGGGGATTTCAACCTGCATTGCAACAATACAACTGATCCCTCACTGTGTATCTTCAAGGCTTTCCTCTATGACCTTAGCCTCACCCAGATTTGCAATGAACCCACCCACAACAAGGGCTCCACCCTCGATTTAATCATAGCTAAGGATAACATGATACAACTGGAAAGCATTTCACTGTGTGACTGGTCGGATAACTACATAATCTCTTTTGGCATACTAGAAAAGGTAATGTCTAGACAAGGTCAACCGCATAAGAACAAACAGTGGCTAGGAATCTAAGTGGCATTCATGCAATGGACCTAACCTCTGTTAGTAACAACCTACTCCCTCCAACCCCTAACATGACCAATTTAGATGACCTCACTGAACACTATATACAGACCATGACTAATATACTTGACATATATACTTGGAGTGAGACCTCTGACCCTCGGTCATTGGCCTGCTCTTCCCCCGCAGCTCCGCCCCATCTACTTCACCTCTGAGACCCAACCTCCTCCCAGGAGGTGTTCGAGGCCGCTATCCGATCCGTGGCTCCCCGCTGTGAGACCGGTATTCTTATCGTGCCCCCTCGTATTGTTATTGTATTTTATCGTGCCCTTTGTAATTGTCTCGTTTTATCGTGCCCCCTTGAAATTGTTTTTGTGCCCGCCTGGTTCTGATCGTGTCCCCTTGTAGATAATTATTCTGTGCCCCTTATCCCGCTTCCCTCTTCCCGCCACTGCTGCCCCTGCGGCCCCTCCCCCCAGCCCACGCACGTTCCCGCCTCCCACCTGACCGTCCCTCCCCCTCCCCTACTTAATGGTGGCCGGTGCGCGGTCGCGCCTAAGGCAAACCTGTCTGCGCCCGTCCGCGACCAGACTGCGACCAATGCCAGGAACCCTGAATCTACGAACTTCCATCACTACGACTCCGCCGCCCTCCTCGCACTCAACCCTGGAAGACTGAGAGACTGCCAACAGGCCTCTCCTAACACAACCCACGGCCATTTCTCCTGCCTCCACTGCTGCCAGACCCTTACCACCACCCCGACCCCCAAAACCACCAACACCAGCACCGGCGACACCCTAAGATGCATCCTCCTCAACGTGCGCTCCCTACACAAACACGCCACGGAAATCTGGAACCTACTCGACTCTTTCTCGCCCGACATCGCCTTCTTCACTGAGACCTGGACCAACGCCTCCTCCGCCCCGACATCAACACCGCATCCCGGACGGATATAAGATCTAGAGGAAGGACCGCCCCAACCACCCGGGAGGAGGCCTCGCATCACCCACAAGAGCACCCTCCGCCTCACCACCTCCAGCGAAACCTTCCCCTCCGCCGAACACCTGCACTTACAGATCCAGACCACCCCCAACGCCACACTCCGAGGAACCCTCGTCTACAGACTCCCCCGGCCCCCGGACACCCTTCGCCACCACCATCACCGACTTCATCGCACCCCACGCCATCGCATCAATGAACTAAATACTCATAGGAGACCTGAAGTTCCACCTCGACAACCCCAATGACCACAACTCCACCATCTTTCGTTACAACATCGGTCTTAAACAACTCGTCACCACGCCTACCCACAGAGCAGGACACACCCTCAACCCCATCTTCGCTGCAGGAAACAGCGTTCACTTCAGCCACACTACGCAACCACCATGGACCGACCACCACTGCGTACACTTCACCGTCAACAAACCCAAGGCACCCAAACCAGCCCCACGTCCACCACGAAGAAACTGGAGCAAGGTTACCGACGAGCAACTTAACTCCACCCTCACCCAAGACAACTGCACCTGGGCATCCGACGCAAACATCGCAGCCAGAGAACTCCACACTTGGATCTCCAACTGCGCAGACGAGCTCGCACCGCTATGCAACCCTGACAAACAACGCCCCAGGAAAGCCGCCTGGTTCACCGCCATTCTCCAAGAAGCCAGACGCACCTGCAGTCGCCTGGAGAAGAACTGGAGAAACACCAAGACAACCGAAAACTACTCCACCTACAAGAACGCCATGACGGACTACCACGACCAAATCAGAACCACCAAGAGGAACTTCATCCACAACAAAATCCTCGCCAACTCCACCAACTCCAAGGAACTCTTCAGTGTCATCTGGGAATTCACCAACCCACGCAGCGAAGCCACAGACATCACCCCCTCCCAAGACCTCTGCGACAAGCTTGGAACCTACTTCCACCTCAAGATCAAAACCCTCTACGACAACTTTGTCGACCATCCACCAGACGCCACAGCCGGTCCCCCACCCTCCGAAGGCACCAGCCAGCCCCCCAGCTCCACATGGACACCAATCATGACCAAAGACACCGCCTCAACCATGAAAGGCATCCACTCAGGGGCCCCCACCGACCCCTGCCCCCCTCACATCTACCCTAGAGCCGCGACCGCCATTGCACCCAAACTCCAACGCACCATCAACGCCACCTTCAAAACAGGCACCTTCCCCGACGACTGGAAGCGCGCAGAATTCAGGCCCCTGCTCAAGAAGCCCACAGCTGACCCCACCGACCTCAAGAACTACCGGCCCATCTCGCTCCTCCCCTTCGCAGCCAAAGTCGCAGAGAAAACAGTCAACAGAGAACTAACTCGATTCATCGAAGAGAACGCCATCCTCGACCCGTCCCAATCCGGATTCCGAAGCAACCACAGCACTGAGACCGTCCTACTCGCCGCCACAGACGACATCGGCACACTCCTGGACCAAGGCCACTCCGCAGCCCTCATCCTACTCGACCTGTCAGCAGCCTTCGACACCGTCTCCCACCGCACACTAGTCGCCAGACTTCACGACGCTGGCATACAAGTAACAGCCCTGGACTGGATCCGATCTTTCCTCACCGGAAGAAGCCAAAGAATCAGACTGCCACCCTTCCTCTCCAATCCCACGAAAATCACCTGCGGAGTCCCACAGGAGTCATCTCTGAGCCCGACCCTCTTCAACATCTACATGGCCCCCCTCGCAGCCATCGTCCGACAACACGGTCTCAACATCGTATCCTATGCCGACGACACCCAGCTCATCCTCTCCGTCACCAGAGACCCCACCACCGCCAAACTCAACTTCCAGAAAGGAATGCAAGACGTTGCAGTCTGGATGACCAACAGCTGCCTGAAGCTCAATGCCGAGAAGACAGAAGTCCTCGTCCTTGGAATACCCCTTCAGCATAGGACAACACCTGGTGGCCGACCGCCCTCGGAAGCCCACCTACCCCCTCAGACCACGGCAAAAACCTCGGCATCATACTCGACTCATCACTCACCATGAACTGACAGATCAACGCCGTCACCTCCAGCTGCTTCAACACCCTCCGCATCCTTTGCAAGACCTTCAAATGGATCCCCCTGGAGTCAAGGAAGACAGTCACCCATGCACTCACCAGCATCAGACTGGACTACGGAAACGCCCTCTATGCCGGCATCAACAAGTCCCTACTCCGCAAACTCCAGACTATACAGAACAACACCCCCAGACTCGTCCTCGGCCTCCCGCGGCACGAACACATCAGCCAAAACCTACGTAGATTCCACTGGCTCCCCGTGAAGAAAAGAGTCACCTTCAAAATCCTCACTCACGCCTACAAATGCCTTCACAACCACAGACCCAAATACCTCAACGACAGAATCAACTTCCACTTACCCAAAAGAAACCTCCGATCTGCCAACCTCGCACTGGCCGAAACCCTGTGCATCCACAGGGCCAGAGCAGGCGGAAGATCCTTCTCTCACATTGCAGCCAAGACCTGGAACGAGCTACCGGCAGACATCAGACGCGTCCCCTCCCTGAACACCTTCAGGAAGACCCTCAAAACCTGGCTCTTCGGCTAAACAGATCTGCGGACCTCCCCCCTTCAGCTCCTTGAGACCCTCACGGGTGAGTAGCGCGCTTACAATGCCCCTCATTGATTGATTGATTGACACGGTTGCTCCAAAGCAACTCATGAGGATACCGGTAAAACAGTCCAAACCCTGGTTCAGCAGCTCCCTCAATGAGTTGCGTCTCAAACTAAGGATCTTGGAAGGATTATAGAGGAACTCTCTGTCCATAACTAATCTCAAACAGTTGAGGAGAGCAAGAAGTTCTTACAATAAACATATCCGCAGCACAAAAGCCGAACACTTTAGATCTCAACTAGACAATGCTATAAACAGACCTAAAAAACAATTTGAAATCATAAAACAACAAGCTAACCATTCAACCGACCTACAATCTGCCCCCAAGATATCTCTGCCCAGTGAAGAAGTCTTCTCCGCACATTTTATCAAAAAGTCCAGACAGATTGAACTAGATCTTCAACATGCATCACATAATAGGCTACATCGGGCTCAGCCCATTACATCGACCTGCCTAACCTCAGAGAGTGCTCTGTCCTACAGTGGCATAGGCCTTACTCCAAAAAATAACGCATCATGGAACAATTTCAGACTTCCTGACGATGCGTAGCTTTGAAAAATCGTAATGTCACTAAAACCCTTTAATCATTTCCATGATCCCTTGCCGGCCAAATCTTCAAGAACTTTAGATCTGCCATCCTCCCTCTCTGGTCATTGATTATCCATGAATCACTCGTATAGGGTAGGATTCCTGACTGCCTAAAGATAGGACAAGTCACACCCATTCCAAAAAAGCATAATATAGACTTATCGGATCCCAACAATTTCCGTTCAATTTCCAACTCTAGCTAAACTTCTTGAGAAATGCATACACTTGCAACTCTGCAATCAGATCGAAGAGTTTCAGCTACTTGACCCATACCAATCTGGTTTTAGAGCAAGACATAGTACTGAAACGGCCCTAACCCACATTGTTGATGACGCCTTGAGTCTACTTTACCAAAATGTGCCATGTCTACTTATCCTTCATGATCGATCCTCAGCGTTTGACATGGTCAAACACAAAAACCTGATTGATATTCTGGAAAAAAGGATGGGGTTATCAGCCCGGTCTTAAATTGGTGGACTCGTTCCTACAGAACAGAAAGCAAAGAATAAAAGTGAATCATTCCCTCGCTACGCATACACCAGTTTCAGTTGGAGTGCCTCAAGGTTCCACACTCTCTCCAACACTCTTCAACTTGTTCATGGAACCCCTCACAGAAATCCTGAAATGTTCAAACATACAATACCACATGTACGCTGATGATACGCAACTTTATATGAAACTGGCCTGTCTGGAAGACATCAAAACACTGAACTGTGTTCTTCTGAAAACTCAACAATGGCTAACTCACAATCACCATTTGCTTAATACTCTCATGACCGAATACCTCCTGATCGCCCGCCCACCCACTCCATACCCATTCAAGACTGGCTCATACAACTTACGGCCCTTAACTGCGATCTTCATGTTGTTGATTCCACTAGCTCCTTAGGCATCACACTAGACAAACACCTGAATATGCAAGACCACATCAGTGCACTAACTAGTGGAGCCAACTACCATCTCAACACTCTTAGGAAAATCAAGCCGTTCCTACCTCTTGTGGACCTGCAACTTGCAGTCCGGTCTCTAGTGATCTCCTGTGTGGAATATGGAATTGTGACCTTGGCTGGGCTGCCCAAAGCTAGACTGACCCCCCTAAGGGCCACTTTGAACTCTGCTGCCAGACTCATCACGGGCTCTCGAAAACATGATCAAATTACACCTGACCTAATTCAGCTCAACTGGCTATCTCTCGAAGATCGGATTAGGTTCCAGATTGCCTGCCTGACGCACAAAGCGCTCCATCATAATACTACCACATACTTGGCAAAAAAGCTCAAACTTTCTGGTATGTCTCGGTCCCTAAGAAGCTGCAGCACTCTCCTGCTGAAACCGCACAATTCAAAAAGAAAAGAACATACAACTGCGCCTTCTCGGGTCTGGCCCCAAGAATTTGGAACGCTCTTCCGCCCGATATCTGTTCCAACCCTTCGACCTCCTCATTCAAAATACAAGTCAAAGGACTTCTCCTGAATAACCAGCTGCAACAACCGTCCTGAAGACAATATAACTAATCTTTTTATACCCTAGAGAAAACACGGCTAGCTCATTTGTTTGAGACATTTTTGGGATGCAACATATTCTCGCTACATGTTCCTCATGTTTGGTTTCACTCTTATTGTATTGGGGTTGGTTCACTACAAATGTTTAGGATGTTTACTTGCTTAGTGACTAATTATATCCTCTTTCTGATGTACAGCGCTCTGATACCCTTTTCGAGTCATGTTCGCGCTTTATAAAACTTTACAAATAAATAAATAAATGGTTACAGCAGACACTTTTCCAAAGAAAGCCCATTTTTCTTCTTTTCCCAAATTAAGAGCAGATGAATAAATGCCATTTGTCTGATATGTATGACGTTGTGGATTGCCTCATACAATCATTTCTGATAGAGGTACTCAGTATCTTTTAAGCATTGGGTGTTGAACAATCTTTCTCGTCTAGTTACCATCCTCAATCAAATGGGCAAGTGGAGTGAATGAATCAAAGTCTTGAGCAACATCTTCGATGCTACTCTAATGCTACCTAAGACAATTGGGCCTTTTATTACAAATTGCAGAATTCTTTGATAAGAATACAACTCATGGTGGCATTAAGTTTAAAAAGAAATTCTGTATGCATGGATTTAATCCATGTATTTTTCAATCCTCTCCTTGTATTAATCATTTGGTCCCTGCAGGCTTAGGTGATTTGAATCAGTTACAGAACAATACATAGCTTGTTTATTGAAGTTTGCATTTTTCAGAGGTCAAGGTGAAGGAATATGATCATAAATCAGGATCATATTGTACTTCTTTTTGTTGGTAAGACGCTTTGGTTGTCTTCTGCCCTCTCATGATGTGCCAGCAAGTTTTAGCTGTGATATTTTACTCCTATTGTGACAACTCATCAGACCTCCCTCAGAGCCATTTGCTTGGGGCCTGGGCGTGGACAAATGGGGGCCACCTCCATCACTATTAGTACAGCAAGTATATGAGGTACCGGTGCTAAATCATATATAGCCAGACAAGGCCTTAGTGGGGTATCTGTGAATCCCACATGAGTGCATTGGGTAAGCTCCCCCAGGACCATAACACCAAGCTCTGGACAGTGCCACCTCATCTACCCAGGACAAGTGCTGCCAGCAAGGGGGTGAGTCTTGTGCTTCTCTGGGATTTTGAGCTCTGATTAGACCATAGTGGGATCTCAAGCCCATGCGAGTGATAGTGACCTGCCCTCCTTCCTGTGGGTGAGGGCTCCAGGCACCAGCTAGATCTTCTTGCCCTACTGAAGGGAAAAGTCTTGCTAGTCCTCCAGGACAGCCACATTTTCAAACATCCATCTGTTAAGGCTTGTATGCTCTGAAATTGTTATGCCTGAAACACCACCAGTGACGTTTGCCCTACTTGCCATTCATTCTTAAGGCAGATATGGCCAGTCCCAAAGTATGGGCATGTCAATTCTCTCACGCACCCAAGAACCATGTGTTCTTTTTGTATGTAAACTGTCAACATCAAAGGAAGCGTAATACATTAAGTATACATCTAATTAAGAACTGGTTGAAAAATAATGAGGTCACAATGTGATGCACAGTTGAATTATTACAGAAGCCTAATACCAGGTAAAAGAAGCAGGAAACATAAGGAACAGAGAACGGAAATGACAAGCAGAAGTATGGAAGCCATCTTGGTTTGGGAAGGTTGCTTTGGTTAACAATATGGGGGGTATCATTTTGAATTGCTAATTCAAGTTTACCATGTGATCTGTACTGGAATTTGTGGGTCATGGCTTTGTAAAGAGAAAACAGAGTAAAACTAGTAACAATAGGTGGAACTCTCGGGAAAGGCTTACACCAGCCTCTGCTTAACTCCCTACAGAGTACCTTTGGTGCGTTATGGTGCAGGCAAGATATAACAGGTGAACATTAAGTTTCATAAAACAGTTGCTATATGAGTGGAATATGACAATTCTCACAAGTATGTGCTCAGGATTAACAGTGGCTAAGTGGATGTCAGAGGTAGTTTGACTTTTTGACTGAAGCTACTGGCAAGCTTGAAAGAAACCAGGGAGCCCATAAGCTGGGGATTAATAAAGAATTGTAGATAGCTAACTATAAATAACAGGGATGTTTTCACCAATGAGAATGCAGCACGAGTTGTCTATTATGTCTCTCATAATACTGAGGTAAAAACATCACTTTTATTCTCAGCTACCCATTTGCAATTTTACGTTGTAAATGAGTATCAAACCTGTCTACTGCTGCCAACAAACTTTTCGAATTGAGGTATTTTATACATAGAAATAAACATAGATTAAAGAAGAATTTCGGCATCATCATTGAGCACTGCTTTCTTCAAAGCAGTGGAAACAAATCTTTGTTTCTCACTGCTGTGACTTAATAGCAGTGAATGATAGTATTTTGAAAAGTCTGTTTATATCTATATAACAATGAGTACACTTTGCTGCCAGACCTCAGGTTACTTCACAGATGCCTAGGTGAGAGTAATCGGGGTCGCAAAAAATTGATTGACTTATCTAGGCAGTGTTGCCATGCAATGACCATGCTGGGGTGTTTCCACCATTATTGCAGCATGCGCAGGGGCTCTGAGCCCAAGGGTGTGATGGGATACGGCAACCCTATAATGCCTGTATTTTACTATCCAATTGAGGCTGGGCAAGTGGGTCTATTTTCCTTTGAACTTGGCCCAATGCATTCTTGCTTCTCCAATAAGTGCAGGGTGGTGGTCCCGACCGCAGAATTACAATCGGTCGCATACTCCCATTTCCCTATGGGGAGCTTGTGCTGCAGCCGTAAACCAGCACTAGCACAAGCTCCCGTAGAGAAATGGGAGATTGTGTTCATCTCTGCACAGCGTGGCAGGCACCTCATGGTGCCTGCCACATGGTGCAGGGATGAAAAGGATAACCCAAACGGAGGCCACAAAGAGAAGGAGGGGCCCTCAAGCTCGCTTTCCGACAGGCTTTACATGTCGGAAAGCCCGGCATGGAAACCCTGTCAGAAACCGAGCATCGTAATCCAAAAGGAGGAAACGCCATCCATTGGGATTACTGGCTGGCCTCCGACTGGCCAACGGGCTCCTTGAGCCTGTCGGAATCCAGCCGAATGACCGGCCGGTTTCAATTCTGAATGCCTTTATTGTATTAGGCCCCTTAGTTTGAAATTGGGAATGTTTTCCAAGTAAGTTTTAATTTTCAACTTTTCTATTTAAATCCCATTAACAAAGTTGTTCTAATTTTCACTCCCACCTACTCAAGAGATAACAACTGCAAATTTTTAGAATTGGCTCATCTGTCTCTCAGTGAACTGAGCCTTTGTCCTCTGGTATGATTGCTGTGGCACATTTAGGCCTCAAATTTCTCATTACTAGAGACACCAAGCAGAGGCTCCAGAAATTGCCATGCATTTTGGTTGTTTAAATCACTGCCCCCAATTAAGTATTTAAAGCTTTTGAAATATCACTGTATATCACAAAGGGTCTCATTACGAGTTGGCCGGGGTTTGCAGTGGATTCAATTTACCGACTGGTTTTACAAGCAGTTTTTCACCATCTTGGTGAAAAAATGCTGACATTTCCCCCCTGCTCTGAGCAGCAAGACTGCTGGTGGGGGTGTTGAATGGGGAAGCAGGGGTAATGGGCATGCTTATGCTTGTCCGGTGTGAGCATTAACTGCTCCCCTGGACTGCTATAGGCAGTGATGGTGCTTCTCAAAGCCTCAGTCCCTGAAACCTCTCGGAGAGGCCATGTGTCTTTGGGCCTGAGATTAACTGATATGAAGAATTTGGATCAGATAATTACTGGCCTGAAAACATTTTCTTAATTATGAATTGCGTCATTTCACCCGGAGCTAATGCGTGAAATAACATCTCATAATGAGGGCTGCGAATAAGATTATGAACAGCATCTTATTTCTTCTTAACCAAATGGAGGCAGTTGGGAGATTTTGCGCTGGGTTATGTACAAGGTTACACAGTAACAGTATTTGTACAAGTGTATATGCTCAAAGGTTATTTTACAACGACCACCCCACGTTGTAAAAAATGCAGACCTAGGTCCACACCGACAAAATAACCTAAAATCAATATCCTGAGCAAAAACACTATAATAAAGCACATATAAGTCCAAATAGTAGTTGTAGATCAGTTCTTCTTTGCTATATTCCAAATCTTGATAAAAATACATCCGTATTTCAGTCTTCATTAAAACAGACGTAGCCACAAAGCATGCTTTGTGGCTACGTCTGTTGTAACGAAGACTGAAATACGGATGTATTTTTTTCAAGATTTGGAATAAACCAAAGAAGAACTGATCTACGACTACTATTTGGACTTATATGTGCTTTATTATAGTGCTTTTGCTCAGGATCTTATTTCTTCTGCTTTGAAAAAGTCCAAACATTTGCCCCAAAGCATTTCATTGAGGCTCATTTTGAAAATAAATGTAATCAATGTCTCCATATGCATTGAAATTAATAAGTATAAAAAAAATACATCTAAAAATACGTATCAAACAATCACCAACACCTGCGGGTACACTTCCTTTTCATGATCCATGAGGCAGTTATCCCATTCAGAAGACTTTGTTGCCGTTAATATCCAGGATGCAGATTTTGATTTATGCTGATGGAGCAGGGTTTTGCAAAATAAAACCTGCTCAGATCAAACTTCTCATTGTGTGAATTATTAATAAAAGTCGTGTGAAAATTAACAGTGAAAAACTAAAAACGGGGAGAACATGAAATTGCGCAAATGGTTGCTTGAAAGAGATTAGTATTTTCAGTGCTTTTCTAGTAGGTTGCAAACGTGAATGATTAATGCAGAAATAACAGCCAAAAGAAAATAATGATAGAAGCCATGAGTTTTAAAGAGACATTTTTCCTTTACACTTAGGGGCCGATTCCGATTCGGGCCGGAAATCTCTCCGACCGAGCCGGAGCCGGAGAGATTTCCGACCGAATCGGACCCGTGCAGCCCGACCGAACGAGTACGATGCGTCCGTATGCTATCGTACTCGAGTCGGTCGGACTCCCATTGAAGTCAATGGGAGCCGGTCGTACAACGCGTACGCGGGCTCCCATTGCCTCAATGGGTGCGAAGCGAACAAGGGCGCCCCCCTACAGCGGGTATGCAGCGAAGCGACTCGGCCGTACACGCACAGGTAGGGGGACCCATGGGTCCCCCCTGTGTGCGACTCACGCGGCTACGTGTACAGGGGGTCCGACACGGACCCCGAAGTACGGCTCCGACTGCTCTTTCGAGCCGGACGGTGCGTGTCGGTCGGACTGCTCGCGGCGCGCATCGTACTTACCCGGCCGGGGAACGTCTCCATTGCGCGGTGCGAGTCGTGTCCGAGCGAGTCGGTCGGTGCGGTTCGACCCGGGAATGAGTCGGTCGGAGCGGTTGGGACGCCCGAACGAGTCGGTCGGCGATTTCGCATCGTACTCGCTCGTCTGGACGCGCGTACGAATCGGTCGGGAAACAGGGCTCCGAATCGGATCCGGTAAAGCCGAATCCGATTCGGAGTCCTACCGGCCGAGATCGGAATCGGCCCCTAACTGTCTAAAACTGTGTACATAACGTGTAGAGAAATGCAAAGCAGTAATAATGGAGTTTTGTTGTGTCATGATATTTACTTATGTATTTGTTTTTCCTAGAGAAAAAGTACACTTTACTGTTCTGCAGAGAAGGCCTCAAAAGTCTGTTTAGGTTTAATTTGCTTTCTAAAATGTAGGCTGCAAAGAAATGTATTTTGTCCTTCGAGAGTTCCTGATGATGGGCATGGTTGTGCGGAGGAGGAATTTCCTTGCCAACCGAGAATGTATTCTTGTGGACAATCGTACTGAAAGTTTTGATGCAAAGCTACGGAGCGCCATGTGCAAGCTGCAGAAAAGATTATCGGAGTTTCCTCTGCTGAAGGACGATGACGATGGTTTCCTAAAGACAAAGGAACTGTTGAGAGTCAGGTGCACTAGAAAGTGGAGTGATCAGATACCCCCTGGCCTAGTCCAATGAGAAGTTGTGGATTTTTATGTTTTGATACTTGGGGGGCTGGATCTTTGGTGAATAAGGGTATAATTACTAGTGTTAGAATTTTAAGGCAAGGCTGAGACTCTCACTTTGCGAGAGGAGAGGGCCATGTTGCTGTTTTCCTTACTTAACTGGCTGGCTGTTGTTCTGCTGATCCTGACTCTTTAACTTTGCTCCTCATACCTTTGTGAGGCTGCCCCAGCTTACTCTTCCGGCCGGAGAGTGGCTTTCTGACTATTAGCATTTCATGCTATAATTATTCTTAGGTTCGTATGAATATTCTGAATTTGCATTGATCTTATTTGCAAATGCTCTTTTTGTCTCTTCACCTATCCACTCACTCATGACTCGTTGTGAGATGTTATTATGAATTACTGTATTGATGTTTCTCTTGTGTGATGATCTATGATTCAAGATGTATTGTACTTGATGAGCATTCACAATTTCTTAAAATTAGATAAAAGCAAGTTGATAAGTAACCAGAGTATGTCATTATTAATGTCATTTTGATTATAGTGTTTGAATTATTTTCTTGTTTAGGTCCTCATAAGGTTAGGATTCCCTCTATCTTTTGCCAATCCCTGACAACTTTAAAAGGTCCATCGGAGAGTGAGGACCAAATAATAATATGAATATTGGTTACCTGTTTAGGTATCACGTTTAAAATTACACAGCGGAAGGGACTGGTAGGTGTTGAAATTGGTTCCTAATGGTAAAATTTGGCAAAGCCCCTTTCCGCTTCATCAATGTAAACCCAGCCTTCAGCTGCAGAGTATTTCAACGTTATTATGTGTATAGAAGGGGGGAAAGTGAAGTTTCAGAATAAGCTTTTGTAGAGCACTATTGCGTGGTAACAACCTTGTTTGAAATAGACAGCCCCATGTACTTGCATCCATATGTCTGTGAGGGATAAAGTGACAAACACAGGTGATTGTTCACTAAAACGCTGTAGGTGGCTGAATGTTGCATTGCTTACATTTTTCCTTGCAAGAAAATCTGTTCAAAAACATGTATCAAGCGGTGTCCTATGTATTCATCTTTGGTTATGGCTGTATCTTAGAGTAAATTGAAACTCTCGGGGTCATAATTGCGTATCTCCTTCTCTGAAAGTCAGGCTGTCTGTGTTCTTTTTTGAATTACATTGAAACAATAATTCTGAGTCACTCTTACACAACTACCAAAATAACGGGGCATATTAGCAAGACCGGCGATAAAAGTATCGCCGTTTTTGCGGCAGGAAACTGCCGCTAAAACGGCGATAATGGGCTTGCTAATATGCGTTATGGAATTCCAATAGAAACCCAGGTTAGATGTCCTGCGCATCTAACCTGGGCTTCTATTGGAATTCTATAACGCATATTAGCAAGCCCATTATCGCGCTTTAGCGGCAGTTTCCTGCCGCTAAAACGGCGATAATTTTATCGCCGGTCTTGCTAATATGCCCCAGCATTTTTGATAGGCTCAACATTTGTATCACTCCTCCCATATGCCCTTGCTCAATGCTTGCATTGTAGAGCTCGTTAAAGATTGTTTCAGCCCCAAGACCGAGTCTATCAGGAATTCCCCTGTCATGTGTTTAACAGCAAAGACCAGTGCATTAAAGACATTCACCACTGTTTTTAGAGCCACCGTAACATTTCAGAAGGAGGGCCCAATTAAGTTTGAGTGTCCAAGGAAAGATGACGGTTTGCAAGTCCAATCCCCTGGAAATGGGCCTACATTTTTTATGCTTGTAGGGCCATTCTAAAGCCTGCTTACTTGTAGTACCATAAAACATGTTACTAAATATCACCTTAATGCACTATTAACATGTCCTACATTTGTGAAAACCATAATTCACTGGTCTCTGTACATTTTTTGTAATTTTTCCTTTGCTGTTTTTTTTACTAATTACCTACCATTGTTTGTTTCCCTTCCTTGGAGTTTTCTGCTACAGAATACGTTTCCCAGCATCCTTTCCTCCGATCTATATTTCTGCTCCTTAACAATGTCTTCAAGAAAACTGATGATTTGCATCTCAAACACTTGTGGATTGTGCTCACACGTGATTAAATGACAAGTACAGCTCATGAAGGGCGAATTCACGATTTATTGCCTGAGTCCTAAAAAACATTTTATATGGGAAAAGCATACCTGCCACCTCACACGGTGCCACAGTGTGACACATGATATCGGCTCTCATCACATGGTCTCCAATATGGAGAGGATATCACACTGTGGCAGGGAAAACAAGATGAAAACCACTGTAAATAGTGGTTTTCCAGCTCGTTTTGGAGAGGCTTTGAAATGACCATTAAGGGGGGTGAAAACACCCCAGGACATCAGCACCAGCCTCAGCAAGCTTTTTTTTTTGCGAGGAGGGGTTTTGGGGGCGTGGTGGGGTTCAAAAGTGCCTCCTAGGTACTTCTCGGCATGAGGCCCCGCCCCTTCAAGGCCCTGCCCACTCCTCACACTGTGCGATTGTTCTTCAAGTTGGCAGGTGACATACAGGCAATGCGACGGGGTTGTAAATAAGCCCCAACGTGTGTTTACAAAGCACATGATCCTTCCTTGCCACATGTTGGTGCTCAATAATAGATCTTTATCGGTACACATCTCAACGGTTCTAATTTAATCAACCTTGAAAGTACAAGTGGCTGAATTGACCCATCACAATTTGTGCCTGTGGCCATGTGGTAAAGCACAGATAGATGAATTCCCGTCTAATGAGCCACCAGACTGGCCCCCATATCAGCATATTGCTGGAAACTGCGCAGAGAAGAACAATGCCTGGTAATTCTGTTATTGGACATGTGTTTATATTACCGGTATCTCGAATAATAAAGGAGTTGCTACGGTAATAGTCGGAGGCGAGCAATAAATGTTGCACAGCTCAGTGTAATTATTGCGATGTCTCTGGCAGCCTTTTAGCCATAACTAGCAGCAATGGTGTTTCCACCAGCTATGTCTCAAATTCTCAACCCAAGACCTATAGAATGGATCCTTTAATATCAATCTCTCCTCCGTGAATCAACTTGCACCCTGTGCTCTGTCTTGATTTTTTGTTTTTGAATTGAAGTTATTTGCCATTAAGCATTTTAAGAAAAACATCCTACAATTGTAGGTTGTTACATAAAGTGGGAAGCTATGAAAACGATGAAGAAATGATGCATGGTTAGTTGGGCATAGACAATAAAATTGCGTGTGATATACATTTACATTAGTTTAACTTCAAATAAACTTACCTGGGAATTGGGAGGAGAAGTGGGGCTTCGAGCAGTGACTTGTTTTATCCTGCTAATTCAAGGGAATGGACGAAGGGGATGCTTGATGATCAATGTGGAGTGAATTCCAGCAGTGGTGGCCCAGTGGACTGAAAGATCATTTGTGGGTGTAGAATAACCCTGGGCAGAGTTCGCGGAGTTGCACTACGCTGCACTACGCGAAGTGCAAAAAAAACTCAGCCACACTACGTGGAGCTACGCGAGCGGCGGAGTACAATAGAAAAATGCCATTTGCGGTGATTGCTCAGTGACTGATGCTTGTCCGCACTGTGCAATCATTGCGAACGGCACCATTCACAGTGCAAGCGGTCCCTGCTTTCCTTTTCTGCTGCTCGAGTAGATTTTTACTCGGGCGGCAGCTTTCGGAACGGGCAGTTTCTCAACGCGAGCTGTCGCGAGCATACGCGACCACTCGCAATGAGAAACCTAACCCCCCGCGTTGAGAAATCTCGCCGGGATGTAGATTTTCCACGCTCACGCTCGCCAACTTGATATTGACGATCGCGAACGAGGAAAAATCTCGCCGGGAGGTTGAATTTCCTCACTCGCGGTCGGCAATTTGACGTTGACGAACGCGAGTGAGGAAAAAAACTCCGCTACGGAACGCGAAGCGGAGTTTTTTGGAACTCCACGATCGCCACGTAAAGCGGAGTGCAGGAAACTCTACAAACTCCGCGAGCGGAGCAGAGTTCACAGCCCAGGGTTAGTGTAGGATTTGGGCTAGATATGCCTACAAACCGGTGGCAAAAAGTGGTAGCAAATTTCCAAATTTCCTTTTATGATCAGTACTTTATTTTATGATTCAACCTATGTACTAATAGGATGGTTCACAAAAAAAGAATCAAAGAGCTTCGCAGAAATACCTGCCTAATTAATAATAATTAGGGAGGTTGCAATTTGCGACCCTCTGCAATTTGCTACAATTAAAGGGATGATGGCCTGAAAGGGACTACAGACCATCATCCTGCGATTGCATTCCTTCAAAAACCCAGGCTGCATTAAATAATATAAAAACACTTTCCATTTTGGAAAATGTCTGTGAGAGCAGGCAATGGTCTGCTGGGCCACTGTCTCCTCCTTCCCAAAGCTGCCACCCCAATTCCTAAGCTTAAGCGGTCCTAAGGGGATCCCTTCCGATTTGCAAAACTTACCCAGTTATCACCCTAACTTGAGAGTTGTCAACAGATCAATGGCTTGGAACAGGAATTATGGTTGCAAACCATTGATACATATCATCTGGTTTGGTAGAATTAATTTTACAAGTCAGAAAATATTTTCTACTTGCAAAATGTTTTTTCTACATACGAATAAGAGATTTAGTGGTTGCAAAGCCTATAATTTACCGGGTTTGCAACAGCTAAAGCACTTGCACCTGGCCCTAGAATCTGATTCGCATTTTGGCCTTACAGGCTGAAATGGAACAAGTATGACAAGGTGTTGTGCCTAGCATGGCTTGAATGAACAGAGTTAGTAGTTGAATAATGTTCTATGTTGTTTTTTTCATAAATTGCAAATTTCAGAACAATTTTGGGTTATGTTGAGCCTGTTTAATGCACATGCACAGTGATGTATAATTGCATAGGAGGATTTGGCTGGTATATTTACTGTACTGGAAATTACCACAATGTCTGTTTTATATTTCAGCAGCAAGAAGACAGCTTTTAAAAATGCCGCTGGCATGAATTACTGGACCAGGAAAAGCACTCTTAAGACCACGTAAATCTCTGTGTGTCACCCTAATAGTAAAAGTGATCTAATGGACATTTTACGCGTACAAAGAAATGTACAGTTTTCATTAATAAGGGTCAGATTTACTAATATTTGGTGCAATGCAATGCAGAAAGACAACTTTCTGCGCTGTGTGTCAAATGGAGAAGGCAGTAATCCACCATATTTACTTACATATGGCGCATTCCTGCTCTCTCTCTCTGTGCTGGCACACTTGTGTCTGGCAAGAGCCAACGGAGGTTCCCTTGCACAATAAAGCAACACACATAAAAAGAGGAAAAAATGTGGAGAAATAAACATATTGCTCCTTGTTAATCCTCATTTTAATGCATTCCCTGGTTTACTACTGTTAGTAAATTTAGGAATGCACCAAAAACCATTAGTGGATGTGTGGGCACACCCACGCTCCACCCATCGAATGCCTTTTCCCTGCAGCCTACTCTGCCTTGCTTTACTCCAGATTTACTATGCCACGCAGAGCAATGCAAGGTGGTTCTGCATGGCATAGTAAATCTGACTTGAGAGCTTGCATCACCATGCTTTGCTTTGCGCAGCACAACAGCTACCCAAGCCCTTAGCAAATCTGGGATAAGTGATTATGCTTGTATGGCAGGTCCTCACTGAGCATCCCTGTGAGACTTACACACTTGGATATGTTTTTCTGAGCCCCCATTCACACCAACTACCTCTCACAATAGAAAATCTAACCCCTCCAAAGTCCCATAATTTCCCTACTTTCGCTTAAAATGGGATTAGAATACTAAGGGGCCGATTCTGATGCGGGTTGGAAAAGCTTCCCGACCGAATCGGTTGGGAAATGGTGTCCGACCCACTCGGATCGGGAAAGTCCGACCGGCGGAGTAGGATGCATCCGGATGCTTCCAGATACGATTTGGTTGAACTCCCATTGACTTCAATGGGAACATTTGTTCCTAACCGCATCAGAATTGGGCCCTCGGTCGGGAAGACACGTTCCCGATCCGATTTGGAAGGAGCAAATGCCGTTAGGAGGCCTTCCTAACCGCATCAGAATCAGGCCCTCGGTCGGGAAGCTTTTCCAACCCGCATCAGAATCGGGCCCTTAGTCTGACTTCTTCCAAGTCCAACAATTTTGTTAGTGATGTTTATTTTAAATTTTTCTTTTTTTAATTATTTTCAGTTTTTTTCTTTAATGTTTACATTAGTCATAAAAAAATAGAATTGTTTGTTTTTACATACATTTTATATTTGTTTCTTTTATTAAGTGTGATATATGTTGTCATTTTTTTACATATGTTAATTTTAATTTTGAAGTAGTGTTAATGTACTTTATTGAATTTTAAAAATATTTTTGTGAATAATTTTTTTTAAACACTTTATTTTGGGTTTTTACAAAACAAAAGGGAATCCAGGGTGATAACAGCATTGAGTTGTGACAAGGTTGATGTACCATCAATACAAACAGTGCATGACAGCTCAAAGAGAGGCACAATGCTCATAAACATGTGTCAACATATTGTATTTGCATATTATCAAGCAAGAGTCAGTACATTTTTTCAGCTCCTTCATCTGACGCATCATCTGAAGAAGAAACTCCTCCCAGGCGAGCTTGCTGCCGGATGTCGGGCATAGTAGTCACAGGAGTCAAACAGACCCTGTCCCTTTTGGCATAGACTTTGAATGGTAGTCAAATCGTTTGAAACATAAACATCTTATCATTAAACAACACAGTCAGGCATTCTATAGCATAAATGTGCCATACCTTAGTCCACCACAGTGTAAGGCCAGGAGAGAGGGGGTTCTTCCAAACGTGCGCTATGGTGAGGCGAGCTGTCAAAAGAAAGATGGTAAGTAACCGCCCTCCTTAGGTTCGTGTAGGGGTAGACCGAAATTTCCCCTGCCTTGCTCAACAGTAGCACTAGTGGGTCCACTGGTAGAATCACCGAGTAGATCAAACAAATCTGTTGGAGCACTTCACTCCAGAACCGCTTCACATGTGCACACTGTCACCACATATGGAAATATGTGCCTCGCTCCCTGCAGCCCCTCCAGCAAAGGTCGAATGCCCCTGTCATGGCATGTATGCGTACTGGGGTAAAGTACCACCTGGTAAGTACTTTGTAAGTGTTAGCTTTATGTTGGAGGCATAGCGATATCCCTGCGCTCGCATCCACAGTCGCTGCCAGGTCTTGTGTTATATTGTTGTTCCGAGGTCATGCTCCCAATGCAACTGATATGCGTGAGTATGTGGCTGTGAAATACTACAAAAGGCTGTGTATAGGCTAGTACTACCCGTCTTCGAAAAACCCTGGGAAAACAGTGGCTCAAATAGTGTTTTAGCCCTGCTTCCTTTTCTTTGACCGTTTCTGTGTTTGCCCAGTGAAGTAATTGGGTAAGGCAAAACTCATCTGCATCTGATAGCTAAAAGAGTTGTCTACATGCATGCCTCTCTAGAATGGCCCATCACAATATAGGTCACCCAATAGCGGGGACACCCACCCCTCTCCAATCTTCAAAAGTAGTATCCATCATGCCCAGCAGAAACTCCGAGTTCCGCATGAATGGGAGAGCAGGGATGGGTTTGTTGTAGCAGGCTGATGCCTATTGATTTGTCCCAATGACTTAGGAGAGGGGCTGTCGCATAAAGGAGGTGTGTGAGGCCAGAATGTGATGCTGGGGGTCTCTTCCACATGATGCAGTTTAAGGGGATGGGGTAACAGCCCTGCTCAAAGAGCACCCATGGGTCAGTGTAGAGGGGAGAGTGCGAATCAAAGGCAGATTGGAGTTGGACAGCATGAATCTTCTATATTAGAAATCCCAACCCCTCCGTCAGCCGTGCACCTATAAATAGTCTGCCTTGATACTCTCGGAGTGGAATTGTGCCATACAAACTGGAGCTGCTGATTCTGGGTTTGAAGCATTTTCTTGGTGGGCATCCAGTAAAAGACATAAAGTAGTTGAGGGAGGTAATTCATTTTAATGCTATTAATGCGGCCAAGCCAGGAGATCTCGAGCCTCCCCCATCGATATAAATCTTTGCGATGCACTTCTAACGCATGTGGGATATTACTAGCATAGTTGGTGTGGGTGGAATTTGTGAGTGTTATTACGAGGTAACACAGGCAAGAGGCATTCCACAAGAGGCCCAATTTGCTCAGTAAGTTTCAAGACACTCCGGTAAGATCCGCCACTCCTAAGCTTGTGGACTTTGCGTAATCATTACCAAAGCCAGAGGCCGCTCCGAATCGTTGCAGCTCACTCTGGAGGAGTGGAAGGGATGTGGCAGGAACTATGAGGAAGCACTAAATGACATCAGCGAAGAGCGCTAACTTGTATTTGTCACCATCTATTTCCATCCTCTTAATTTCTGGGTTAGATTCTAAGTGGTATATTAGGGGCTTCATGGTGAGTGCAAAAATAGGTGGTGGCAGAGGGCACACTTGCCTGGTGCCTGGGTGTAATCATTTTAAGGTGGAGAGGGCGCCATTGACTCTGCCGTGAGACCTCAGAGCTATATAATTCACCAGTAGGTAAATCGTCATACACGGGCCCAGTGCGGTCTTTGAAAGGATTGCCCAGAGATACTGCCAGCCCACCCGATCAAAGGACTTTTCCGCGTCAAGGGAGGGAAGAATAGTTGTGTTATGGGAACGCTCTGCCAAGTCTATAACATTTACTGCCAGTCAGACATTGTCCCTAGCCTGTCTGTTCCATATAAATGCCGACTGGCAGCTGGATAGCAGCAACAGCCAAACCATGTGTAGCCAGGATACCAAAATAAAGGTGAAGATTTTGACATCAAGTTGAGTAGGGCAATGGGCCAGTAGGACGAACGGAGTGTAGGAATCTTACCTGGTTTCAACACTAGGATAACCGTTGATTCCAGCATTGTTGGTGTCACTCTTTTAGTCCACAGGAAAGAGCTCTAGACCCTGGACAGTGGTTCCACAAGTAATTCACAGAACGCTTTGTAAAATGACACCAAAAACCTATTAGGACCAGGGGCCCTATTGGGTTTCAGTTGCAGTATGGCCGTCCTCACCTCATCTGGGGTGATGAGGGTCTCAAGCTCTTGAAGGAGTGTGGGGTCCATGTGGGGGATAGCAAAATCCCGCAGATAATCGTTGCAAATGTCAACGGAGGGGGGGTTGGGCCTGGTATAGTGTGGGGTAATAAGATGTGAAGAGCTCCAGAACTTCTGATGTGTCTGTACGGATTTTATCTTCATCACCCCTAATGAAGGATCTCTTTTTATCGCAGCTAATAGGCCAATTATCTGTTGCCCTTATCAACTTTCTCATAGTATCTCTGCTTAATATAGAGCAGCTTCTGAGCTCTGTCAGACATGTATAGTTGTTCCAATTGGTTCACTGACACAACGTCGGTCACAAATATCAATGTAAAAAATATCAATGAAAAAATATAGACTATAAAAATATCGACTCCCTATACTTAATCAGGTAAGTACAAAAATATTGACAAAAAAAATCAATGTAAAAAATATAGATGTACAACATATTGTTTTATATATTTTTAAAATAAAATAATATATATTAAATCTTTTAAATATTAAAATTAATTTTAACAAAATATAATACATTTAATATACATTTTAACAAAATATAACAAATAAACTTAACAAAAAAGATAAAAACACACTATTATTTTTAATGTATTTTAAAAGTTTAAAATTATATAAAAAATAAATATATACATATATATATATATATATATATCAATAATTAAAAATGTAAGAAAAAAATCTATAATAAATTAAAGCATTAAATCATTAAAAATATTTAAACTTAAATTTCCCAATACAGTCAGTGCAACATTAGGGAAAGTGTTGGGAAGTGGAGAGGTAAAAACTATTATTCCCACTCCAATAAGTACATCAGTAGGGAAAGTGTTGGATAGCAAAAGGGTAAAAATTACTATTCCAACTCCAATGAGTGCAACAGTAGGGTAAGTGTTGGATAGCGGAGGGATTAAATTTACTATTTCAACTCCAGTCAGCGCAACAGTAGGAAAAGTGTTGGATAGCGGAGGGGTAAAAATTACTATTCCCACTCCAGTGAGTGCAACAGTAGAGAAAGTGTTGGATAGCGGAGGGGTAAAAATTACTATTCCCACTCTAGTGAGTACAACAGTAGGGAAAGTGTTGGTTAGCGGAGGGATAAAAATTACTATTCCCACTCCAATGAGTACAACAGTAGGGAAAGTGTTGGATAGCGAAGGTGTAAAAATTACTATTCCCACTCCAGTGAGTGCAACAGTAGGGAAAGTGTTGGATAGCGGAGGGGAAAAAAATACTATTCCCACTCCAGTGAATGCAACAGTAAAGAATGTGTTGGATAGCGGAGGGATAAAATTTACTATTCACACTCCAGTCTGTTAAAAAATCAAATAAAAATAAATATTAAAAATAAAAAATAAAATTATAAAAATAAATAAATATATAAATATTTTAAAAATGAAAAAACAAATATATAAAATATATCGAAAGAAAACATATTGTAATATTAATTACATATAACAAATACCTACAAATATTATATAAAATAAAATAATAAATACATTTCAAAAGAATAATTCTTCTAAACTAGAAAATATTTACAAACAAAAACATTAATTAATACATAAATATATTTATTTTATTACCTACCATATAACACGGCACACATCACAACATACTTCAATTTTTTTTTAACAAATTACTTCCATAAGTAACACAATTAATTATTAATTAAAAAAATATTATTAATAAAAAAACTAATAAAACATAATTACCCACACTTTAACACTATAATCCCCACACCACACACCTAAATTAAACTGTTACACAATTAAAACTTATTTTAAAATTAAAATCTATTACTATTAAAGAACTAATTATAAAGTAAGTAAAATGTATTTAATTCCCACCCTTTACCCCTGTAAAAGTAAAGACAACACAGCAAAAAATAAACAATTACACAAAATAAATATCAAATAATTAACATTAATTAACAACTATATATTAATTAAACATAAATTACTTCCTGCCCTTTACCCCTATAAACCCCAAAAACACTCCTACAATTAATTACAATTACGATAATTAATTACCAATTAATTAATTAATATTAATTAACAACCAATTATTAATTCAAAAACAAAATATAATTACTTTCCACCCTTTACACCTATAAACACAAAAACGCACACCTAACATTAATTACACAATTACCATAAGTAATTGCCAATTAATTAATATTAATTAACAACTAATTATTAATTAATTAATAATAAATAATTTTACACATTTAACACTATAACATCTCAATAATTAAATATTTTTAAATTAAAAAAATTATTAATTTAATATAATTCAATTACTTCCCACCCTATTACCCTATAAACCCACAACCTGCTACGGAACTGAAAAACGCAAAATTCAAATAAAAAGAAAATTAATAACTACTAAAAATGTAACACATATATTAAAAAATATAAACAATTATTATACAAAAAAATACATCACATACATTTAAAACATACTAAAATACATAACATTAATTAAAAAAATCGATATTTTTAACAACTATGGGGTGTATTACGATGGCGGTCGGAAAACCTCCCTGACCGCCATGGTAGCGGGAAATGACCGCCCGCATGGACCGCGACATCACCGCCGGTCGAATTACGATGACCAGCGGTCTAAATCCGACCGCGGCGGTCTGATCGCGGGCCTTAACATTGCGGCTGTTGCTGCTGCCCGCAGCACTGCCGCGATGCCGAAAGGAGCATGTCCTGCATTTCCCTGCACTGTGTGGCAGGCACTGCACAGTGCCTGCCACCTGGTACAGGGAAATGTAAGGGGGGGACCATGGGTACCCCCAGTGCACCCACACCCCCCCAACACATTGGGGGCCCGCAACGGGCCCCCGGAAGACAATCTCCGCATGCCTTTCCATGGCGGTTTGACCGCTGAGGAAAGGCTGGCTACCGCCGGCATCATAATCCTGCCAGTGGAGCCTGCTCTGCACCGGCACCATTATCCCGGTCCTGCTCCGTCCACCAGGCAGGAGTGCGGATGGCAACCAGTGGAAAACCGGCGGTCAGAATTTCCCACTGCCGCGGTCACCACCGCCATCCTAATTTGACCAGCGGTTTTCTTGGTTGTGATCGCGGGCGGATGGCCACCGCCGGCTCGGCGGTGGACATCCGACCGCCATCGCAATAGACCCCTATGTTTTTGCAAACGATATTAAACACTTCGATATTTTTAAAATCGATATTACTTACCTTAAGTCGATATTATTGACCACGATATTCTTGCTGTCGATATTTCTCACTCACGATATTTAATGACTCAATATTTTTGCAATTCGATATAAAAAACTTGATATTATGTCTGCACACCGTTCCAATTCTTCATGCACATGTCGTAGCTCCCTGTAGACCCTACGAGAACCTGTCATTTTGTGTCGGTCCTCAAGCCCAGCAAGGCGGTCCTCCAGATATACCCTCTCAGCATTGGCCAATTTGGTAAAAGTGGACATTTGCTTTATTAATTCCCCAATAATACGGCTTTGGCTGTATCCCACAGGGTTGCATATATTACGTCTCCAGTATCATTTTCTTTAAAACAGTGCTCGAGAGATTCTCATATCGAGTTTCTCAATGCTGGATTCAGAAATGGAAATTCATTGACATACCACAGGGAAGCACTTGTTGAGGAAGGGCAATTGCATCTAGCAAAAGGAACACTAGGGCATGATCGGACAGGGTCTGCTAACCAATAGTGGCTGAGAGATTGCGTGATTAGAGGGATTTGGAGATTAGAAAGACATTGATCTGTGTGGGTGTTTTATGCACATTACAATAAAAGGTATAGCTCCTCTCCCCCGTGGGTTTCCCTCCATATGTCTATTAAATGTAGGTCCAGTGTCCCTTGAAATATGGATGGAGGAGCCAGGTGTGTGTTGTAGCGTGCCAACGAGTGATCGTTCTCCAGATTCAAGATCATATTGAAATCACCTCTGAGGATCAGATCGCCTGTAGCAAAGCATGTTATTTGTGGAAGTAATGATTCATAAAATGTATTCTTACATTTGTTAGGGCCATAGATATAGAAGAAGGTGAACAGGCGAGTGCCTATACAGACTCTCGCACTGACCACTCTACCCGTTTGGCCACATGTGTGCAATCCAGAGTGATGAGTAGGCCACACGTGATCAAGAGGGCCACTCCCATAGTTTTAGTGTGACTGGATGCATGCAACTGGAGTGGGTACAAGTAGGAATGAAGCCATTGAACATCCAGTTGGAGCATATATACCTCTTGGATCATGGCTATATCCACCTCCTGAATATGTAGCCATTCTAGAAATGCCTTTCATTTTATTGGAAGTTCAGCCCCTGAATATTCAATGAGACTATACTGAGTTGTTGCATAGTGGAAGAGGGGCCAAGGTCTCAACACCACTGGTATATGTAAGTGGGGGGGCCTAAATCGGGGTTGGGGAGCCAACCACCCCCGCAGTTACACCACAGTCTTGTCAGGCTCACTAATAGAAAGTGCATACACCCTGGAGAAAACATAGAATACAAAACAATAGCCAGAATAAAAAGACCAACCAAGAAGAAAGAAGCAACATTATGAACAAGAAAAATAACAGCACATAGTGACAAAATGAATGTCATCAGCCTAGAACTAGAGGGGCAACTCCTGAAATGGCTCCGGGACCCCCGCTGCCCCAATAGCAAACTGAAGGATATCACATTGTGTCAGTAGGGAGTCAGGCAGCCGTCGCTGCCATGCAGACCAGCACATGTGGCCCACCCATTCCAACCACTCTGGGGCAGATAGATACAGTTCAAAATCACCTTGCAGCTGGTTACCCGAGTCAGATGAAAGAGCGTCAGCCGCATCATCAGTCACTATCAATGGAGGGCAAATCCAATTGTTGATCACGCCATTGTGTGGTTGACTTGTGGTTGACTTGGGTGATCTCCGGGTCATTTTACGCTGGGTTTTCCACCATCTGGTCACATTTGGGGAACTCGGAACCATTGATGGGTCCCTGCTGTTCGCAGCAGGGCGGGGTCATGTGCAGCAAAGCTTGAGCATCATCTGCCATCTGTGCGGCAACTTGTTTATTGTAGATGGTGAAGATCAGCCACATTGGGAAGCCCCAACAGTATGGGATTTTCCTCTCTTGCAGATAGCGCAGCACGCTTTTAAGGAGCGTTGTTTAGCTAGAATTTGAAAGGAGAAGTCTTGGAATAGCGAGATCGTATCCCATAGGATTGTTATAGAGTCTAGGGTCCTGGCTGCTGTCATTATTTCTTTTTTGACCTAGTTTAAGACCCGATGTGTGGGGGTGAAATCCTGGTCGGTAGCATTATGGAAGATGTGGTGGGAGAGGGCTTGACATAGATTTTGAGTTCAGAATTCAGAATAGTGGACTTCATGCTCCAAATCCAAATATTATTCCAGTGAGGCAGTTTTCATAATACTCCAGGGCATCAGATAGTGTGGGCTGTGGCTAACTAGTCATGCTCCTGATCCCGCTGTGCCACTTCTTCATCCACGGCATCCATGCGGGTCTCCACCACCTTCACCAACTGATCGAGCTCCATAAGGGCCTTGGTAAAGGTGGTGTGGATGGTCAAAATATCTTTTCTTCTCTCTTGGAGGAGTGCCTGAATGTCTCCCTTCATGACAGGGGCAGGGAGGTCTGTTGCAGAGGACTTATCCCCTATCATCATCTCCCCTGTGTCCTCTGCTGGACCCCAGTTTTTGTGGGCTTGGTATTGTTCAGCAGCTCCTTGATTATGGAAGCCCTTTGGGGCTTGTTGCAGGAAGACACCATGGACGACTCACCCTCAAAGGTCTCAGCACTCAGCGGCTGAATGGGTCCCCCTCCGCCTCTGTGGGACAGACTCTATGGTGAGTGGCTGGGCATGAGTGGCAAGTGGTGGTGTGCCTCTGCAGCTCCTGCCAGAGGTTTCAGTGCCCTAGGTGTCAGGTGGTGTGGTCTCCTGGCATCGCTGCATCCCACCTGGTAGGTTCCACAGCCATGGTCCAGATTTAAGCCAGAGGCCGAGCACGCCCGCTTAGGCTCAGCGCACTGCTGTAGAGTCTTGTGCTGTGCCGAAGGGGGCCATCTCACCGGCGGCACGGACTGGCATTCAGCAGTGCAGCTGCATTCACCATCTGCCAGGGAGACACTGGACGGCTCCATGTGGTCCCCTGCACCTCTGATCATGCCCGCTGAAACCCTCAGCCCCCACAGCACAGGCTAAGCTGTGACATTAGGCGGCGCTGAAGGCCCCGGTCTGGGAGCTTGGGTGAGGTGTGCCTCCGTGGGCCCGCGCCTCGGTGACGCCCTGTTTTTATAATATGTGAACTTTATATAGAAATATTTTATTTTATTTTTATATTTAGTTCACAATAATAACTAACGCTTTTTACATATATTTTATTTTTTAATTAAGTTTGAGGTGTAACTTTAAGTTATCGTTAACATTTTTATTGTAATATTTTTAGAAAATATTGATTATTTTTATGTTTTTAATTAGTACATATATGTGTGTGTATATATACATATGTATACATACACATATATATGTATGTAAACTTTATTGTTTAGGCAATTAAAACCATTACAATAGATAAGATCTGCAGTGAATAATACAGTTATCTAATAAAATTATTACAACTTCTGAGTATAAAACATGTGCAAATGAAATGTTTATAAACAATCAGTCAATAAATTACAGAGTATATTTGCTGAAGTATAACAGAGAAGTCTTGATGCCATACCAGGCAACTAGCTCCTTGAATCAGCTAAAAAGATGTGTGCATTTAAAATTTACCAAGACAGCCACGGCATTCCGGAGATCTCCAGCCTGCGCTCAGTCTGTACTATGACGTCAGACTATTTTGTTTGGTTTTGCCCTTCCAAACTGGCCATGATGATTGTCAAGGACACATACTGCCTAAGTATGGTCACACATTTTGTGCATCTTGCCAGGACCCAAAGGGCCAAATGTGAAAAACAAATGCTGGCAACTTCCCAGCATGATCGTGCCCCGAGGGCCAGGCCAACTGGCTTGATTAGTTGTCTTCTCTGATGATCTGAGGAAGGGCAACAACATAGCAGGTGTCACCATGATTCGTTTTGGAAAAAACAAAGCCTGCAAGCTCTCTTTCCTCTAAGAGTGGCCCATGGGTGGCCCAGGAGGGGTTAAAATCATTAATTGGCTGAGCTAGTGATTGCATATGCAAAATCTGTCTACGAGTTTCTGCATTTATAGCTTCCAGTAGATATAGTACCCGACAAGGTAGGAAGCATTTAGCACCTGTGCCACTGACAAATTCTTGAGGGTCAACAGATCTTGGTCCCTCGAGGCTGCCTTTAGTTGCTGATTGATCAAAAATTTCCAGGTGGTAAATGTAACGTTTCCCACCGGGGGGATAGAGTCTTCCATCTGGAATATCTTCACTCCATTATTGAACTGGACATACCAAAGATTGCAAGGGGTTTTAAAAATGAATTTTAGGTGATTTGTTAGTGATTCTGTGTCCGCCATCCTGACTCTAATGTAATACTTCAGCATGACCGCTTGGCAATCTAGAGTCTGAGATACCAAACCTAGTTCCAACCTTAGCCTGGAGAGGCGAACAAAGCAAATTGTTGAAAGATTTTCTTGTATGCCCTACAGTGGGCTTGTTCCAAGGCTACATCTAAGGTTCCTGGATGCGCAAAGTGGCCATATTGCACTGCAGGGAGAAATGTCGCCTACATTACCCTTAATATTGGGGTTGCCGATGCACTCCTTAATTGTCGATTTAATTGACCAATACCATATGTAATAGTGGTGCCCTTTTTTATTGCATTTATTTGTGCCACTGTGGTAGTAGTTTCAGTGAATCACATGCCAAGGTAGTTGTACTTCCTAGCTGTGCTGATGCTCTGTCTACCAAGATGCCAGGAGAAGTTCTTTTTATTCCTGCACCTTCTGAATATCAGGGCCTTTGTTTTTTCCTGGTTAACCTGGAGGTAGTTAGCCATGTTGAAAGTGTGCAGGGTATTCAGCCCCCGCTGTAAACCAGCCCTTGTGCAATCCATGATCACTATGGGGCCAATTCCGATCTCGGTCGGAGGCGCACCTAATACCATTCGGTCGGGAAAAAGCCATGCGAAAGCCTGTTTCCCGACCGATCCGTACAGCACACCGAACGAGCAAGTACGATGCGCACCACAGCAAAAATCCGGCCGAGCCGTACTCACCCAAACCAGGTCCTGTTCCCCGACCGAGGCGAATCCGGAAACGCCGAATCGAGTCGCACGGAAGGAAAAATGCAGCCCCGTCCGGCCGGACAAGTACGATGCGCTTTCCGTACGCGCCGAACCCGTCGCTACGCACGGCACGTCAAAGCATCCGGGAGAGGCGCACATAAGCTCCGATTCGCGCCACAACACGATCCACGGCTACGAGGCGAACACGCCAGCGACGAGGACGACGCGAAGCGACGAGGACGAGGAGAAGCGACGAGGACAACGCGAAGCAACGAGAAGGACGAACGACACAAACCAACCATGAATCCCTTCGTCCCGATCATACCAATATTCTACATTTACTACCGGAACAGGCACGGACGCGTACGGCGCAGAAGGTAAGCCAGACACCAACCACAAAACACATACAACACGTACACGACACATCACACACACACACAGGGATGCAGAATATACTTACACCAGCAACAGCAGCACCATAGGGGCGGGATGCCCATCACCAATGCCACATATGCACACAGGGGCCTGAATGCGCACCACCACCCCTACCCAGGGGTGGCATGATGCCTACCACCACTACCACCTCACCCAGGGGTGGCATGATGCCTACCACCACAACCACCCTCACCCAGGGGGGCAGGATGCCTACCACTACTACCACCCTCACCCAGGGGGCAGGATGCCCACCACTACTACCACCCTCACCCAGGGGGGCAGGATGCCTACCACTACTACCACCCTTAGCCAGGGGGCAGGATGCTTACCACTACTACCACCCTCACCCAGGGGGGCAGGATGCCTACCACTACTACCACCCTCACCCAGGGGGCAGGATGCCCACCACTACCACCACCCTCACCCAGGGGGCAGGATGCCTACCACTACTACCACCCTCACCCAGGGGGCAGGATGCCTACCACAACTACCACCCTTACACAGGGGGCAGGATGCCTACCACTACTACCACCATCACCCAGGGGGCAGGATGCCTACCACTACTACCACCCTTACCCAGGGGGGCAGGATGCCTACCACTACTACCACCCTTACCCAGGAGGGGCAGGATGCCTACCACTACTACCACCATCACCCAGGGGGCAGGATGCCTACCACTACTACCACCCTTACCCAGGGGGCAGGATGCCTACCACTACTACCACCCTTACCCAGGGGGCAGGATGCCTACCACTACTACCACCATCACCCAGGGGGCAGGATGCCTACCACTACTACCACCCTTACCCAGGGGGGCAGGATGCCTACCACTACTACCACCCTTAGCCAGGGGGCAGGATGCCCACCACTACTACCACCCTCACCCAGGGGGCAGGATGCCTACCACTACTACCACCCTCACCCAGGGGGCAGGATGCCTACCACTACTACCACCCTTAGCCAGGGGGCAGGATGCCTACCACTACTACCACCATCACCCAGGGGGCAGGATGCCTACCACTACTACCACCATCACCCAGGGGGCAGGATGCCTACCACTACTACCACCCTTACCCAGGGGGCAGGATGCCTACCACTACTACCACCCTTAGCCAGGGGGGCAGGATGCCCACCACTACTACCACCCTCACCCAGGGGGCTGGATGCCTACCACTACTACCACCCTCACCCAGGGGGGCAGGATGCCTACCACTACTACCACCCGTAGCCAGGGGGGCAGGATGCCTACCACTACTACCACCATCACCCAGGGGGGCAGGATGCCTACCACTACTACCACCCTTACCCAGGGGGGCAGGATGCCTACCACTACTACCACCATCACCCAGGGGGGCAGGATGCCTACCACTACTACCACCCTTACCCAGGGGGCAGGATGCCTACCACTACTACCACCCTTAGCCAGGGGGCAGGATGCCCACCACTACTACCACCCTCACCCAGGGGGCAGGATGCCTACCACTACTACCACCCTCACCCAGGGGGGCAGGATGCCTACCACTACTACCACCCTTAGCCAGGGGGGCAGGATGCCTACCACTACTACCACCATCACCCAGGGGGCAGGATGCCTACCACTACTACCACCCTTACCCAGGGGGCAGGATGCCTACCACTACTACCACCATCACCCAGGGGGCAGGATGCCTACCACTACTACCACCCTTACCCAGGGGGCAGGATGCCTACCACTACTACCACCCTTAGCCAGGGGGGCAGGATGCCTACCACTACTACCACCCTCACCCAGGGGGGCTGGATGCCTCACCACCACCCTTACCAGGGGGCAGGATGCCTACCACTACTACCACCATCACCCAGGGGGCAGGATGCCCACCACTACTACCACCATCACCCAGGGGGCAGGATGCCCACCACTACTACCACCCTTACCCAGGGGGCAGGATGCCCACCACTACTACCACCCTCACCCAGGGGGCAGGATGCCTACCACTACTACCACCCTCACCCAGGGGGCAGGATGCCTACCACTACTACCACCCTTAGCCAGGGGGCAGGATGCCTACCACTACTACCACCATCACCCAGGGGGCAGGATGCCTACCACTACTACCACCCTTACCCAGGGGGCAGGATGCCTACCACTACTACCACCATCACCCAGGGGGGCAGGATGCCTACCACTACTACCACCCTTACCCAGGGGGGCAGGATGCCTACCACTACTACCACCCTTAGCCAGGGGGGCAGGATGCCTACCACTACTACCACCCTCACCCAGGGGGGCTGGATGCCTACCACCACCCTTAGCCAGGGGGCAGGATGCCTACCACTACTACCACCATCACCCAGGGGGCAGGATGCCCACCACTACTACCACCCTCACCCAGGGGGGCAGGATGCCTACCACTACTACCACCCTTAGCCAGGGGGCAGGATGCCCACCACTACTACCACCCTCACCCAGGGGGGCAGGATGCCTACCACTACTACCACCCTTAGCCAGGGGGCAGGATGCCTACCACTACTACCACCCTCACCCAGGGGGGCTGGATGCCTACCACCACCCTTAGCCAGGGGGCAGGATGCCTACCACTACTACCACCCCCACTCATAGGATGGACAATGCATGACACAACCAGCACACCACAACCTAGGGAATGCAAGAAGAAGACATCCCCCAACACCATGACAAGCGTGTGTAGACTGTGTCAAATGCCTACAACACCGAACATGACTTTGAACATACAATGTGACCCCTAGCACATGTGCCACACATATATGTGTGTGGCACCCACAATGCAAGCAGGCCATGACCATTGTGGCAATGGGGTCCAAACCCCCATCATCACAGTGACCAAAATGTAAGTGTGGGGTCCATAGCTGAAGCACATTTTGAACATTGTGGCAATGGGGTCCAAACCCCCATCATCACAGTGACCAAAAGGTAAGTGTGGGGTCCATAGCTGAAGCACATTTTGAACATTGTGGCAATGGGGTCCAAACCCCATCATCACAGTGACCAAAATGTAAGTGTGGGGTCCATAGCAGAAGCACATTTTGAACATTGTGGCAATGGGGTCCAAACCCCCATCATCACAGTGACCAAAATGTAAGTGTGGGGTCCATAGCAGAAGCACATTTTGAACATTGTGGCAATGGGGTCCAAACCCCCATCATCACAGTGACCAAAATGTAAGTGTGGGGTCCATAGCTGAAGCACATTTCGAACATTGTGGCAATGGGGTCCAAACCCCCATCATCACAGTGACCAAAATGTAAGTGTGGGGTCCATAGCTGAAGCACATTTCGAACATTGTGGCAATGGGGTCCAAACCCCCATCATCACAGTGACCAAAAGGCAAGTGTGGGGTCCATAGCTGAAGCACATTTTGAACATTGTGGCAATGGGGTCCAAACCCCCATCATCACAGTGACCAAAAGGCAAGTGTTGACAAAGTAAGAGGTGCAACTGCCAAACTGCATGGATGATTCCTGGTCACAGAACAACAAATACATCAGTGGCAAAGTAGTGTATGTGTCCCATTGCAACATAAATTGGGGGAGCCAAATCCTGCAGTGCAAATAAGACATAACTTTGGCCATGTGCAGACAAACAACACCCATGGGGGCTGACACCGTCAACAATAATCAATGACACAATGACAGAAGTGACCATCCGAATGCAGACCCACATATTTGCACCAATGGGCACACACATGCAGATACCCTGTGGAGACTGCAGATGTGAGGCGAACAGATACCATACCATGGCAGCAATGGGACACACAATCAACAATTAGCAACAAATGAGGGCTCCCGTCCCATCAGCCTGGTCATGGAAGTGCCAACGGAATCATCAGCACAGATCCAACACACTTGTATAGCAATGTTGCACTGACAACACAGATGAGTCCTTCCCCATTGATGCCCAAACCTGCATGTTCACTGGAGATGGCCACACGGTCAGGGAAGTAGACGAATAGAACAATGGCAGGCACAACAGATGTGCAGGGGTGGAAGCCACAGATGTGAAGTTGCCAATCTAAGTAGGAAATCTCATTGCCAAATACTGAACACATGACACCCTCAGATGCTGCTATGGATGACATGGATACACCACAGGATAGGACACATAACCCCTGGACCACATGGGTTCCTGCACAGTAACACTTCATTATCATGAGACCAAATATCACCATCACTGCAGCAAGGGCATTATTAGCATCATCAACATCATGTACATCAGAAGCAAAAGCACTAGAGAACAGAAAGTTGCTTTATTCAGCATATGTGGCATTAAAAGTAGAAGTCTGGTAGAACATAAACAAAGGCCAATGGCCAGTCCATCAACAAAGTCACAAGTGGGTGACAGTGACAGATGCCACCCTACACATGCCTGCACAAAACCAGGGACAATCCACTAGGAGGGGCAACCGGGGGGTAGGCCAGGCACCGCAGGGACAGGATCAGGGCTCACCAGGAGGAAGCAGGGAAGGGGTGGTGGGTGCTGGAGAGCCACTGACAACTGCAGTGGAGGTGTCTGACATGGTGTGTGCCGGCACAACTGGGGGCATGGCTCAGATGTTGTGGGTGCCGGCACGACTGCAGTGGACCCTGCAGATGGAGTGGACAGGTCCGCCACTGCAGTGCCCAAGTCAGACAGGGTGGTAGTGGACTCCACTGCAGTGCCTACCACCAGGGGAGGAGAATGGGGAACAGGCAAGGTGGGCTGGACAGAGGGGGAGGACACCCTCACCACATCAGTGGCACAGACAAGCGCAGCGGGGGGTGTGGTGCCGGGAGAGCAAGTGGCAGGGGAGAAGGCCGGAGCCTCTTGGGGATGGTATATCTGTGGGTGGGGGAACCTGGGGCAGGGTGTGGCAGGGGCACCTGTGGAGTGGGGGCCTGAGGGATGGAGGAAGGTGACCTGGTGCTTGAGCTGCAGGGCGGCGGCGGGGTCTTGCTCTTACCACTCCGGGGGGACTTGCGGGTGGGGGCCTCAGTCTGTCTGCGCCTGGGGGAGGGTGTCCGGGGGCGAGGGCACTCTGCTCCGTGTGGGGGGCTTCCTCTTCCCCCTGGATGCTGGGGCATCTGGATCGGAGGGGAAGAGGCCGAGGTCACTGAGGAAGAGGCGCTGGGTCTTTGGGGTTGCAGGTGAGGCAAGGGAGGGTGCTTTGGAGGGAGAGGCAACTGAGGACTGCGCAGTGCCCGTGGATGCGTGTGTGTGTACCAGGGCCCCATCCCCTGTGAGTCTGGTTTCAGTCCCCTGACTGTGCGTGCGTGTGCGTTTAGTTTGTGGCGTGTGTGTCTGTGTGCTGGATGTGTGTGTGCTGGTGTGTGCCTGTGCCGGTGTGTGTGTGCTTGGGACAGGCAAGGTGCTGGGGAGTGTGGATGGAGCAGAGGCAGGAGGGGTGAGGGACTGTCTGAGGAGGGACACTGCTGCCGTCAGGGAGGAGTCCATGGACCTGTTGCCCCTCTGTAGGTCAGACATGCCCGATGAGATGCCCTCCATGAACGACACCAGCTGAGTCAACAGTGCGGTGTGCGCATGGAGGACACTCAGCATGGCTGTCTGCCCTACATGGAGCTGGCGAAGGAGGTACACAGACTCCTCACTCAGGGCAGCAGGGGACACAGGGTCAGGGGGTGCGGTGCCTGGGCCAAAGGAGACACGCTCCCGAACATGGGAGCCTCCACGACCTGGGGAATGGGAGCCGATGGGAGGGCGGTGGTGGTGCTGGTGGTGGCGGGGACAGCAACACTAGCTGGGGTGTGGTGGCTGCTGACACCCGCCTCCACAAGGGAGTCATCCTCCGAGTTGCTCTGGTCCTCAGCTGAGGTGGATGGTGCTGAGGATTCCTCGGTGTGGCTCCCCTCGCCCTCCGTGCCACTGGGTCCCTCCGACCACTCCTCGGCTGCTGACCCAGTCTGGCTTTCTGGCTCCTCCTGGTCCGTGGAGCTGTCCCCTTCCGTGGCCGTGGATGTATCTGCAAACAATGGGGAAACAGACAGACATCAGTCACCTGCACCAAACGCACACACCACTGTGAGCACAGCACATCACAGAGCAAGGCCTGGCATCATTAGTTGTACATTGCTAAAAGTGCCCTAACTGAACAGGAGAAGCCAATTGTCAGTCTGATGCCAAGCATGGCACTCACATCCCACATGGCCTTGCACCCATCTGTCTGGTGTCTGTTGTATTGCAACACCCCAGTGTGGACACATGCACCAAGTACACAGTAGTTGGACAGTGCAGAGGACACGGTGTGGACACATCACAGCTCTTGCCACTGAGTCAGTACAGGTTTCCGGATGAAAGGGATGCCCAGAGTCAAATAGGAAATGCATGTGATGCATACCAGCGACAGACACCATGATGCACCCATGTCCTGATAGCCAGCGCCACTATGGTGTGCATGTAGCACATGTCACTCCCCTGCAGGACCACAAATAAGTTGACACATGCCATGGCAGAGGCATGACTGTTAAGTCATACATCACTGTCTCAGTGATGTATGACTTGGCAGCCAGACAACAACACTATGCACTGTGTCACAATAGTAGGTCATGGGGAATGCAAGTCCTGGAGCTGCACAAGTGCACATGTACATCCCCCACACAACACATCATCTCAACCCTCATCTGTCCAGGTCACACCTATTGGACATATGGGAGACCTGTGACACTACCCTCTGAACCTGAGCCCCTCACAATTTGCTGTGAATGGGGAACAGCTGCCTGAACATCACATTCGCATACCCCAGTCTGCACGGGCAGCTGATCAAACACCTATGTGACACACAAGTATCGTCTCCTATGGTCACATCTCCAGGGGCATGCTGAGCCCCTACCAAGAAACACCCCAGCAGTCCTGGCAACTAATCCACAGCACACTGACACAGAGGCAGACACCGGAGGGGTCAAATCACTGTGCACAATGTGTCAGCTGATACACGGGAGTGGGAGTACAGAGTGCATTGCATGGCCTGGAGTAGGCATGACTGTCCTGCTCCACATGAATGAGGGATGTGCCCTGGACAGTGGATAGCTGGCTATGTATGTGTGACACACGTAATCTGCACACTCCTGGGGCACAAACATTGTTCCCACCCGCTGCATGGGCGTGTGCCACATACCCCAGGCACATGTGGTGGCTCAGCTCAGCAAGTGGACCGCATATCAAAGCAACACGCAGATCACATGTCCAAACCCAGGCATTGTGTGAACAATGGACCCACCCATGATGCCCACAACAGAGTTAGGGAAACAGATGCTGTCCCCCACCTTTAGTGAAGCAAACTGCAAGGACACAGTCCCAAGTGACACAATTCCCTGACTGTAAGGGCCACACCTGGGTATCAGATGAGCAGTGGGCAGTGCACAATAGAGGGACATGGCTCCTGGACAACATGACTGCTGCACTGTGGCAGTTGAACCAGGCCAGAGGAGGGCACAAAGCATGTAATACAGAGTTCACAGTGCAGTCTTTGACTCACCCCCTCCTTGCTGCTGTCTGGCCTTCAGCTGCCCATCCAGGTCTGGAAAGACCACCGCCAGGATCTGGAGCATGTGGGGGTCAGGGTCCGTGTTCCGCCCCTCCTGCGAGGAGGCGACAGCTTCAGCTGGACCCGTGCAATCCTCCGGGTCCAGCCCCGAAGGTCCTGCCACCTCTTCTGGCAGTTGCGGATCCGGCGCTTGTAGACCCCCACGGACCGGACAGCCCGGACGATGTCCTTCCAGATTTCCTGCTTCCGATGGGCATTAACCTGTGAGGATGACAAAGTGAAAAGGCCATTACCACACATGCAACATATCCGTACATGACACAGTTGTATATACATGTCTCAATCACAGGGGCACATGATGTACACAGGCAGTGCAAAGCTGACCATGGACAGTTTGCCAGACGTCACTACATGGTATCATTGCATGGGAAGTAAAACCATGTTCAAATGCACTGTCACTGCACCATACCTGTCCAGTGCAAGTCACTACACACTATGGGGGTGACAACTACTCAGTGAGCCTGCTAGCCAGTGGCGTGCAGACTCTCAGCCTTGCTAGTCAGACAAAATGCACATTCAGAAAGGCAGTGCACAGAACACTCACCTGCTCCCCTGGTGTCCCATACAGCTTGCTGTACTGTGGAAGTAGGCTGTCCAGCAGGGCCTGGTTCTCTTCAAGGCTGAAGGCTGGGGCTCTCTCCACAGTACGTGCCATTGCAGGGTCCAGAGGGGCAGAGACAGCAGCAGTGCAGTGGCAGATGTCGTCTTGGAGCATGTAGTGCAGGCAAGTGGGCTCTCAGGGGAACAGCCAGCAATATATATGTGCTGGAGAGGCAGATACTGTCCCTTGTGTCCAAAGTGATAGGTCCAAGTCGTTTGCATCTTCTGAATCTGGCCAATCCATGGAATAGCAGCACCAAAACACGCCCACAGCATCCTTCAAATCTTCAACTTCATGACATACATGATTTTGCAACATTGTTGTGGGTGACCAACTGATTTTCCAGCAACCGACTCGTTCGAAATTCGAAAACGCGTCCGTTGCCAGGCAAGCCCATTGTCAATGGGTGCGCACCGATCGGTCCATTGCAGTTCAACGCGCACAGGGGTACAACGCGTACCCGCACACATTGAAAGCAATGGGCCGGCCGGAGGCACCGATCGGTCCATTGCAGTTCAACGCGCACAGGGGTACAACGCGTACCCGCACACATTGAAAGCAATGGGCCGGCCGGAGGCACCGATCGGTCCATTGCAGTTCAACGCGCACAGGGGTACAACGCGTACCCGCACACATTGAAAGCAATGGGCCGGCCGGAGGCACCGATCGGTCCATTGCAGTTCAACGCGCACAGGGGTACAACGCGTACCCGCACACATTGAAAGCAATGGGCCGGCCGGAGGCACCGATCGGTCCATTGCAGTTCAACGCGCACAGGGGTACAACGCGTACCCGCACACATTGAAAGCAATGGGCCGGCCGGAGGCACCGATCGGTCCATTGCAGTTCAACGCGCACAGGGGTACAACGCGTACCCGCACACATTGAAAGCAATGGGCCGGCCGGAGGCACCGATCGGTCCATTGCAGTTCAACGCGCACAGGGGTACAACGCGTACCCGCACACATTGAAAGCAATGGGCCGGCCGGAGGCACCGATCGGTCCACTGCAGTTCAACGCATCACTGTACATGTGACTGGCATATGTCAGCATGCCTGTCTCAGATGGACATATGCCAGCCACAGATAGCTCCCAGGGAGTGAGGGGCACACCTACCACACGACAGCCTGTCCAAACTTTATCATAAGGCATGTAAGGCTGCATTTCCTATTGTGTGTATGTTGGTGTACATGTTGTCCTGTGGGTGTCACCTGTGGGCAGCCACCCCCAGGCTGTGCACGTGTTCATGGGGACAGGATCCTGGGTGTTACGTGTACGTGACCACTGTGATGTGCAACTGTTCATATCTGTGCATGTGCCATGGTCACATTTCACAGTGGTGTATGTGTATGTCATGTCACATACCCCGTGAGTCCCATGTGGGACGGTATGTTTGAGCCAGGGTGTCCCAGTGGCACAATAGTGATGGTCCTCCACAGTCTTTGTGCATGTGGTGTTTACAATGTCTCTGATTTCATGTGCACAATGGGAGACAGTCTCCACATCCACGTTGTGTGTGCATGGACTCTGATGTTGTGCGTGTGTGTCACAGACGTCCATGTCTGTCCTGCCGTGGCAAGTGGGGCCACTACCTGTGGGGGTCATGGTTGTTTTGCTGTGGTGTATACATGATACTCCATGTAATGCCAGTGTCCATGTGGCATTACAGGGTCCCTGGGAATGTACCTGTCGTTGAGCTGTGGTGCCTGGGGCACATCTGTCCTCACATGTCCCTGTGGGGGGTTATTGTGACACGGCAGCAGGAGATGGGAACTGTGACACGGCCTCATGATATCCAATGGGCCAACCTGGGACTAATTGATGCCACCTGTTGGACCGTGTTGACAGATGTTGGCCATGTATGTACCATACATGTCCTTCCGGTACTGCACACTTCATGTAGTTGTGCCTCATAATGATGTATGTTGGGATCTTGAGTGTGTTCAATGCCGCATATGTGGGGTGACTGACAATCTTGCTTACTTCTCCTCTGCACTGCAGGGCTCCTGCTGTCCATCGGCCATTCCCAGACCTGGCAACGATGGTGGAACGGGACAGCATCCGACGGTACCGCTTCACCAGGCAGCTGATTGAGGATTTGGCAGTGCAGTTGTCCCCACATTTGCAGCCTGGCCGGCCGTATCCTACAGCGCTGACCCCCAAGGTGAAGGTGATGGCAGCCCTACACTTCTTTGCCACTGGTACCTTCCAACATACTGTGGCGACTGCTGGTGGGATGTCACAGACCATGTTCAGCCGTGTGCTCCGCGATGTTTTGGCGGCAATGTTGCTCTTCCTGAACCGGTACATCTATTTCCCTAGACTGCGACGACTCACTGACGTGAAGGGTGACTTTTATGCCCTGGGGAGGATGCCGCATGTAATTGGCTCCATTGATGGGACACATGTGGCTTTGGTACCACCACAGGCCCAGGAGCAGGCCTACAGGAACCGCAAGCACTACCACTCGGTCAATGCACTGGTGGTGTGTCTTGCAGACATGACCATCACACACGTGTGTGCCCGTTTCCCTGGTTCAGCACACGATGCCTTTGTGATGAGGAGTAGTCGCATCCCCAGGATGATGGCACAGATGCAGAACCAGCGTGCCTGGCTTGTCGGTGTGTACTGACTTTGTGCCATTGTGTGTGATCTGATCTGTAGTATTCCGCCCACTGTTCCAAGTCAGCTAATGTGCACTTGTCTGTCCGTAGGTGACTCGGGATACCCCAACATGCCGTGGTTGCTGACACCCCTCAGGAACCCTGTGACACCTGCCCAGATGCGCTACAATGAGGCACATGGTCGGACCAGGAGAGTGATTGAGCGGACCTTTGGTCTCCTGAAGAGCCGCTTCCGCTGCCTGGACAAGACCGGAGGGTCCCTCCCATATGCCCCTGCGAAAGTGTGCAAGATTATCATCGTCTGCTGCATGCTCCACAACCTGGCAGTGCGGAAGGAGTTGCCTCTCATCCAGGATGACAATGACCAACATCCGCCACCTGTGGAGGATCCTGGCCTGGACCACGATGCCAGTGACGATGATGATGATGGTGATGGTGATGTCCGCACACAGCTCATCACCAACTTCTTTAGCTGAATGTGAGTATCCTGAGGTGTCATGTCAATGATGTGAGTTGGCATGATGTGTGGGTGGTGCTCTGGTGCTGTGGGAGTGTGTCCATGGGCCACTTGACTGGATGTGTGTTGCGATGTGTGCTAACAGGTGGGCTGTACTCCCCAACAGTGTTGACATGCTAACTTGGTTCTGGGTGGGTATCTTGTAACATGTATTGTGCATGTGTTTTGCTGTTCTGTCCTGTACTCCATTGCTTTTGACTGTGTGTCATTTCTGTCCTTCACAGGGTACTTTCAGATTCGTTTGGTCAACTGTGTCCACCGACGACGTGATTGCACATCCAGGCTGGTAGCTGTTGTGTCCCTACAGGTGATGTGCGCCACACCCATGGACTTCCTTCCGTCTACAGTTGTTGACTGTGTGCCCGCTGCCAGGTGGGGTTACCTTGCATCTGTAGTGGTTACGGCATGTTGCAACTGTGTAATAAACCTGTGCTTCACTTTGTGATGTGCGTTGTCTGTGGTCACATATTTGACTGCCATTTGCTTACTGCACTTGTGGGCTACTTGACTACAACTGGGAATGGGTGTGGTGTCTGTGCATTGCACCGTCTTCCCTGGCAACATCAGTGTAGGCAATGAGTCAGATGGCCTAGGTGTGTATGTGTCGTGTAGCCCTGGTGGTGTGTCTCCCTCATGTGTGTCACGTTTCCTGTACTCACATGCCTGTGTTGTCCTTGCTGTTGCAGTTCGCATACACAGTGTAATTTTGCAGTTCATCATCCCCATAACAGCACCCACGTTGGAATCACGACAGAGGCAAGTATGGTGTATTAGTGTGTTTATTGTGATACATTTGTGTTAATAGTGCATAGGATGGGTTGTGCTGTACATGAATCTTGCAATCCCAAGTTCCTAGGTGAATTGAAAGTCCGGGTAGACAGGATCCCCAGTATCGGGGCCACAGTTGTCTGACACATTGGTCCAACTTGTACTCCCCATGCAATGTGTGGGAGTAGTGTTGCCGTCAACAGGGTGAACAGTCTGTGCACAAAGGCGAACATCCAGAACAGGTTCAGGCTTCCTGGGAGTTGCGCTTGGCCATCGGCCTCTCACTTTTCCCTCCTCGGACGACCCCTCTTCTTGGGGGGGCCCTCAAGTGCAGGCTGCTGCGGTGCAGGGGACTCTCCGCCAGAGTCCTCCTCCCTCCCTGTGGCAGTTGCAGTTTGTTCGGCACCAGATGTTGTTGGCACACAGGGAGGTGTGGACTGGTTGCTGTTCATCTGGCGGAGGCATTGTAAAATGTCCCTGTGCACCGCAGTCATCTCATGCAGTGCATCCCACTTGGACTCCACGCGGGACATGTGTGAGTCCACACGGGACATGTGTGACTCCACGTGGGACATGTGGGAGTCCAAGCGGGCATGATGGGCAGCCTGCTGCTGTTTAATGTCTCTGAGGAGCCCCACTACCTGGCTGAGCTCTCCGGTGCTGGACTGGTACGCATCAGCTATGCGTACCAGTTGTGGGTCATCATGCACACCAGCAACGTCTGCAAGCAGCGACCTCTGTCTCCCACCCCTCCCACCACCCCTGCTGACATGTGCAGTGTGTGCAGTGGCACGCACAGATAACCCTGGTCCACCTTGGGGGTTGGTGGTGGTGGTGGTGTCCATGGCCCCAGGTTGGTCCAGGGTCACTGTGCTGGTGTTGCTCCTTATTCTGTCCATGTCGGCAGGGATGGTATTCGTGGTGACAGTCGTTGTAGGGGTGGGTGCAGGGGGTGCAGCTGGTGGTCCTGCTGGTGCTGCAGCTGGTGGTCCTGCTGGTGCTGCATGTTGACTTGCACCGGATGTGCCAGGTTGTTCTTCATCGTCCGAGGAGGACAGAGGCTGTACGACGCCAGTGAGCTCGGCATCCTCTTGAGCCTGGGACTGGGACTCCTCAGCGTCTGCTGCTGTGTCCCCATCATCACCTGTTTTTGGGAGACACAAACAATGTATGTCATGTTTCTGCAGGCATCAATGGTTGACACACATGACAGTTGTGACTGTGCCTCTGGGTGCGGGCCTGTACATTGCATTGTCCTGAGTCGTCACAGTCAGGGGTTGATATTGGTGTGGCACATTGTCCTGCATTATTTGGGCATTTCTATGTATTTTCTGGGGTGTGAACATGGTCTGCATTGCTTGTGTTTGGTTGGCAGCCAGACCTCCTTCCCACCCACCCAGCCAGTCAGTTATCCCACCATGGAACGTGCTTGCGTTGCAGGGAGTGTAAGTTGTCTCTCAGGATGTCAGTCAGTGGTGTCCTGCTGTTTGTTGGTGCACAGTTGCCAGCAGGGCCTTGTGCTCCCCACAGCAGTAGCCAGTGTCCGCCATCTTGTGAGTCCTCCACTTCCTGTGATGTGAGCATGGTTCAGGGTGGTGTTGATGGGACAGTTGTGGGGGTGACCAATATCAGTGACTACGACTCCCATCATGCTATTGCCTCCACCCCCTTCCCAGCATGCCCATGCTTCCTTCCTTTTGACTCTGCTTCCCTGTGGGGTGGGCTGGCTGTGCTGACAGGATGGCTGGGAGTGTTGTCCTGGCAGTTGTTTGGCTAAGAGTCCCAAGAGTGTCCCTGTGCTTCACACAACATAACCCAGGGTGGTGGTTCTTTGTGGGATCTTGTGTTAGGATGGAGGGCATTGCATTCTACCAGGTGGGTACTGTGGAGTTTGTGTTGGGGGTGTGTGTGAGGGGAGGTGCTTGTGACTATAGTCAGTGCTGCAAGTCCCCCTTCCCACCCAGCCAGCCAGATATCCCACCATGGAACGTGCTTGCATTGCAGGGAGTGGAAGTTGTCTCTCAGGATGTCAGTCAGTGGTGTCCTGCTGTTTGTTGGTGCACATTTGCCAGCAGGGCCTTGTGCTCCCCACAGCAGTAGCCAGTGTCAGCCATCTTGTGAGTCCTTCTCCACTCCCTGTGATGTGAGCATGGTTCAGGGTGGTGTTGATGGGACAGTTGTGGGGGTGACCAATATCAGTGACTACGACTCCCATCATGCTATTGCCTCCACCCCCTTCCCAGCATGCCCATGCTTCCTTCCTTTTGACTCTGCTTCCCTGTGGGGTGGGCTGGCTGTGCTGACAGGATGGCTGGGAGTGTTGTCCTGGCAGTTGTTTGGCTAAGAGTCCCAAGAGTGTCCCTGTGCTTCACACAACATAACCCAGGGTGGTGGTTCTTTGTGGGATCTTGTGTTAGGATGGAGGGCATTGCATTCTACCAGGTGGGTACTGTGGAGTTTGTGTTGGGGGGTGTGTGTGAGGGGAGGTGCTTGTGACTATAGTCAGTGCTGCAAGTCCCCCTTCCCACCCAGCCAGCCAGATATCCCACCATGGAACGTGCTTGCATTGCAGGGAGTGGAAGTTGTCTCTCAGGATGTCAGTCAGTGGTGTCCTGCTGTTTGTTGGTGCACATTTTCCAGCAGGGCCTTGTGCTCCCCACAGCAGTAGCCAGTGTCAGCCATCTTGTGAGTCCTTCTCCACTCCCTGTGATGTGAGCATGGTTCAGGGTGATGTTGATGGGACAGTTGTGGGGGGGGGCAATATGTTTGACTGCGACTCCCATGATGCTATTGGCTACACTGACTTGGCCAGCATACACAGAATTCCTTCCTTTGAGTGGTCTTCACTGTGTGTTGGTGTTGTTGTGGTGGCTACATGTGTGGATGTGTTTGTTAGTTCTATTTGTGCCACTGCCTAGCTGTAGTTGTGGTTGTGTTTGTACATGTGTTGGCACAGTTGGATGTGACTTTTTTGATGGCATGTGTTGTGTTTATCTGACTGACATACACATTTTGGGATGATTCTGTTCTGGTTGCTGTGTAATTGCTATGAGTGCATGGTTTGACTCTCCCCTTGACAGTGATGTGTGTGTGTTTTGTGGCAGTATATTGTGTACATTTGTTGTGTACTCACCAGGCTCTGGGATGTCCTCTAGTCCATATACGCTCACTGGCGGAAGGATGGCCCGCACCTTCTCCTCCCAGGGCCTGAGGTATATTGGCTTGGCAGGAGGGCCACTGCCGGTGTGTTGGCTGTTGATGTAGTCTTGCTTCAGCAGTTTCCGTACCCTCCTGCGCACGTCATACCACCTGTTCTGGATGTCGGTCTTTGTGCGCCGACATGGTGATTGGGCGTTCACCCTGTTGATGATCCTCTCCCACATCTTGGTTTTCTGCGACATGGGGGTCTGTTGGACCAATGTGCCAAACAGCTGTGGCTCTACCCTGAGGATCTCGTCTACCAGGACTTCCAATTCACAATCTAGGAACTTGTGATTCTTCTTGGGGGGCATGGTGATGGGTGGTGATGGTGAGTGATGTGTGTGTTGGTGTGCAGGTGAGGGTGTGTGAGTGTGTGTTTTGCTGGGTGTATGTGAGGTAGGTATTTGTTGGTGTGCTGATGGTGTGTGGCTTGTGTGAGGGATGAGCTGTGGGTGTGTGGTTGCTTTCTCTTGGGTGCTGGCAGTGGAATGGCATTTGCAAAGGCTCATGGTAGTGATTTGTGTCCTTTATATAGGTGGAGTTGTGGGTGTGTCTTTGTTCTCTGTCCCCACCCCCAGTATTTATTGGCTTGGTAATTGCTTGTTTGGCCTTTTTTGGGGTGATTTTTCCTTTGTGCTGTTTGTGTATGTTGGAAACGTTCTTGTGACCGAGTCGGACCCTGCATTGGTCTCGTACGGTGTTCTCCGTTTCGTTCACGCTGTGTTTGTGCAGTTTTCTATGCTGCGTACACGTCGGTCGCGGTGTATTGTGTTGCTTCGGCTCGGTTTTGTATGCGTGTCGGTCGTACGGCTTGTCCTCCGTCCGACTCGCTCGTGGTTTTCGCGCCTTGCATCGTACTTTGCGGTTCGGAGTTCGCGTGTACGTTTCGGTCGGATTTGTTCCGGGTGCGTGTCGGTCGGTTGGATTCGCGTGTTTTTCCGGCCGGATTGCTGTTTTCCGTGCGGCTCGGTCGGTCGACTTGGTTTCGGTACGTGTCGGTCGGATTTTTCGCGCCTTGCATCGTACTTGGCGTGTCGTGCGCCACGGGTACGTGTCGGTCGGTATTTTTTCCGGATCCGAGTCGGTCGGTGCTTTTTCCGGTCCGAATCGGAATCGACCCCTATATCGTTGGCATATTGTATTATTTGGAGCTTGGCAGGACCTAGGTTCGGCTGGGTCAGGCCGCTGCGCTCCAGACTTTTCACAAAATCGGCTGTACACAAATTAAAGAGTAGGAGGACCAGAACACACCCCTGCTTTAGGCCCCGATTTGTTTTAATTTTCTGGGTAATCGAGCAGGGACCTGTTGTCACATGGACACATGTTTCTGAATACAATGAGATTATGGCGCTTAGCAGCTTTGCGGGTGTACCCCATGCATTCAGCTTCCTCACTAGGGTTGCCCTGTCCACCCTGTCAAATGCCGCACTGTAATCAACAAAGCAGCAATATAAAGGTAAGCTGCTATGTTTGGCGGCTTGGTGCCTTAGAAAGGATAATGCTAAGATGTTGTCCGTAGTTGATGCCCCGGCTCTAAAGCCCGATTGAAAGAACGTTAGGATCTGCTGCTCGCTGGACCATGCCTCCAGTTGTTCCAGCAGGGTGCAAGCGTATATTTTGGCCTCCACATCAAGAAGTGGGATTAAGCGATAGTTTGAAAGTGCTGACCGGTCACCCTTTTTGTGTATGGGGCAGAGGATTGAGCCTCTCCACATTTCAGGAGCTGTCACCATTTGGAACGTGCTGTTGAAGAGTGGGGTCAGCGTCCTTGCCCAGTTATTCGGGGCAGCTTTAAACAGGGATGCTGGTAGACAATTGGGGGCGGGTGCCACACCCTTCCTTATGAGCTTGATGATTCTTCGACCTTCCAAGGGCTTGTATGTTTAGGTCCTACATGTTCAAGATCCTCAAATAAGGCGGTCAGCTCTGGCCCAGAGGTTGCTCTGCTCTTCTCTCCTATTGCTTGTTCCCCTGTGATTACATCAGTGGGGGGAGTTTGATTGCCCAACTTCTCCCTCCACTGGCTGGTCACAGACGGGGGCCAAGTTGTCAGTATATAGATTTGTAACATTGCTGACCCAAGCTGCTTCTGCAACACCATTCTCCCTTGAATCATGGAGGCTCTTTAATTTGTTCACGTGTTCCCAAAAGCATGCATGGTTAGGTTCCTTCAACAATTGAAATAGGGTTTACCATTCCTTTTGGTCTCTTGCCTCCTTGTATTCCGAAGCTATTTTATTGAGGGTTCACCTCTTATGTCTGACTTCGGCCGCAGTGTTAGCTGTAGGTTTTTGTTGATTTAACCGCTGTGCTCTACGGAGGGCCCTTCTTGCTGTAATGATGGTTTTGTTGTGTCGCAGAGTCGGACTCCTGCCCCTCTGGGTTTTGTCCAGTGGGTTCTGTTTACATCACCTTTCAGGAAGGTTTTGAGACCCTTGACCATCTTCTCCCACCACTTAAGGATCAGGTCCTGCTGCCTTGAGTTTATTATGGGGGCCTGGTTCTTTAGCCAAGTTGATACAGCTGCTGAGCACTTCGGTTTCCATTTTATTCTTTTGACTAATTTTGCTTTCTTCTCACCTGTTGAAGTGCCCACAGGTGTACTAATCACATGGAGCTGTAGCTGGAGATTCATGGTACATTTTAGGGGATTGTGGTCACTTTCCAGCCTTTCTGTTTTTTCAAAGTGCACCAGCTGGCTAGCCAGATGCTCGAAGAGGAAGATGTAATTGATGGTTGCGCGCCCTTTGCAGGTTGGGGGAAATGAGTGATCCTTCTCTTTTACATGCATCCCCCGTCGTGCCGATACCAATTTATAAGTTGTCAGAAATTCCTGTATGATTTGCCTCCTCTTTCCCTGGGAATGGAATCTGATGGCCCACTTAGGCCTCTGATATTAAAATCACTGAATATTATGAGTTCATGGGCAGGGTAATCGAGAGTGAACGATTCTAGACTGTCCAGCAAGTCCTTAATCATTGACAGTGTAAAGTATTCGTCGAGAGTCTTCAGTTGATTTAAGAGTTTTTATTATAAAAGAAGACTAAGGAAAAGTACATATGTATTGAGGGCTCAAGGAGGCAGCACCAACTGACACAGTGGTGTTCCAGACCTTCACCCACACATTCCAACTACAATAGAACATAGAATACAAGCACAAGCAAAACAGAAGGTTCCACATATGACCTGTAAAATAAGAGCTTCAATATAATACAATGACAAAGTGAAAAACCTAAACACCACATATCTCCCCCTTTAATGAGAAAAAAGTGAAAAGTGAAAACATGACAATAAAAAAAACAATTAATCATTGAATCTTCTGGGAACTCTCTTGATCCTTGAGCTTCTTCTAGCCATCAGAGAGTTTTGAACTTTCTTTTGTTCACCAGGACAATTACCATTATTTTTGACCTTTGCCAAATGAGAAACATTCCACCACTGACCATTGTCGAGTTTCATAGCTTGGCCTCTAATACCAACAATACATGCAGGATCTCTAAACTTTGATTTTCCTTTTTGCAGCAATAAAGGTTCTTTGACACAAACCCAAACCCCAATAGACAATTTGACTTCCCTTCTAGTAACTGGAAGTTTTGACCTTTCACACCTGCGGCGACTAACTTCATCACTCAAAATTTTGGCTTTGACAGCTTCTTTCACCACACTGCACTCCTTGTCCAAAGCTTCCCCTTTCCAAAATGGATTAAGAGTGGATACCACTTTTCTTCCTCTCATTAACTCAAAAGGTACAGAACCAGACACAGAGTGAGGCGTAGTTCTGTATGCCCACACAACATCTCTGACAGCGGTCTCGCAATCAACTCTCTCCTTGATTGCACTCTATATACACTCAACCAAAACCCTGTTGAATCTCAACTTTACCATTTGCTTGGGGATAATAAAGAGGAGTACGTAAGTGCTTTACTCCCACTTTCGCCAAAAATTCTTGCATGCTAACCGAAGTAAACTGCACCCCGTTATCAGTTAAAAGTTCTTCAGGGACACCTTCTCCACTAAATACAGCCTGAAGAAAATGAATAACAGATTTAGTATTAGGTTCCGAAACACCTCTGACTTCCACCCATCTAGACAGATGATCAATCAAAACAACAAAATATTTCATGCAATTAGGAAGTACATGAAATGGTCCTAAAAAATCCATAGCAACCCTTTGCCAAATTTTGCTCAGACACAAAATGGGCTTGGAACACAGAGAAGAAGTAGATAAATGTTTATCGCTGTACAAGCATTGGGTACATTCATTCACCAAAACTTCAACCTCACGATCAACACCAGGCCACCAAAAAACATTACGAATTCTGCGTTTGGTTGCTGTCATACCCAAATGACCAGAGTGAGTAGTTTCTAAGATTCTTCTCCTGAAACAGGAAGGAGGAATTCATTTTCCCTCTCTAACCAAAAAATTGTTTTCAATAGACAACTCATTGGCAACCTTGCAAAAAGGTTGTAAAACAGGATCAATAGATCTTTCTTTGGGCCACCCTACAACAACAAAATTCAATACCTGTTTTAATACTGTGTCTTTTTCTAAAGCTTTGCACCAATCTTCCATATTGGCACAAGTCACAGTGTCATCAACAGTGGCAATAATGCACTCCTCAATATCCTCTTCCTCTTTTACACTGAACTTTACATCTTGAACCGGAAGTCTGGATAAAAAATCAGCCTTGACATTCTTACCACCAGCAATGTGTTGTACCGAAAAATTAAATTCCCAAAATTTGGTAGCCAGTCCGGCTAATCTGGCAGTGGCTTTTTTAATTGTATTGCCTGACAGAATATCCACTAACGGTTTGTGATCCGTCCTAAGATAAAACTTTCTCCCCCACAAGTAAAATTTGAATTTCTCCACTCCCCACACACATGCTAGCATCTCTTTTTCAATGACTGAATACCTTAACTCCACATCTTTCATTCTTCTTGAAGCAAACCCAATGGTAACTTCATTGTTGCCTACCATCTGTGAAAGTACAGCGCCCATGCCTTCGGAACTAGCATCGACGGTGACATAGGTATCGCGACCTTCAAAATATGCTTGAAGAGCCGGAGCAGACAGTATACTTTCTTTAATAAGTTGAAAATGCTCTTGACAAGTTGATGTCCAAACAAAATCAGTTCCTTTTTTTAACAAACTCCTAAAGCATTCAGTGAGACTAGCAAAATCTTTGATACATTTTGAGTAAAATTCACACAAACCAATGAAAGATCGTAGTTGATCCTTATCAACAGGATGTGGAGCATTAATGATACCATCCACAATGCTTGGTTTAGGTTTTCCACCGTCTTTGGAGAGAACGTGACTCAAGTATTCAATTTCATCAGCTGCAAAAATGCATTTATCCTCCCTGACAGTGACTCGATTACTTTGCAAAATTGAAAGCACCTGTTCAATTACATCGTTGTGTGAATTAATATGTCATCTTGAAATACAACAACATTTAACACTCCTTGAAACATGTTACTCATACCTTTTTGAAAGACTGAAGTGGCCAACGCCAGTCCAAATGGCATTCTGCGAAATTGAAATGTACCATCAGGTGTGACAAAAGCTGTTAAATGTCAGGATGATTCATCCTATTCCACCTGATGGTAAGTCGCCCGTAAATCCAATTTAGAAAACCATTTGGACTGGCCCACAGCCGTGATTAAGTCATCAATGCGTGGTAGAGGAAAGTTCTCCACCCATATGGCATTATTAAGTGAACGTAAGTCCACACATAAGGGTAATTCACCATTCTTCTTCTTGGCAAGGACTATGGGAGTAAGGCACAAAGTGGCATCCACTTTCTCTATGAAGCCGTCATCCTGCATATTTTTCAACATTTTTGTCAAATCACTTCTTACACTATGAGGAACATTATGTAGCTTGTGTTTTCACAGGTGAAATGCCCTCCTTAACTTTAATAGTGTGAGAGAAATCTTTAATCAAGCCAATTGTATCACTAAAAACATCTCCATATTTCTCATTCCACAGAGTATGGTCATAAACAGCGATAGTAAGTGAGACAGGATGCTTATGGCCTGGTTTAATAACCATGCCAAATTCTGCTTGATGCCAGCATCCCAGTACATTGATACCTTTATAAGCTACATAAATGTTTCCATGAATGGTTTTGGTTTCAAAAGTGATATTGCCACAGAAAAACCCTGCCAAGTCAGTTTTACTGCCTTCAAAAGCTGTGGTGACCACATCAGGAGGCAATAAAACTTTGTGTGCCCAGCTCTCTTTGTATTTATCAATAGAGATTATAGTGATTCTTGCTCCTGAAATAATAAGAATGGTCTTATCAACATGGACATTGTTGCTATCCACACAATCAACAGCCAAAAGTAATTCTTTAAGTTTCTTCTCAACTACCTCATGTTCACTATCTACAACATGGTCTTGAACATAACGAACAGGAGTGTGTTTGCCTCCTATACAAACATTGCCAAAGTGGCCAATCTTTTTACATTTCCAGCATTCTTGTGCTGCGGCGGGACAATTCTTAAAATTGGAAACATGTGAATTTGATCCACATCTAAAACATTGCAATTTAAGACAACCAGAAAACACACCCCTACCACCTCTGGTGCTGAAATCAGTGGTACTCCTTGCCTTTTTTGATATTATGTCGGGAGTGTAGGGAGTGTAGGGAGTGTGTGAATCTTTAAAAGATGATTTGACAACATTGGTAGCCAAGGATTCAATCTCTAATTGTTTAGCATCTAATTGTGAACATGCAATGCTTTTTGCTATGTCAATAACCTTGTCTAAAGATGGGTTCTTGCAAGACAAAAGTTTTGTTGAATCTTTTTGAATAACACCTGGAAACTATTTGATCTCTAATTAATTGTGAAGAGAAATTCTCAAAATCACAGTAACCAGCAAGAACCTTCAGAGCGGTTACATAGGTGTCAATAGACTCATTAGGACCTTGAACACGAGTAAAAACTTAATCCTGTGAACCACCAGGTTAACTTTTCCTTCAAAGTAAATTGATAATTTTCTTACAGCCAATTGAAATTCATCAAGATTTCCACTATCCTGACCTAAGTAAACAGGTAGATGATCAAAAACATTCTGACCCTCCACTCCCAAGTAGTTATATAAAAGACTGCGTTTTCTATCAGCTTTATATTTTAAACCATCAATGGCCCCTAGATATGCATTAAAAGATCTATACCAAAGACGCCATTTAACTGGGGGTTCTCCAGGTTCCTGTAAAAAAGGGGCTGGAGGGGTAACTGACTTCGTAGTACCAGAAAGAAGAAACAGAAAGAGAGAAAATAAAATTTGGAGTTGACAGACCAAAAAAAAACAAAATACATAAAGCATGAAAAAATGAGGTGTAAAGAGGTGAACAATAAATTAATGAGAAAGATGAGTAATAGGAATTGAGCAGAAAAACATAGAAGTTTGTATTTGTGTTTGAGTAAGCATAGAGCGCGTTAATTGCAGTTAACACCAAGTTGAATAGAAAAAAAAATAGAGCGTGTTAATGGCTGTAGTTAACATGAAGTTATAAACTTTAATGAAGAAGTAAAGCGTGTTAATCGCTGTCAACACAGTGAAGATTATGAGCTGCAGAAGCGTGTTAATCGCTGACATTAACACAAACTTGAAACAATAGCTGCAGTACCAGGAAACACCTTGGGAGGCTCTGTGCATAAACGTGAACGAAAAGACTCTAATGCTACCGGAAGTCTTCCTTGAGTGAAAGTTTGCGCTGAACCAAGGAGCGCTGTAGCACCCAAAAGTTGGAGGAATGAGGTGAAACAGGACTCATGTAGTACTCACGCTGAAAGGAGAGGCCCAGAGAAAGCCAGCGGTTGCGGAGACAGTCCGATCCAGGTGAGTGAAAATAACACAGGGCAAGCACGAGAGACGCGTGTAGACAAGGAGTGTCCAGACAATGAAGCAATGTGCTCGAGGGGTCGAGCTAGCGTGTCAGCCTGCTCGAACACATGCAGATGCAGGTTGCCCTGACAATGGAGACGCTCGAGCGGAGCGCACGAGCAGACCGTCAAACGTTTGAAGTGGTGCGAGCCCCAGCAGATGCAAGTCGTCACAAATGAAATGCCACACGCCATAGTGGACAGTTATGAAAGTCCAATACTCAGGTACAATGAGTACAAAAACAAACAGAACTGGCACACACTGGGAGACAAATTCTGTTCCCCTTTTTTTTTTTAAATGGCTCCGTGACAAAAGACGTGTCTGGTCGGGCCTCCGGCAGAAAAATCCTTGAGCCCTCATTGTAAATGAATTACCAAAAGTGTACAGTACCTTAGATTGAGGCAGAAGTCTGGCAGTAGACTGAACGACTGAGGTAAAAAAAAATAAGCAGCATCCAGGATGGTACCTCAGATGGGTTCTTGTCCCAAGCTTGTCGCCAAATTTGTAAAGTATTCGCCGAGAGTCTTCAGTTGAGTTTTTATTATAAAAGAAGACTAAGGAAAAGTACATATGTATTGAAGGATCAAGGAGGCAGCACCAACTGAAACTGTGGTGTTCCAGTCCTTCACCCACACATTCCAACTACAATAGAACATAGAATACAAGCACAAGCAAAACAGAAGGTTCCACTTATGACCTGTAAAATAAGAGCATCAATATAATACAATGACAAAGTGAAAAACCTAAACACCACAGACAGCTTAGATTAGTTTGGAGTGTTGATGTAGTAGTTAACCAGTATCAGATCTCTGTTTTTGCAATTAAGCTTCAGGCCTCTTAAAGTGATTGCTTGGGCTGCTTCACTCTCAGTGGGGAGTTTGATGGCCTCCAAATCAGCTGAGTACTTGATAAAGGTTGATAGGCCCCCAGAGGGACGGTCAAAAAGGCTGGTTCGCCCTGCTTGTGTGAAGATCTCGTAGAAGCCTGACAAAAGCGAGGGGGCAAGCTCCCAGGTTTCCTGGAAGCATAGGATGTTGTTTGTTTCCAAGTAGGCCAAGGCGCCCCCACTCGCTCTGATACTCCTGAGGCCTGTCACACTCCATAAGAGTATTGATAATGAATTGGTTAGACTAAAGGACGGGAGAGCAAGGGCTCCTATGAGGCTGTTTTTTTTAATGTAGCAAGCACCGGCTCCCCCCACTTGCTGTGTGTGACTTTATGTGTGTCCAAGCACACCTCCCTCTGATTGTGTGTGCACATGATAGTTAACGCGCATGAGCCTTCTGGGTCTGACACCCAGTCTCTGTTTCCCCCAGTTATTCCCTTCAACACACTTATAGGAGTTTCCCTACAGTTGAGGTACGAAGGATGTATGGATATTTTACTTGGGAGGAATATATAGATCAATGACCCATTCCGCAAAGGACACTCTTTCTGCCCACACTGCGTCTTTCTGGGCCTTTCTCTTCCATATTGACTTAGTAACTTTCCCAGTTGAATTTAGGTCAGGCAGCTCAAACCTTACCTAGTCCATGTCCTCTGAGGTTATGTGCCTTAATGCGGGGACATGACTAAATAGCCTTATTAGGTTTACTCTATTGAGGGTGTCCATTGGGCCTATTGGAATATATCAGGGGAGGAACGGCAACTCGGAGCAAGTCCGCCCCTCCTCTTCACTTACTGAGTACAAAGAGAGCTGCAGGGCTTCGGTGCGAGCTGTGAAGGGACCTCTGCTGGTCTACCCAGGGGGAACTGGGTCATCTGTCCTAATGGGGGTGCTGCCTTCAAACTACTGTGTCAGACCATTGAGACCCTCCCTGCTGCTAATAATCAGTTGCCGTCCTGTGTTCTCTATGGGCTGTGCTGCTCTCTAACTGCCCAAGCAAGAATGATCTATTATGCTCCTGGCATTCAGGGGACATGTTGCTGGTTCCGTCTGGCAACCGGCTAACATTACTTCAGAAGGACAGTCAGATTGTGTGCCTTGCTCCAAGAGTTCTTTCTGAGATTATGGATTCCCCACTGTAGTTTTAGCTTTCCCACTAACTATAGTGGGTAAGGGTGCTTGTCCAGCTGCTATCACAATTGTGCAAGCTGGGGGCTGAGCTTTAGGCATCGATGGAGGCAGAAAGATCAGAAATAGTTTGACTGAATTTGTACCCTCCTGTTCCTCTGGAATTTTGTACATTGTTAAGTCTCTTCTTAAGAGGCTCTGCTTCTTAAATTGCTTCTTTAGCCTTTGTTAGCCCTTCTTGATAGGCTAGTTGATGTTGCTTAGGAGGCCTTTGGTGGGGTATTGCCAGGTTTGTTCCCTCTATTTTAATCAGCCCATTAGAGGGAGATTGGGGCCTTCCCCGCATAGAGATACCCTTACTTACTCTTGATACTGTATTTGACGGGTTACAATCTCCCTGTTTTGCTTGATGCTGGTATTGCGAAGGATGTCTGGGGCTGGGCAACTGTTCAAAAATCTGTGCTTTGAGTGCTTGAGCAGTGGGCCTCAAGGAAAGAGAGATTGGTGTACCCTGCCTGGGGCTCTATTCCTGTTGTAGATGCCTTAACTGCTCCGACTAATGCTCCAGTACCTCTGGTAAGGAGTTTAATTCATCAATAATTGTGGAGCATGGGCATGGTTTACCCTTCTCGAGTGATTTTAATTGGAGCTCCAGATGGCTTAGCCTAGACCAAATTCTACTAGATGGGTAGCCAGTGACTGTATCAAGTCCAGTTGTAGCACCATTTTATGAGACTGGAAAGAAGTGCCCTCGCAATGGTGTCCTGTGAGGCTCTAATTGCACCATCTCTTGAGCATTAGATGTGGGCAATCTCCTGGGGGCTGGGCGGGAGCCTTTTCCTACCGTTACCCTCTCTACTGCTGGGGTTTGGCTGAGTATTTTGTCGATCTGTGCTTCAGTGTTATTGAGGAAACGGTCTGACAGAAACCCCAGTTCCTGGCCCGTACAACTCTCCCTTCTTATTGTTGTGGGAGAACTGTTTAAATTTGGTGGAAACCCATTGGTTTGCTCTTTGCTGGGTGGCAAACTCGCCCGCTTAGGGTTCCACTCTATATCATGAATCACTTGGGCAGCAACCGTCATCCATTTTGGGTCAGTTTGGACACTAGTGTGGATATTATGACAGACGGTGGTTCGGGAGGTGTACAGGTATTCTTTGTGTTTATACTGTCATGCCTGTTATGTGAAGCTGGGGTTAGCGTAGACAATTGAATTGATGTCTCTCTAATTAGTTCTGTTGAGTGACTGCCTTCTATCAGGCTAGGACAGAGGAGAGATATTTGTATTCTAAACTCCCCTATAAATTCTACTTCAGGGGCTGAAAGTTGCGATTCATTGAGAGGGCTACTGACCAGCCTACTGGTTTGTCTTCCTGCATCCCCTGTGCTGCTGGGGTCTTTGCACAGACCTCCCCATCCTGATTTCCTCTTGAGCATTCTCTGTGACTGATTCCTTGGCTTTATGAAGGAATCGCCTTATTGAATTTCTTGCAGCGGGTTGCTCCTGGGGCGGTGGGGGACGCTGACCTTGAGGGCACAGGGTAAGAGAGAAGGGTGCCCAAGGTGGGATTGCGGTCCACCAGCCCATTTCTGTGAGTCTGGTATTTCTGTTTTGGCATCTTTTCTACTTGAGCCCATTTCTGTATGGTTGGCCTAGATTACTTGTCTGCACCCACTTCCTAGTAGTTACACTGCTGTGAAGGGGCTTTTAATCCGCGGCTGTTTGATTTTCACGTCAGTTAGGCCTGGTGGCTTTGCTGTGCCGCCACACCTCCTGGCTGTTGCCCTGCAATGGAGGGGCACAAGCACGCAACTGATGGCTTTTAATCTGGATCCATTAGTCTATTAGTGATTTATTTGGGCCTAGGTGCTTGGCTGCGCCCAGATTTAAGTGCTGCCCAGTATTGCTTGGCTGGTTCTTCTTCACACTTCTCAACACAGCGTTACAGAAGAACCTGTGTGCCTTATGCTGCAGTAGCGCCAAGGTGTTTGAAGTGTGTGGGTTAGCTGGTTAGGTGGTGGGACCCTTAAAGTGTACGCTACAGTTTTGGTATACGCTTGGTTTCTGCAGTGCTAGAAACTGGCTAGGCTTACCTCCGTTGCCTCGCTTGCTCATTCGGCCACTGTGTCTCACCGCACGCTGCCTTCGCAGTGAGAATTGCCTCCCGGCTGTGCTCGCAAGTGGCCAGGATCAAGGGCTGGCGCCTCGCGGTCATTCGTTCTTGCTTGTGCGTGTTACGAGCAAACAAGTGGACTGATGATGCAAGGAGCAGCTGGCGGTACAGCGCCGCACTCTCGAGGGTCTGATGTCCCGGTGTTGCGTGGGGATGTTTTTTTGAGGCTTGCTGCAGCACTTTCCGATCCGCCCTGAGACTCCCGGCTCATGGACCTCACAGGCCTCTGTGACCGTACTGCGCATTGCCTCACTGCCTCATTGCTTGTCGCTCCTCCTCCTCAGCACACACAACCTTTGGGAGTCCATAGATCCTTGACTACATCATATATGTATGTATATATATGTATATATATATATATTCACTGAAAAAACCATAGGTTTCTGGGATGTTATGGTTAGAAATGAGCATTTAAAAAACCTTGGAAATTCACTGAAAAAACCACAGGTTTCAGTGACGTTATAGTTAGAAATTAGCATTTAAAAAACCTTTGACATTTACTGAAAAAACTACAGGTTTCAGTGACGTTATAGTTAGTTGGACATTTCACTTGTACAAAACCAGAGAAATTCTGCCGTTATAGTTTGTTGAGCTAACTATAACTTGCGCCCCCGCAATGCACTGCTGATGACATCACATATTACATCACTCATGACATGGTCAGTGACATCACTGATGACATCAGTGATGACATCTCAAATGACATCACTGATGACATCATCCAGAGACTGGGTGATTTTTAAAAGTTTAAGAATGTTAATTATAGATACGCAAAGGTGCATTGAAGAATGAGTGGGTGTATGAGTGTCTGAATGGATGATTTAGTGTGTGCGTGACTGACTGTTTAAGTGAGAGATTAAACGTGTCTTAGTGAATGCATGGGTGAATGACTAACCTGTGTGAATGTCTGTATCAGTCTGTCAGTTGGTGTGTAAGTGGCAGCATGGGTTGGTGAGTAGCTACATGAGTGTCTATATGGGTTAATTATTGGTTGTCTGATTACCTGTATGGGTGCCTGAGTGTCTGTGTGGGTGGGTGGGGGTGTGTGTGACTCCCTCCATGGATGTGTGAGTGGGTGATTCAATGGGTGTATGGGTTCATAAGTGTGTCTGCGAGGGGCTGTATGGGTGAGTGAGTATGTGTATGGCTGTGTTGGTGAGTGAATGGATGTCTCAGTGATATATCTGTGAGTAACTGCATATGTGAAAGGCAGTATATGTGAATGTTGGAGTATATAAGGGACTATATGTGAGAGTGAGTGATTGTGAGAGTGGCTGTATGGATGAGTGTGTGCTTGTATCAGTGATTGTATAAGAGAGTAAGTATGTGTTAGTATCTGTATGAATAAGTGAGGTGGTGTGTGTATAACTGTATTGGTGAGTAAATGGCAGTGTGATTGAGTCTTTGGGTGACTGACTATGTGTGTGAGTATCTCTGTGGATGAGTGGCACTATGTGAGTGTTTGTATGGGTGTATGAGTGCATATATCAGAGTCTGTATTGATGGGTGACTGCATGTATGAGTGACTGTATGGGTGAGTGAGTAGATGTGTGTATAGACCTATGAATAAGTGAGTGGGTATGTACTAACTGGTATTGGTGTGTCTATGGTTTCAAGAATGGTAGTCTGTATTTTAGAGTGGGTGTATAAAAGGTTATATTAGTGTGTGAAGAGGTGCATCAGTTATTAAGTGGATGATGTCATCAGTGATGTCATTTGATATGTCATCAGTGATGTCACTGACCATGTCATGAGTGATGTAATATGTGACATCATCAGCAGTGCATTGTGGGGGCGCGAGTTATAGTTAGCTCAACTAACTATAATGGCCGGATTTCTCTGGTTTTGTATGAGTGAAATGTCCAACTAACTATAACGTCCGTGAAGCCTATGGTTTTTCAGTGAATATCAAAGGTTTTTTAAATGCTAATTGCTAACTATAACGTCTCTGAAACCTGTGGTTTTTTCAGTGAATTTCCAAGGTTTTTTAAATGCTAATTTCTAACTATAACGTCCCTGAAACCTGTTTTTTTCAGTGAATTTCTAAGGTTTTTTAAATGCTAATTTCTAACTATAACGTCCCTGAAACCTATGTTTTTTCCAGTGAATTTCTAAGGTTTTTTAAATGCTAATTTTTAACTGTAACGTAGTAGTCGCATTTGCAGAGTGGTGCAGAAAGGGGCCTGGGCCTCTGATCAGCACTCAGGAATTCCGCTGCGTAGGACTTACAGGAGGTATCAGGAGGGCTACTTGGCTACCAAAGTCCCTCAGGAGTAAAGTGGACTTTATCCCCCAACCAGTACTGTGCCAGGAGGCGCGTTTGCAGACTGGTGGAGAAAGGTGAGCGTGGCCTCCGAAGACCTCTAGGCAATCCCACTGTGTGGGACTTACTGGAGGTAACAGGAGGGGGAGTTGGTCCCCAAGGTTAACCTTGGGCCAACTACCCCTCCTATTACCTCCAGTAAGTCCCACACAGCAGGATTGCTAAGTTCACATAGCAGGCCACGCCCCCTTTCCCCACCACTCTGCAAACACACTTCCTGGCGCGCTCTTGGATGGGGATTAAAGTCCCCTTCACTGCTGGGGGTCCTTAGGGGCCAACTAGCCTACCTGATACCTCCAGTATGTCCCAGATAGTGGGATTGCTGACAGGTGAACACAGGCCACGCCCCCTTTCTCCACCACTCTGCAAACGCACCTCCTGGTGTGTTCTGGGTTGGGGGATTAAGTCCCCTTGAATCCTGAGGGTCCCTAGGGGCCAACTAGCCCACCAGGTACCTCCAGTAAGTCCCACACAGCTGGATTGCTGAGAGTGGTCCGAGGCCATGCCCCCTTTTTACACCACTCTGCAAATGCGCCTCCTGGCGCACTGCTGCCCGGGGGATGAAGTCCACTTTAGTCCTGAGGTCCTCTGAACACAAAAGGACCTCTTCAGCCCATCAGCAATGCTCCAAGAGGCGCGTTTGCAGAGTGGTATAAAAAGGGGCATGGCCTCGGACCACCTCTCAGCAATCCCACTATGTGGGGCTTACTGGAGGTACCTGGTGGGCTAGTTGGTCCCCAGGGACGATGCACAACTCTTTTCCATAAACCCACTGCAGGGAACTCAATTCTAGAAGCCCATAGCAGTCACTCTAGTTCACTGAAGAAGAGCATTCCCTATGGAGAACTATTACGCCTCAAAAGGAATTGTACACGGGAACAAGACTTTGAACAGGCAGCAAGAGAGGCCTTAGAAAGATTTAGATCAAGAGGATATACAGAGGATTTACTAACCAAGACATATGAAAGAGTAGGTAAAATCTCACGTAATAGTCTTCTGAAAGAAAAGAATGATGTGAGAGAGCAGAATGAAAAGTCAAACCAGGAACTTAGATTGACTACAACCTTTTCTAACGAAGCATCTAACATAAGAAAGATCACACAACGGAATTGGCACATTCTACACACAGATCCAATTATTGGAAAGATTGTTCCTGACTACCCAAAAAACACATACACAAGAAGTCGCCCATTAAAAGACACTTTGGTACAAAGTCACTTTGCATCTATGCCCACTAGTCCAAGAATAAGTGACCTTACAGGATTTTTCTTTGTACTAAGTGCAAGGCATGTAAAAACAGCCCGAAAACTTTAACATATGCAGTACCAGGCTGTATTAAATTAAGATCAATAACCAAGTTTATGACTTGTAATACTCCTTACTGCATTTATTGCCTTGTATGCCCATGTAAACTAATGTACATAGGCAGCACCATCCACCCCACTAAGGGGAGAATTCTAGAACATGCAAGGGCAATAGAGAAAAATGATCCAACATATCCAGTTGCGAGACACTTTGCCCAACATCATCAAAGCAATAGAAACTTATTATGTTTCTATTGCCTGGATCATGTTCCGCTACACGAAAGAGGTGGCAATAGAGAAATGAAGCTGCGTAGACTTTAATCAAGATTTACCATAGATCTTCCAACAAAGGTGCCAACATGCCTTAATACGGAAGAGGAACTAACAATCCATCTAGGTTAAAGGGAACGACTGAAGACATGTAATAACAAGCCCTCTAGAGACTAACCCCCTTGGTCCTGCAGAATTGTAGTATTTTATGATACCATGCAGGTAAATCACCGATATCTGGTTAATTCTTTGATATAATTTTAGGATTTACGCATACATATGCTCATGCAGAGCGGTATAATAGTAAATCCGTTAGCACACCCATGATTGGAAGCATGGTTTTTATATGATTTAACATGCATGCGGATTGTGGTCTAAATTTGAATGTCGTTAATTTATCATGAGATTGCACTAGGCCAAATAAATCTGTAAATGAAAAGTATCTACTATAGAGCTCGATACCATAATGCAGTGTAAAAGGAGTAAACAAAATGTATCATTTATTATTTGTGCTATAATTAAGTCTGAATGAGAATGATGTTAATTGTTATGATATGACATGAATTTTGAGAAGGATCAATAGACATTTGTGACTTGCAAAAAGCTAATGCAGAGCTTAAAAGTAATGAATTGTAAAATAGGACTAAACAAGATGAATTATTGATCTATGTTCTCTTAAGTAATTAAGCATTTTTTAATATATTAGAAACATGGAAACAACTAATAATATATGTATAAAACACATTTAAAAATGGTGCATATTTATGGAGCATCTGTTGGTCCATGCTAATCGCAAGTCCACTTTCTATGTCAATGCATGGAAAACGTAACCTGTTGTCGCAAAAATATAAACATGGCGATGCTGTAAGTTCACTGTCAGTCGAAAAAGGCGTGAGCCGAAACGCGTCCTGTTTGCTTGTAGATTCGGTAAATAAACCGGGTCTTTTCACCTCTAGCGAGAGTGCAGTCTCTTCATTTTTTGGAGTATTGAGCTGGCTATGAATCTGTGGACCCACCGCCACATATAGGACTGGCACCCGTTCCCGAGTGCCCAGTGCGTTTGTTGGTGTACCGGAGCGGCAATATATATATATATATAATGAAGGCGATCAACATGATACTGAATATGATGGAGCATCAAATCTTGATTACTGTGCAACAATGGACATAGAAACGGATAAATCTGTAAGCAGTAAATGTAAAGGAAAATCGAAATTTTGCCCACAACTACCTCCAGGCAACAGAGTGGATGTCTTCCAGGAACTTGTGGCAGAAGACCTGAGGGACATCTATATTAAAGAAAAGAAAAACTGGAATTATAGAAATTCGAATATGAAAACCGAGGATTGGTGGGCACTTACAGATTTACGTAAAGACACTAAAATTTTAATTAAACAGTCAGACAAGGGCGGGAACATTGTTGTGATGGACCATACCAAATATCACCAGGAAATCAGGAGACAATTGGGGGACTCTACCAACTATGAGAGGTTAAAAAATAACCCCACTAATCAAATTATGTCTACCTTTCATACCAAATTACAACTATGGCATGATGAAGGCCTGCTTGATGAGGATGAACTGCAATATCTTAAGGTGACCCATCCCATTGTCCCGACCCTATACGTATTGCCCAAAGTGCACAAGAGCCTAGAAAACCCTCCAGGTCACCCCATCGTCAGTTCATGTGGTTCTCTCTTAGAGAACACCTCCAGATTTGTGGATATCTTTCTGTTCCATTATGTAGCTGATCTACCTTCCTACATACGAGACTCCATGGATTTTCTGAAGCGCATCAATGATACCCCTAGAAACCTGGGTACATCATGGCCACAGTGGATGTGGTCTCTCTCTATACTTCGATAGTCCATGATGACGGACTTATTGCATGTGAGCATTTTATGAGATCTTGGTCGCAGAGTTTGCTCAGCCACACAAAAATGCTCCTCGAGATGATGTTCTTTTGCCTAACGAACAATGTTTTTATCTTCGATGGCAGATTCTACAGGCAAAAACAAGGAACTGCCATGGGCACCTCATTCGCCCCATCATACGCAAATTTAACAATGGGCTTTTGGGAGACAGAATGCCTGTGGTCAGAGAATAACAGCATGAACTTGGAAAGGGTGGTTTTATGGGTCCGTTATATCGATGACCTCTTCCTTAAATGGGAAGGAGAGGAGAATGATTTGAAAGATTTCTTAGTATCATTAAACAACAACTCCGTAAACTTACGGTTTACTCATACATACAGCAAGAACTCGATTGACTACCTCGATATACGGATCTACATTGAAGATGAAAGAATTCGCACCACCCTATTCCGCAAGACCATGGCATGTAACAGCATCTTATCAGCCAACAGTGCACACCCAAAAGCTCTAAAATGGAGTATCCCGTACAGAGAATTCCTGAGAGCGCAGGAATTGCTCCGAGGTGAATGAATGCGAGAGACAGATTGACGGGATGTATGACAGATTTAGACGATGAGGATACCCAACAATTGTTTTTGAAGATGCACGCAAATGAGCCACTAAACACATGAGGGAAAATCTACTGCTGCCCAAAAAAATGGTGACACCTATTGAACCAAATACAGAAACAACCAGATTCATCACGGATTTTAACAGTTCAAACAAAGCTGTGAAACAAGTGATCACCAATCATTGGAACATTTTAAAGAAAGATCATGAACTTAAAGATCATATTTCGGGACATGTGAACATCACATATATAAAGGTACCCTCTTTGGGAAATTTGTTAACCCAGAGTTATTTTACCAACAAAAACTCACAAAAAAGTAATTGGTTATGGTGCAAGGGTTTTTTTAAATGCCCCAAATGTAAAGCATGCCGCTATGGCCGCAACAGGGCGGATGTAACAACTATACAAGGCACAAAAAAAACCATCAAAGAAAGGACAACCTGTGAGACCACCCATGTAGTCTATCTTCTAGAATGTGGCTGCGGCAAACTATACGTGGGCAGTACTGTAAATAAACTAAAGTTGCACATTCTCCAACATATAAGGGCCACCGTTAACAAAGACTTTACATATGTGATGACTAAACACATTTGGAAAGATCATGACGGCATTTTGGAAGATAACCTTTTCTTTTCTGGCATTGAACATATCCCGATTAAAATCAGGGGAGGAGACAGAAGCAGCCCTAAGGCGAGCGAAATCGAAATGGATAATTACATTGGGAACGGAAATTCCATGGGGCTTGAATGCAGATGCTGAACTTTATACATTTTTGTAACATTTTCAATGATTGGATTTAACATCTGTGATAGCTATGGAGTAGGATGTCTTAACTGTCTTAGATTATATGTTTGATCTTAATGATTATGTCTCTAAGAGGATGAAATTGCATTTTAAAATCTTGTCACCTTTTAAAGAAAATCTTGTCACCTTTTAATAACAAGCACGAGACACTTTCCCAGGTTTTTGATAACAGTACTATACTGCACTTTAACATTGTTAGTGCAATAGAAGAGTGGATGTAGGAGTGGCAACATCACCTTCCAATTTCTGTACTTTACAGAAAAAAAATGTTGCACTTTATAATTGTGTGCAATAATGGAACCTTCAGTGATCAAGCATTAGTGCAATAGTGGATGTGACATAAAAGCAGCACTTAGCACTTTTCAACCTGGGTATTCTATAGGTACAGCATTTTTTATGAACTTTTTTATATATCTTCATATGTGATGTCTGTGAATGAAATATCGGAGCCATCGTTTGCGTCCTAGTATTGGTGTATTAGAGGAGGTGTTATAGGAGCAGCTAATGGCTCTTTCTAACCTGTATATGGGACAGATAAAGCACTTTGCACTTTATATCCAATACTGAAATGGTCTGGAACTGAATACTAGGTTGCTTGCTTCTATATGTAGCACCTCTTATCCCTGGTACTTTACAGGGACAGCACATTGCACATTGCACATTGCACTTTATAATTCATGTTATCTGTGTACTTTACTGTTTAATACATGTTAAGAAAAGTACTTCACACTTTATATATGTATGAATATCACAATATTAATACACAGGTTTAATTGAATTGCTTCAGTTGCAATAGGATTTTAATGATGCGGTTAGCATTGGTCCGTTCTTCTTCACTGATAATATGTTATTAGAAATGTGTAATTAGATCATTATAAACTATACAGCCACTCCAAAAAACAAAAACATCTGCCCATTAGGACTGTTTACTTGGCTAAGCACAAAATGTGTCTGTTTGAGAGCCTAAAACTTATGACCTTGGTGAATCATGTTCTTTAATAGTGTGCTTCACAATGACTTTTTTGACCTTTTGTATTACGTCTGTAACAAACTGCAGTAATGATATACTTTATTTGATAAGAATTAGGAATGTGTTGTTTCCCCTTTAAATACCATATGAAGTTTTTAATTGGTGGTGGGAAAGGGTACAGCTGTCACTTTAAAATGACACTCTGTACACTGAACTCTATGACCCAGTAGAAGGCTACGGCCAAAACGCGTAGGTCTGATGTGTGGGTTAACATGCACCTTGCACTTTGCTGGTTATTTGCTTTATAATTTATGGAAGCATTTGAAGCCAAAAAAATTGCTTCTATAAAGGATTCCTGTGTGCCGTCCTTCTGTTGGTCCTGGTGATGGAGTGGTGAAAGCAGGGCTTTGTGCCGCCGGCAACTATTACAGAATTGGATTCCGGAGAGGAGTATTTGGCGGCAGCCCCATACAGTAGCTGCGTATTTCGACACCAGTCAGAGGACAACAGCGACAGGGTCGGAGGACCCGTCGAGGGCGAAATCAGGCGGTGAGGCATACAGCACAAAAGCGTAGGTGGGGAGGTGATCAAATTGTGGCAGTGTTCGAGACGGGCAGACGCCGGTCTCTATCTTCAAACAGCTCACTTTGAACCATGTCCGCTGACAGTGAGACAACGAGAAGCGGCTGCAGACGAATTATTTAACAATTTGCCTAAGGTAACCACAAGTACAAGTGGCCCGCAAAGCAGCAAAGGCAACATTGATCAAGATGTAAAACAATTACTTAAGACACTGGAAAAGAAATCTAAAAATGAGATCACAAAATGGTGGGAGCACAAATCCCTCACCAAATATGAAGAGGTGGGGAGAATCCCGCGAGGACTCAGCATTCGTTCTAGCACCGAGTTTTGAAGAGCCAAATCCCGGTATGCTTAAAGAATGGGGGGAGAGCAATCTTTCCGCTTCCATGAATTTGGTTAGGATTTTAGTTAAATATGCGGCGATTGATCGCCAGATTCTAATGGTTGAGATCAATAAAATCAATGAGGAACTTGACAAATCGAATTTAAAAGAATTCATAACGAAATCCCGTAATGAAATTGCTGAAAGACTGAAGAAACATGAAGAAAAAATAAAAATTCGTAAAGCACACAAATTTGCGCGTGATCAAATAGATTATGAGCAGGGGCAAATCTATACATTTTCACGCAAATTTGATCACGCAAAGAAATTAAGATATGAGGACAAAAGAACACGCAAAAGCACAAATACAATGCAGCAACAAATAGATGTGGTGGAAGTATTAGAGGGAGACACAGATTCGTTAACAAGCAATTCAGGTTCTGAATGCGGCAATATGGGAGACCACAGTGACCAAGTTAATTTCAGTCTAGGTGAAGAGATTGATTTTTTAGTGGAAGATCGACGACAAACTCTGAGACAGAGGAATCAGAACAGACAAATAGGTGGAACAAGAGAAATGCAAGGAGAAGAGCAAGGCGCCAAAAACAAAAATGCGCAACAAAAGAAAAGGCAATGGCACAAGAAACAGCGATGAACGATCAAACTATCATCAATCTATCAGACATCACTCTCACGAAAGTGGAGAAACAGCTATTGTAATTAGGTCTCAATTTTTGTCCTGACAGTACTTTTAATTATGCGAGCACTAGAATCGATATCTTCTGCTTTATACGAAATTTAAAACTCAAAAGTTTTTCTCTATCAAAGCGGGGACTGGGAGTTCCTCAACAACTCAACAATCAGTGGAAAATGTGACACAGATGCTCCTAGCATCAGACATTCCAACTTTATTGACACTAAACGAATTAAGCAGTGAAACAAATGAAGTGCAGTCTATGACGGATATTACCGAACTCAGTACTCAAGCTAAATTACATCGCATCAATATCATACTAAAAGGTGCAGGTGAAAGTCCTTTCAAACCTAAAAGTACATTTATACCGATCATCCCAAAGATGCCATAGACATTTTTCATGAGAGGGTAACTGAAGACATTAAAAAAGTATGTCACAGCGTAAAGAAAAATAGACAATCGAAACAATACAAAGACATGCAATTTGTGAAACTGATGAAAAAACTAAGAGAAAACCAAGAAATTATTACCAACAAATCTGATAAAGGAGGAAATATTGTTTTATGGCCCAGAAAAGATTATATTGTTGAAGCCAAGAGACAATTGGATGATGATCAATGTTACATGAGGACGAACATGAAGGAATATAATAAAGCAAAAGAAGCCTTGAAAAACAACTGTCACACTACAAAAGGGAAGGACTAATTTCATCAAATGAATTTAATTTTATGAATGTAGAATTCCCAGTTATTCCTATCATGTATTTAATTCCCAAAGTACATAAAAAGGTCTCACCAGTACCAGGCAGACCCATAATTTCTGCCATTAAGAGCGTTAGTGAACATGTCTCACAATATGTGGATTTTTATCTACATGATTTTGTCAAAAGATTGCCCAGTTATGTTAAAGACACAGGGGATTTTTTGAACAAAATCAATGACATTGTGTGGGGGAAGGCCTATTGCTAATCACTTTGGACATTGAGTCGCTTTACACGAGCATCGATCATAGAACTGGACTCAATGCAGTTAAACACTTCCTTGAAAGCAGACCTTGTGAATATTATGAGCACAACAAAATGTTATTAGATTTGATCTCGTGGTGCCTTCACAATAATTTCTTTTTGTTTGGTAAGGAGACCCTGAAACAAATCAGGGCGTAGCTATGGGATCCTGTTTCTCCCCAGCTATGCATGTTTGCATGTTGGTTGGTGGGAGGAACAGGTCCTTAGAAGGACACACCAGGTAACATTTGCACAGCATGTGCTGCACTGGCTGCGTTATATCGATGATATATTCATCGTATGGAAGGGAGATGAGGATAGTGCTAAGGAATTCATTACAACCCTGAACGTTAATTCTAGCAACCTCAATTTTACGTCCAGCATAAGCAGCACAAAGATTGAATTTTTTGATGTACTATTTACAGTGATGGATAACAAACTGGAGACGACTCTTTTTAGGAAAGCAACAGCATGAAATAGCATTTTGCATGCAAGTAGTGGTCATCCACGACATCTCATTGAAAGTATACCCTATGGCGAGATACTCAGACTGAAACGCATCTGCAGCACACAACAAGAATTTGCAAGATGCACAATAGACACTGTGAAAAGAATGAGTGAGAGAGGGTATAGTGACAAGGTATTGACTAAAGCGGTAGCCAAAGCCCAAGAAAGGCCAAGGGAGAGTCTACTACAAACTAAGGAGGCTGTAATTGGGGACAACAACATGATAGAAATCCCCCGCCTCATTACTACTTATAGTAGACAAGTGAGGAAAATAAAGTCCATCTTGAGAAAAAACTGGCCGATAGTCCTTACAGATGGGGTTTTGGGAACTAGACTTCCAGACTCACCTATAATCACCTTTAGAAGATCAAAATCCATGAGGAGCCAACTTGTTAGAAATAGCCCAGAAATAGGTACAACAGGCACGTGGCTGAAACCAAGGCAGGGTTTCTACAAATGCTCTTCATGTCGTGCCTGCAAGTTTGGTAACAATACTACACATTATGTCTCTCCTTTTTCAGAAGACAAGGTGGCTATCAAGGGTAGTTACAGCTGCAGGACAGATTTTGCTGTGTACGTCCTGGCCTGCACCTGCAGCTTGCATTACGTTGGGAGTACCAAGCTGCAGGTGCATGTCAGGATTTTGCAGCATCTCAGGGCGATTGTGAATAATGACAACACCTACCCTGTCGCAAGACATTTTAAAGTCACACATGATAATGATTTAAGTTGCCTAACATATTATGTGATAAATGCCATTGCACCCCTCAGACGAGGAGGAAACAGGGAAAAACTGTTAAGGCAGCTTGAGACACGTACCATTCTAGAATTAGACAGCAAGGCACCAAATGGACTCAACACAACTGAGGATATGCATAACTTTATATAATAAGTAAACATATAAGGAAAGGGGGAGAGAAAAAAAGATGAGAATGAGTCCAGGGAAAGTAATGAAATGAGTTTCTACTGTATAGTTGTGTTTTAACATTATTTCTATTTAGCTGGAAATTATGATATTCATCAAACTCTTTTTAGATTTTTTGTAGATTTTTCTAGGTCTTTTACCATCATATTCATAAATTTTTCTTGCATTTTACATTTTCCCAACCGCTTTCACAGTGACTGAAGTTACTGCCATTGGCCGCCATCACTTTAGATATTAGGTGTCACATAGGAATTTTTTATCTGAGTTTTATGTTCATTTTTAGATACATGCACTTGCACGGTTTTTAGATAGATATTTTAGCCGCACTTAGCACTTTATTAAGAACACATGGCAATGAGTATTAAGGCACGGAAGCACTTTTGTAAATCATGGCATATGCAATAGGTACAATTGGTTCGTTTAAGCATTTATACTGACAGAATGTTACAAGATCAATTATGTGGTCTTTGTATTTTCAAGTAATTCATGAGGTTTTAATATTTATAGATTGGAAGTTCTGCAACATTTATTTATTTATTTATTGTATTTATACGTAATATTTGTGCACAATTGTACTTTATCATGTATACTTTAGAATTTCCATATTGTACAGCCCGAATACATTGCTGATATACAATGTATTTTCATGTGACTACAAAAATGTACAATCCCACACATTTTTCCCTGCAATAAGGAAAAAGTCTGCAATGTATTGCACAATGCGCCAAGTGCTGACAATATAGGGGTCGATTCCGATGTCGGCCGGAAGCGCACCTAACAGTATTCGTCCGGAAAAAATACCAGCCAAACGCGTGTTTTCCGACCGACTCAAACACTCTACCGAACGAACAAGTACGATGCGCATAACAGCCCAGATTCCGAGCGAGCCGTACTTACCCAATCCAGCTCCTTTTCTCCGCCCGAGCCAGATCCGTAAACGCTGAATCGAGTCGCACGGAACCAAATACACTGCACCTTCCGGCCGGACTAGTACGATGCGTCTTCCGTACTTGCCGAACCCGTCGCTACGTCCGGCACGTTTCAGCATCCGGGAGAGCCGCACATAAGCTCCGATTCGCGCCACAAGACGATCCACGGCTACGAGACGAACAAGCCAGCGACGAGTACGAGTCGAAGACACGAGAAACCCGAACGAGACGAACCAACCATGAATCCCATCGCGCAGGTCCTACCAATACTCTACATCTATTACAGGGACCGGTTCGGACGCGTACGGCGCAGACGGTAAGTCAAACTCCAACAATACAAACTAACTACACGTACCCAAAATATGTCACACACACATAGGGATGCACAAATGACGTACACTAGCAACTGCACAATCATAGGGGTGGGATGGGCATCACCAATGCCATACACACCCATAGGGGCCTGGATGCCTGCCACTACCACCACCCCTACTCAGGGGGGCCTGGATGCCCATCACTACTACCATCCCCACTCATGGGGGGCTGGATGCCTGCCACTACCACCACCCCTATTCAGGGGGACCTGGATGCCTGCCACCACCACCACCCCTACTCAGGGGGGCCTGGATGCCTATCACTACCACCACCCCTACTCAGGGGGGCCTGGATGCCTATCACTACTACCATCCCCACTCATGGGGGGCTGGATGCCTATCACTACCACCACCCCTACTCAGGGGGGCCTGGATGCCTATCACTACTACCATCCCCACTCATGGGGGCTGGATGCCTACCACCACTACCATCCCCACTCATGGGGGGCTGGATGCCTGCCACTACCACCACCCCTACTCAGGGGGGGCTGGATGCCTATCACCACTACCATCCCCACTCATGGGGGGCTGGATGCCTATCACTACTACCATCCCCACTCATGGGGGCTGGATGCCTGCCACTACCACCACCCCTACTCAGGGGGTGCTGGATGCCTATCACCACTACCATCCCCACTCATGGGGGGCTGGATGCCTATCACTACTACCATCCCCACTCATGGGGGGCTGGATGCCTGCCACTACCACCACCCCTACTCAGGGGGGGCTGGATGCCTATCACTACCACCACCCCTACTCATGGGGTGCTGGATGCCTATCACCACTGCCATCCCACTCATGGGGGGCTGGATGCCTATCACTACCACCACCCCCACTCATGGGGGCCTGGATGCCTATCACTACCACCACCCCTACACAGGGGGACCTGGATGCCTGTCACTACTACCATCCCCACTCATGGGGGGCTGGATGCCTATCACTACTACCATCCCCACTCATGGGGGGCTGGATGCTTACCACTACCACCACCCCTACTCATGGGGGCCTGGATACCTATCACTACCACCACCCCTACTCATGGGGTGCTGGATGCCTATCACCACTACCATCCCCACTCATGGGGGGCTGGAGGCCTATCACTACCACCACCCCCACTCATGGGGGGCTGGATGCCTATCACTACCACCACCCCTACTCAGGGGGGGCTGGATGCCTATCACTAACACCACCCCTACTCATGGGGGCCTGGATACCTGTCACTACCACCACCCCTACTCATGGGGTGCTGGATGCCTATCACCACTACCATCCCCACTCATGGGGGGCTGGATGCCTATCACTACTACCATCCCCACTCATGGGGGGCTGGATGCCTATCACTACTACCATCCACACTCATGGGGGGCTGGATGCCTATCACTACCACCACCCCCACTCATGTGGGCCTGGATGCCTATCACTACTACCATCCCCATTCATGGGGGGCTGGATGCCTATCACTACTACCATCCCCACTCATGGGGGGCTGGATGCTATCACTACCACCACCCCTACTCAGGGGGGCTGGATGCCTACCACTACCACCACCCCTACTCAGGGGGGGCTGGATGCCTATCACTACCACCACCCCCACTCATGGGGGGCTGGATGCCTATCACTACAACCACCCCCACTCATGGGGGCCTGGATGCCTATCACTACCACCACCCCTACACAGGGGGGCCTGGATGCCTGTCACTACCACCACCCCTACTCAGGGGGGGCTGGATGCCTATCACTACCACAACCCCCACTCATGGGTAGCTGGATGCCTATCACTACCACCACCCCCACTCCTGGGGGCCTGGATGCCTATCACTACCACCACCCCTACACAGGGGGGCCTGGATGCCTGTCACTACCACCACCCCCACTCATGGGGGGCTGGATGCCTATCACTACCACCACCCCCACTCATGGGGGGCTGGATGCCTATCACTACCACCACCCCCACTCATGGGGGCCTGGATGCCTATTGCTACCACCACCCCTACACAGGGGGGCCTGGATGCCTGTCACTACTACCATCCCCACTCATGGGGGCTGGATGCCTATCACTACTACCATCCCCACTCATGGGGGGCTGGATGCCTATCACTACCACCACCCCCACTCATGGGGGCCTGGATGCCTATCACTACTACCATCCCCACTCATGGGGGGCTGGATGCCTATCACTACTACCATCCCCACTCATGGGGGGCTGGATACCTATCACTACCACCACCCCCACTCATGGGGGCCTGGATGCCTATCACTACCACCACCCCTACACAGGGGGGCCTGGATGCCTGTCACTACTACCATCCCTACTCATGGGGGGCTGGATGCCTATCACTACCACCACCCCTACTCAGGGGGCCTGGATGCCTACCACTACCACCACCCCTACTCAGGGGGGGTTGGATGCCTATCACTACCACCACCCCCACTCATGGGGGGCTGGATGCCTACCACTACCACCACCCCTACTCAGGGGGGGCTGGATGCCTATCACTACTACCATCCCCACTCATGGGGGGCTGGATGCCTACCACTACCACCACCCCTACTCATAGGACGGGTAATGCATGACACAACCAGCATACTCCCACATAAGGAATCACAGAAAATTACATCCACCCAAAGAACATGACAAGCGTGTGTAGTCCATGTCAAATGCCTACAACACTAAACATGACAATGAACATACAATGTGACCCACTATCACATGTGTGACACATAAAAGTGTGTGGCCTCCACAATACAAGCCGACCATGGCCACTGTGGCATTGGGGCCCAAAGCCCCATCACCACAGTCACCAAAAGGTAAGTGTGGGGTCCAAGGCTGATGGCCCTTTTGATCAGTGTGGCAATGGGGCCTAAAGCCCCATCACCACAGTCACCAAAAGGTAAGTGTGGGGTCCAAGGCTGATGGCCCTTTTGATCAGTGTGCCAATGGGGCCTAAAGCCCCATCACCACAGTCACCAAAAGGTAAGTGTGGGGTCGAAGGCTGATGGCCCTTTTGATCAGCGTGGCAATGGGGCCTAAAGCCCCATCACCACAGTCACCAAAAGGTAAGTGTGGCAAGGCTGATGGCCCTTTTGATCAGTGTGGCAATGGGGCCCAAAGCACCATCACCACGGTGATCATAAGGTAAGTGTAGGCATGGTAAAAGCTGCCAAAGACAAACTGAATGGATGAATCCTGGTCACACAACAACTAAAACATCTGTGGCATAGTACTGCTTGTGTCCCATTGCAACATAGATTGGGCGAGGCTAACAGTGCAGTGTCACAGAAACATCGCTTTTGGCCATGTGCATACAAACATCACACATGGGGGACCACATTGCCAATAATCAGCCAATTACACAATGACAGAAGTGACCATCATGATGCTGACACACATATCTGCACCTATGGACACACAAATGTATATAACCTGTGGAGACTGTCGATGTCAGGTGAACAAATACCATACCATGGCAACAATGGGACATACAAACCATGATCATTGTGCTGACTGATGACCCAGGAGTACCAGGGAGAGCAGGGGAAAATCACCAAACAACATACAGCCAATGGCACACTACAGAAATGTCAATGCAGTGATGCAAATGCACTAACACAAACAGGCAGACTCACACTGCATATCAAAGACAACAGGTGATGGGGGTGTGCCAGTGTCCCCAGGCAACCACACAACACATGAGGAGGCCTGAATCCCAATTACACAGATGTGTATACAGTGCCACACACAAGTAACTCATGGATTGGATTCCCCTATGTGGGCAATCTGGCATTGTCAGATGAGAGGGAGCCCAAATTACACATGTCACACAAGCTTGTAGGAACAGCAACTAACACAGCAAGAGACACACCCACCACAGCACTACCCCCAGGGACCCCACATTGTGCTGACACTAGCCTGCATGACAATTCCACTGTGATGACAAAGGTAGATGTTGATCACACTGTGAACCACAGCCATGTGTCCTCAGCTACAAACTACCATCACACCTACACAAGCTCCAATCAGTCAGCAGGGCCTGGCAGCCAAGGCCAATATGGAGGTAGTGGTCTAGCCGTGCAACAACTCACATTTGCACACTCAACACCACACACCCTGATCTCCAACAATGTGCAGCAGTGAAGCTCACATGGACTGGTGACATTGCACATGCACCCATGACAATCCCAGGGGTTGGGGGGGAACTAAGGTGCAGAAACCCATCACACATGCCCACTCAACATGACTCGTCTATGTATGACACACAGCACAGTACGCCGTACATGCGCATGATGTGAAATCCACCACAAACAATGGGATCCTGGCCATAGTCACACACCAACGAAGAAGCCAAGGTGAGACACAAAGAACACACGTACACAACTTCCAACATTGCAGTTCTGACCCTGAGGAGTGGCAGCAGTCACACACACAACGCGTCACAATCACTGAAAGCTACCACAAACTCTAAATCACATGACTTGTGTAAACAAGTGCCAAGGGGAATCCTGAATGTGTCCCATCAGCGTATGCCCACATCCCCAGCCCTGACAACAAAGACAACCTGGGATGACAACCTCATGAACATCAGTTTGCCATGCAACCACATCACGGAGAAACCAGGTCCAAGATGCTGGATGAACACATACCAACTCTGCAACCATCACAAACAGGAACATCCCTAGGGACACAGCCTGTGTAGGAAAAGGGAAGGGAATATGCACAGACATGCTCACACAACACACAACACGGGCACACGCAATGTCACCAGATTACACACAGCCATGAGGGCACTCCACTCCTGTGGAAGCTCCGCTGTGCCAAACCTTGTCTGTGCACGACTCAAACATATCAGCAGGACACTCCGTCAGTGAGTCAACAACTACAACACACAGAAGCCTCTGCTCACATCAGCCTGGGTACGGGAGTGTCACGTCAGTCATCTGCATACACCCAAAACACGTGGCAATCCAGTTGTACTGTATACACAGATGAGTCCTCCAAAATTGATGTGCAAAACTGCATGTCCAGTGGAGACGGGCACACAGTCAGGGTACTAGGAACATTGGACAGTGGTAAGCCCAACAGATGTGCAACAGTGTAGGACAAAGATGGTAATCTACAAATGCTAAACGTACATCCCTGTGTCAAATGCTGAACATTACACCCTCAGACTGCAGCAAGGGATGCTATAGATCCAGACTAGATTAGGACACATATCCCATGGACCACTTGGAGCCCATCACAGCAAAACTTCATTTACCTGATCTGAACACAATTACAACAGCAAATGCATGATTCTACACATCTACATCATGTACCACCAAAGATTAACCACAAGTAAACAAAAAGAGGCTTTATTCAGCAAGTGTGCAACTCAAATCAATAGTCCAAAATTAACTACGGCCGATGTCCAGTCCAAATACACAGTCCCAACAGGGTGATGTGTGACTACTTGTCACAAATTGCTTGCCTGCACAGGTACCAACAGGGGACATCCCCCTTGGAGGGGCATACGAGGGGCAGGCCAGGCACCGCAGGGACAGGGTCAGGGGATGCCAGAAGGAGGCAGGGAAGGTGAGGTGGGTGCAGGAGTATCACCGGCAACTGCAGTGGAGGTGTCTGACTCAGGGGGGGCCGGCACCACCGCAGGGTTCAAGTCCGATGGTGTTGGTGCTGCAACCACTGCAGTGGGCTGGTCATATGGAGTGGACTGGGTCCCCAATGCAGTGCCAGAGTCAGACGGGGTTGTTGTGGACTCCACCACAGTGCATGACTCCAAGGGAGTGGAAGGGGGGGCAGAAGAGCTGGGCAGGACAGAGGGGGGGACACGGTCTCCACACCAGTGGCACATACAGGCAGAGCGTCTGGTTTGGGGGTGGAAGAGCAAGTGGCAGGGGGGAGGGCCTGAGCACTTTGCGGATGCGGTATCGGTGTGTGGGGGAACCTGGGGCAGGGTGTGCCAGTGGAACCTGTGGAGTGGTGGCCTGGGGGATGGAGGTGAGAGACTGGGTGGGTGACTTGCAGGGCGGTGGCGGGCTCTTGCTCTTCCGGGTCCGGGGGGACTTGCGGGTGGGGGGCTCACTATGCCTGCGCCTGGGGGAGGGTGTCCGGGGGTGAGGGGCACTCTCCTCTCTGTGTGGACTTCCTCTTCCCCCGGTATGCTGGATCAGCGGGATTGGAGGTGAAGAGGCCGAGGTCACAGAGGAAGAGCTGCTGTGTATGTGGGGTTGCAGGTGAGGCAAGGGAAAGGGTCTTGGAGGGAGAGGATCTTGAGGATTGCGGAGTGACTCTGGTTGCCTGTGTGTGTGTCAGTTCCCCATCCCCTGTGTGTGTGGAATCAGTCCCCTGAGGATGCTTGTGTGCACGTCTTGCCTTGGTTTTGGGTGTGTGTGTGCTGCTCGTGTCTGTGTGTTGGGGTGATTGTGCAGGTGTGCATGTGCTTTGGACAGGTAGGGTGGTAGGAAGTGTGGATGGGGTAGAGGTGGGAGGGGTGAGGGACTGTTGGAGGAGGGACACTGCTGCAGTCAGGGAGGAGTCCATGGACCTATTGCTCCTCTGTAGGGCAGACATACCCGTTGAGATGCCCTCCATGAACGACACCAGCTGTGTCAACAGTGTGGTGTGTGCATGGAGGACAGTCAGCATTGCTGTCTGCCCTACATGGAGCTGCCGAAGGAGGTACACAGACTCCTCACTCAGGGCAGCAGGGGACACAGGGGCAGGGGGAGCAGAGCCTGGCTTGAAGGAGACACGCTCCCAAGCACGGGAGCCTCCACGGACCTCAGGAATGGGAGCCAAAGGGAGGGCGGTGGTGGTGGTGGTGGTGGCGGGGTCAGACAGACTAGCTGGGGTGTGGTGGCTGCTGACACCCGCATCCACAAGGGAGTCATCCTCCGAGCTGCTGTGGTCCCCAGCTGAGGTGGATGGTGCTGAGGACTCCTCGGTGTGGCTCTGTGCCACTGTGTCCCTCTGACCACTTGTCGGACGCTGACCCAGTCTGGCTCCGCTGCTCCTCCTGGTCTGTGGAGCTGTCCCCTCCTGTGGCTGTGGATGTATCTGCAAACAATTAGGGAAACAGACAAACATCAGTCACTTGCACTGACCGCACACACCACAGTAAGTACAGCACATCACAGAGCAAGCCCTGGCATCACTAGTAGAACATTGCCAAAAGTCATCACACAGATTAGGAGAAGCCAATTGTCAGTCTGATGGTCAGCCATGGAACAGACACCCCTCCTGCCCTTGCACCCATCTGTCTGGTGCCTGTCTGATGGTAAGACCCCAGTGTGGACACATGCACCACCTACACAGTAGTTGGACATTGCTGAGAACACGGTGAAGTATGTGAACATGCCCACGTCACATCTCTTGCCACTGAGTCAGTGCAGGTGTCTGGATAAATGGACGGCCTGAGCCTAAAAAGAAATGCATGTGATGCATACCAGCACCAGACCCCATGAAGCACCCATGTCCGGATAGTCAATGCCACAATGGGGTGCCTGTTGCACATGTCACCCCCCAGCAGGATCACCCTTAGGAAGTTTAATGCCATGACACAGGCATGCCTGCAAAGTCATACATCACTGTCTCCAGTCACATGGCCATGTTAGCCAGCAAACAACAGTCTGCACTGTGTCACCGTCCTAGGACATGGGGAAGGCAAGTAATGTAACTGACAAGTGCACATGTCCATCCCCCACTAACCACATCATCTGAACCCGTATTTGTACACTGCACACCATTTGGACAAATGGGAGACATGAAACACTACTCCCTGAACCAGAGCACCTCACAGTGTGCTGTGAATGATGAACAGCTGCCTGAAAGTCACAGTCTCATACACCTGTCTGCACAGTCAAGTGATCAAACACCTATGAGTCACAGAAGTCTTGTCTCACATGGTCCAATAGCAGATGGCATGCTGACCCCTAACTGAAGGACATCACAGGAGTCACGACAACGTAGTCACAGCACAACGACACAGAGGCAGACACCTGAGGCAACATTTCACTGAGCACAGCATGTCAGCTGATACACGGGAGTGGGAGTACAGAGTGTATTGTATTCCCTGGAGTAGGCATGACTGTCCGGCTCCACCTGCAAGAGGGATGAGCCCTGGTCAGTGGGCAGGTGGCTAAGCATGTGTGACACACTTGACATACACACTCCTGAGGCCCAAACAATGTACCCACCCGCAGAATGGGGGTGTGGCAAATACCCCAGGGACATGTGGTGAATTAGATGTGCAAGTGGATCACATATCAAAGTTACACCCAGACTACATTGCACGACTCAGGCATTGTGTGAGCAACTGACCCACCCATGAAGGCAAACACAATGTCACGGGAACAAAAGCTGTCACCACCTTGAGCAAAGCAAAATGCTAGGACCCTGTACCCAAGTGACACAATTATCCTGAGCGTAAGGAGCACACCGGCGCATCAGATGGGTAGTGGCCAGGTCACAATAGAGGGACATGGGTACTGGACAACAAGACTGATGTACTGGGGAAGTTTAACCAGGCCAGAGGAGGGCACATAGCATGTTGGACAGAGTTCACAGTGCAGTCTTAGACTCACCCCCTCCTTGCTGCTGTCTGGCCTTCAGCTGCCCATCCAGCTCCAGGAACACCACCGGCAGGATATGGAGCATGTGGGGGGTCAGAGTCAGGGTCCGGTGTCCGCCCCTCCTGCGAGGAGGCGACAGCTTCAGCTGGACACTTGCGATCCTCCGGGTCCAGCCACGAAGGTCCTGCCACCTCTTCTGGCAGATGCGGATCCGGCGCTTGTAGACCCCCACGGATCGGACTGCCCGGACGATGTCCAGCCAGATGTCCTGCTTCCGATGGGCATCAACCTGTGAGGATGACAAAGTGAAAAGGCCATTACTACACATGCAACATATCCGTGCATCACACAGTTGGAAAGACATGTCTCAATCACAGGGGCATATGATGTACACAGGCAGTGCAACGAGGGCTATGGACAGTTTGCCAGCAGTTATTACATGGTATCATTGCATGGGAAGTGTACCTTGTTTGAATGCACTGTTACTCCACTGTACCTGTTCAGTGCAAGTGACTAAACACTTTGGGGGGTGCGAACTACTCAGTGGGCATGCTAGCCAGTGGTGTGCATACTGTGAATCCTGCTAGTCAGGCAACATGCACAATTAGTGAGGCAGTGGACAGCACATTCACCTGCTCCCCTGGTGTCCCATACAGCTTGCTGTACTGTGGAAGGAGGCTGTCCAGCATGGCCTGGTTCTCCTCATGGGTGAAGGCTGGGGCTCTCTCCACAGTACGTGCCATTGCAGCAGCCAGAGGATGCAGAGACAGCAGCAGTGTAGTGGCAGATGTCGTCCTGGAGCATGTAGTGCAGGCAAGTGAGCTCTCAGGGGAACAGCCAGCATTATATGTGTGCTGCAGAGGCAGATACTGTCCCATGTGTCCAAAGTGATAGGTCCAAGTCGGTAGCATCTTCTGAATCTGGCCAATCCATGGAATAGCAGCTCCAATACATGCCCACAGCATCCTTCAAAAATTCAACTTCATGACACCCATGAATTTGCAACATTGTTGTGGCTGGCCAACTGAATTCAGTGCATCAGACTCGTTGAAAATTCAAAAACCGCATCCGGTGCCATGCCAGGTCCCAGCCAATGTGTGCACACCGATCAGACCATTGCTGTACAACGCGTACCCGCTCGCATGCAATGCAATGGTCCGAGCGGGCACACCGATCGGACCATTGCTGTACAACGCATACCCTCCCACATGCAATGCAATGGTCTGAGCGGGCACACCGATCAGACCATTGCTGTACAACGCATACCCACGATACAACGCATACCCGCCCACATGCAATGCAATGGTCCGAGCGGGCACACCGATCGGACCATTGCTGTACAACGCGTACCCGCGATACAACGCGTACCCGCCCACATGCAATGCAATGGTCCGAGCGGGCACACCGATCGGACCATTGCTGTACAACGCGTACCCGCGATACAACGCGTACCCGCTCACATTCAATGCAATGGTCCAGGCGGGCACACTGACGGACCATTGCTGTACAACGCGTCCCTGTACAGGTCACACGCATATGTCACCATGCTGGTCACTGGTGAACCTATGCCAGCCACATATACTTTCCAGGGACTCTGGGGCACACCTACTACACCACACCCAGTCCACACTGTATCTAAGGCATGTGTGGCAGCATGACCTTATCTGTGTATGGGGGTGTACATATTGGTTTTGGGCTGGCACTTGGGGGCAGACACACCCAGGCTGTGCACATGTTAATGGGGACAGGGTCCTATGTGTGTCGTGCACATGACCACTGGGATGTGCAACTGTTCATTTTTGGAGCATGTTGCATGGTCACATTTCCAGGTTGTGTATATGTATGACATGTCACATACCCCAAGGCTCATGTGGGAAAGCATGTACGTCACAGGGTGGCCCATTGCCACAATAGTCATGTCCCTCCGCAGTCTGTGTGCATGTTGTGTTTCACATGTCTGACTCCATGTGCACAATGGGAGACAGTCTCCACATCCACGTTGTTTGTGCATGGACTATGATGTTGTGTGTGTGTGTCACAGACATCCATGTCTGTCCTGCAGAGGCTACAGGGGGCACTACCTGTGGGAGTCATGTTTGTTTTTCTGACGTGTACATGATACGCCATGTCATGCCAGTGTCCATGTGGCAAGACAGTGTCACTGGGAATCTACCTGTCAATGAGTTCTGATGCCTGTGGCGCATCTGTCCACACGTCACTGTGGTATGTGTGTGGAATGTGAGAGCAGTAAATGGGTACTGTGACACAGCCTAATGGTTTCACATAGCACACCCTGGGACCTGTTGTCCACAGATGTTGAACAGAGATGTTACATGATGTCCATGTGGGTGCCATATATGTCCAAACAGAACGAGACACACATCAAGTACTAGTGTTTGCTGATGATGTATCATGTGAACTACAGTATGGTGAATGGCACATATGTGGGGTGACTGACAATCTTGCCTTCTTCACCTCTGCACTGCAGGGCTCCTGCTGTCCATAGACCATTCCCTGACCTGGCAACGATGGTGGAACGTGACAGCATCCGACGGTACCGCTTCACCAGGCAGCTGATTGAGGATTTGGCAGTGCGGTTGGACCCACATTTGCAGCCTGGCCGGCCGTATCCTACAGCGCTGACCCCCAAGGTGAAGGTGATGGCAGCCCTACACTTCTTTGCCACCGGTACCTTTCAACACACTGTGGCATCTACTGGTGGTATGTCACAGACTATGTTCAGCCGTGTGCTACGCGATGTTTTGGTGGCAATGTTGAGATGCCTTAACCAGTACATCTATTTCCCACAACGTCACCGACTCACTGACGTCAAGAGTGACTTCTATGCCCTGGGGAGGATGCCACATGTCATTGGCTCCATTGATGGGACACATGTGGCTTTGGTACCATCACAGGCACATGAGCAGGCATACAGGAACAGGAAACATTACCATTCTGTCAATGCTCTGGTGGTATGTCTTGCAAACATGACCATCACACATGTGTGTGCCCGTTTCCCCGGTTCGGCACACGATGCCTACGTGATGAGGAGTAGTCGCATCCCGAGGATGATGTCACAGATGCCGAACCAGCGTGCTTGGCTTGTCGGTGTGTACTGACTTTGTACCATTGTGTGTGTTCTGCTATGTTGCTTTCCTCACACTTTTCAATGTTGGCTAATGTGCAATTGTCTGTCTGTAGGTGACTCGGGATACCCCAACATGCCGTGGTTGCTGACACCCCTCAGGAACCCTGTGACACAAGCCCAGATGCGCTACAATGAGGCACATGGTCGGACCAGGAGGGTGATTGAGCGGACCTTTGGTCTCCTGAAGAGCCGCTTCCGCTGCCTGGACAAGACAGGAGGCGCCCTCCCATATGCCCCAGCAAAGGTGTGCAAGATTATCATCGTCTGCTGCATGCTCCACAACCTGGCAGTGCGGAAGGAGTTGCCTCTCATCCTGGATGACGATGACCAACATCCGCCACCTGTGGAGGATCCAGGCCTGGGCCACGATGCCAGTGATGATGATGATGATGGTGATGGTGATGTCCGCACACAGCTCATCACCAACTTCTTCAGCTGAATGTGAATATCCAGAGTGTTGTACTATCAATGAATTTGATTTGCATGATATGTGTGTGTGGTGCTCTGGTGCTGTTTGAGTGTGGCCATGTGCAACTTGACTGGATGCGTGCGGAGCTGTGTCCTTGCAGGTGGTCTGTACTTGCCAACAGTGTAGACATGCTAACTTGCTTTTGTGTATTTAACTTGTGACAGATATTAGACATGAGTATTGCCGTTCTGTGCTGTTCTTCAGTGCTTTTGACTGTGTGTCATGTCTGTCCTTCACAGGGTGCTGCTGGAGTTGTTAGAACAATTTGGATCCCCCGAATCAATGATTCAACTTCCAAGGTGGCAGCAGTTGTTTCCCTACAGGTGATGTGCCACACACCCCTGGACTTTCTATCTTCTGCATTGTTTGACTTTGTGGCCACAGCCAGGTGGGATTAGCTTGCATTTGTAGTGGAAACAACATGTAGCAAATGTGTAATAAACCTGTTCATCATTTTGGGGTGTGCGTTGTCTGTAGTCACACATGTGAGTGACATTTGCTTACTGCACCTGTAGTGTAGTTGACACAGACTGTGAATATGTGTGGTGTCTGTGCTTTGCACTGTATTTCCTGGCAACATCAGTGTAGGGGATGAGTCATATGGCCCTGGTGTGTATGTGTTGTGTGGCCCTAGTGGTGTGTCTCCCTCATATGTGTCACGTCGCCATGACTGCCATGACGGTGTTGGACTTTCTGTAGCAGTCAGCATGCACAGTGTCATTTTTCTGATCACCATCTCCATGACAGAGACCACGTTGGAATCACAACAGAGGCAGATATGGTGTTTTGGTGAGTTTATTTACAAAAGGTGTGGGGATGGTGCACAGGATGGTGGGTGCTGTACATAGAATTAGGAATCCAAAGTTCCCTTGTGAATTGGAAGTCCTGGTAGATGAAATGTCCAGGGTATAGTCCACAGTCATCTGATGAATTTGTACAACTAGAGCTCCCCATGTCATGTGGGCGAGTTGGGTTGCCATCGACAGGGCGTGCAGTTTGCACACAGGGGAAAAGTTCCAGAACAGGTGATGGCTTCCTGGGGGAAGTAGCTGGCCATCGGCCTCTCAGTTTGGCCTCCTCGGACGGCCCCTCTTCTTGGGGGGGGACCCTCAGGTGCAGGCTGCCGCGGTGCAGGGTACTCTCCGCTAGAGTCCTCCTCCTCCCTCCCTGTGGCAGTTGCGGATGTAGTGGCAACAGATGTTGTGGGCGCACAGGGAGGTGAGGCCATGTTGGTGCTGATCTGGCGGAGGCATGTCAGTATGTCCCTATGCACCGCTGTGAGTTCTTGCAATGTGTCCCACTTGGACTCCATGCGAGACATGTGTGTCTTGACACGGGACATGTGGGAGTCCAAGCGGGCATGATGGGCAGCCTGCTGCTGTTGTATGTCCTTGAGGATCCCCACTACCTGGGTGACCTCTCCGGTGCTGGTCTGGTACGCATCTGCAATGCGTGCCAGTTGTGGGTCATCACGCAGTCCAGACCCCTCTGCAAAGAGCGACCTGTGTCTACCACCCCTCCCACCACTCCTGGCAACACGTGCAGGGCCTGCAATGCCACGCACAGGTGACCGTGTGCCCACTTGGGTGTTGTTAGTGGGCTCGATGGCAGCGGCTCCAGTTTGGTCCTGGGTCCCTGCGCTGTTGTCACTTGTGGTCCTTGGTGTGTCCGTGTTGGCAGGGGTGGCCTGTGTGTTGGCAGTTGTTGGAGGGGTGGGTGCAGGGGGTGCAGATGTTGGTCCTGCTGGTGCTGCATGATGACTCACACCGGAGGGTCCAGCTTGTTGTTCGCCATCTGAGGAGTGCAGAGGCTGATCCACACCAGTGAGCTCTGTGTCCCCCGGAGCCTGGGACAGGGACTCCTCCTCATCTGCTGCTGAGTCCCCATCATCACCTGTTTTGGGGAGAGACACAGATTGTATGGTATGTTTCTACAGGCATCAATTGTTAAAACACCTGACAGTTGTGACTGTACCTCTGGATGCGGCCCTGGACATTGCATTCTACTCAGTTATGACAGTCAGAGAGTGATATTGGTGTAGCACATTGTCCTGCCAACCTGTGGCATGTCAATGTGAATGTTGAGGTGTGTGCCTTACCAGCATTGGTGGTATTTTGTTGCCATCCGGGCCAACTTCTCCCCCCAGCCCAAATATCCCACCATGGAACATGCTTCCCTTGCAGGGAGTGCAAGTTGTCTTTCAGGATGTCAGTCAGTGGTGTCCTGCTGTTGGTTGTTGCACAGTTGCCTGCAGGGCCTTGTGCTCCCCCCAGCAGTAGCCAGTGTCAGCCATCTTGTGAGTCCTTTTCCACTCCCTGTGATGTGAGCATGGTTCAGGGTGGTGTTGATGGGCCAATTGTGAGGCTGAGCAATATCTGTGACTACCACTCCCATCATGCTATTGTCTCCAACCCCCTTCCCAGCATGCCCATCCTTCCTTCCTTTTGACTCTGCTTCCCTGTGAGGTGGGGTGCCTGTGCTGACAGGTTGGCTGAGAGTGTTCTCCTTGCGGTTGTTTGGCTACCAGTCCCAAGAGTGTCCATGTGCTTCCCAGAGTATGAGCCCGGTTGGTTGGTCTTTGTGGGATCTTGAGTTAGAATGTGAGGCTTTGCATTCTCCCAGGTGGGTTCTGTGGAGTTAGTGTTGAGGGTGTGTGTGAGGGGAGGTGCTTGTAACTATGGTCAGTGCTGTGAGTCCTCCTTCCCACCCAGCCAGATATCCCACCGTGGAACATGCTTCCATTGCAGGGAGTGCAAGTTGTCTTTCAGGATGTCAGTCAGTGGTCTCCTGCTGTTGGTTGTTGCACAGTTGCCTGCAGGGCCTTGTGCTCCCCACAGCAGTAGCTAGTGTCAGCCATCTTGTGAGTCCTTTTCCACTCCCTGTGATGTGAGCATGGTTCAGGGTGGTGTTGATGGGCCAATTGTGAGGCTGAGCAATATCTGTGACTACCACTCCCATCATGCTATTGCCTCCACCCCCCTTCCCACCATGCCCATCCTTCCTTCCTTTTGACTCTGCTTCCCTGTGGGGTGGGGTGCCTGTGCTGACAGGTTGGCTGAGAGTGTTCTCCTTGTGGTTGTTTGGCTACCAGTCCCAAGAGTGTCCCTGTGCTTCCCACAGTATGAGCCCGGCTGGTTGGTCTTTGTGGGATCTTGAGTTAGAATGTGAGGCATTGCATTCTCCCAGGTGGGTTCTGTGGAGTTTGTTTTGAGGGTGTGTGTGAGGGAAGGTGCTTGTAACTATGGTCAGTGCTGTGAGTCCTCCTTCCCACCCAGCCAGATATCCCACCATGGAACATGCTTCCATTGCAGGGAGTGCAAGTTGTGTTTCAGGATGTCAGTCAGTGGTGTCCTGCTGTTGGTTGTTGCATAGTTGCCTGCAGGGCCTTGTGCTCCCCACAGCAGTAGCCAGTGTCAGCCATCTTGTGAGTCCTTTTCCACTCCCTGTGATGTGAGCATGGTGCAGGGTGGTGTTGATGGGCCAATTGTGAGGCTGAGCAATATCTGTGACTACCACTCCCATCATGCTATTGCCTCCACCCCCCTTCCCAGCATGCCCATCCTTCCTTCCTTTTGACTCTGCTTCCCTGTGGGGTGGGGTGCCTGTGATGACAGGTTGACTGAGTGTGTTCTCCTTGCGGTTGTTTGGCTACCAGTCCCAAGAGTGTCCCCGTGCTTCCACAGTATGAGCCCGGCTGGTTTGTCTTTGTGGGATCTTGAGTTAGAATGTGAGGCATTGCATTCTCCCAGGTGGGTTCTGTGGAGTTAGTGTTGAGGGTGTGTGTGAGGGGAGGTGCTTGTAACTATGGTCAGTGCTGTGAGTCCTCCTTCCCACCCAGCCAGATATCCCACCATGGAACATGCTTCCATTGCAGGGAGTGCAAGTTGTCTTTCAGGATGTCAGTCAGTGGTGTCCTGCTGTTGGTTGTTGCACAGTTGCCTACAGGGCCTTGTGCTCCCCACAGCAGTAGCCAGTGTCAGCCATCTTGTGAGTCCTTTTCCACTCCATGTGATGTGAGCATGGTTCAGGGTGGTGTTGATGGGGCAATTGTGAGGCTGAGCAATATCTGTGACTACCACTCCCATCATGCTATTGCCTCCACCCCCCTTCCCAGCATGCCCATCCTTCCTTCCTTTTGACTCTGCTTCCCTGTGGGGTGGGGTGCCTGTGCTGACAGGTTGGCTGAGAGTGTTCTCCTTGTGGTTGTTTGGCTACCAGTCCCAAGAGTGTCCCTGTGCTTCCCACAGTATGAGCCCGGCTGGTTGGTCTTTGTGGGATCTTGAGTTAGAATGTGAGGCATTGCATTCTCCCAGGTGGGTTCTGTGGAGTTAGTGTTGAGGGTGTGTGTGAGGGGAGGTGCTTGTAACTATGGTCAGTGCTGTGAGTCCTCCTTCCCACCCAGCCAGATATCCCACCATGGAACATGCTTCCATTGCAGGGAGTGCAAGTTGTCTTTCAGGATGTCAGTCAGTGGTGTCCTGCTGTTGGTTGTTGCACAGTTGCCTGCAGGGCCTTGTGCTCCCCCAGCAGTACCCAGTGTCAGCCATCTTGTGAGTCCTTTTCCACTCCCTGTGATGTAAGCATGGTTCAGGGTGGTGTTGATGGGGCAATTGTGAGGCTTAGCAATATCTATGACTCCAACTCCCATGATGCTATTGGCTACACTGACTTGACCAGCATACACAGAATTCCTTCCTTTCAGTGATCTTCCCTGTGAGGTGGTGTTGTAGTGGTGTCAAAATATCTGGGAGTGTTTGTTGGTTCTATTTGTGCCACTGCCTTGCTGTATTTGTTGTTAGGTTTGTACATGTCATGACACAGTTAGATGTCACTATGAGATGGCAGGTATTGTGTTTGTCTGACTGGCATTCACATCTTGGGATGAATATGTTTTGTTTGCTGTGTATTTGGTAAGGGTGCATGGTTTGCCTATCCCTTTGAGGGTGCTGTGTGTGTATTGTCACACCATATTGTGTATATAAGTTGTGTACTCACCAGGCTCTGGGATGTCTATTAGTCCGTATACGCTCACTGGTGGTAGGATGGCCCACACCTTCTCCTCCCAGGGCCTGAGGTATACTGGTTTTGCAGGAGGGCCACTGCCGGTGCGGTGGCTGAGGAGGTAGTCCTTTTTCAGTAGCTCCCGGACCCTCCTGCGCACATCATACCACCTGTTCTGGATGTCTTCCTTTGTGTGCAAACATGGGGATTGTGCATTCACCCTGTCGACAATCCTCGCCCACATCTTGGTTTTCTGCGACATGGGGGTCTGTTGTACCAATGTACCAAACAACTGTGGCTCTACCCTGAGTATCTCGTCTACCAGGACTTCCAATTCACAATCTGGGAACTTGTGGTTCTTCTTTGGGGGCATGGTAATGGGTGGTGATGTTGATTGATGTGTGTGTGTGCGCAAGTGGGGGTGTGTGAGTGTAGGTTTAGCTGGGTGTGTGTGAGGGTGCTATTTATAAGTGTGGTAATGGTGTGTGGCTTGTGTGATGTATGAGCTGTGAGTGTGTCTGTGGTTGCTGTGTGATGGTGTTGTTTGCTGGCAGGTCTGTGGAATTTGCAAAGGATCATGGTAGGGATTTGTGGCCTTTATGTAGGTGGGGTTGGGGGTGTGTCCTTGTTCCATTTTTTCCCCACCCCCAGTATTTATTGGCTTTGTGGTAGCTTGTTTGGCCATTTTTTTTGTTGACTTTTTTCCCTTGGTGCTTTTGGTGCATGTAGGAGTCGTTCTTGTGTCTGAGTCGGACGCTGCTGTTGGCTGGTGCGATGTTGTCCGACTCATTCCCGCTGTGTTTCAGGTTGGTTTCATATGCGGCGTACGAGTCAATCGCGGAGTATTGGGTTGATTCGGCTGGGTTTTGTATGCATGTCGGTCGTCCGGCTTGTGCTCCGTGCGAGTCGGTTGTGTTTCGCACGCACAGCATCACACTACGCGGGTCGGAGTTCGCGGGTACGTTTCGTTCAGTTTCTATCCGGGTGCATGTCGGTCGGTTTGTTTCGACTGGTTTTCCGGCCGGATGGCTTGTTTCAGTCCGGCTCGGTCGTTCGTTTTGTATTCCGTCTGAGTCGGTCGAGTTTCACATGCATTTCATCGTACTACCCGGGTCGGACGGCGTCGGTTCGTGTCGGTCGGAATAAATTCCCGCACTGAGTCGGTCGGTACGTTTTCCGGCCCGAATCGGAATCGACCCCATAGTGTTTCTGCCATTGTATTGATCATGTGACTCACAGGGGGTGGACACCCAGCATTCAAAAAGATCATGGCAGATAGTGTTCTCTATGTGTGAACAAGGGCACAGGGTGCTCGAAACGCGTCATAAAGTGAGAGGAGAATAAAACAACTTGCCTGCCACCATTTTCTGGGTCTGTGTCTCTCTGTTCGCCAGTGTGGAGGTTCGGAGAGTGCTTTTTGGAGGATACATATATATATATATTGGGGGCATTATTGTTGGTCAGAGCTCCACATCACTGTATGTGGAACCACGTGAGGACTGCAATTACCATCATGCAGTGGGCTTGGTGACTTCAGCACAATCCACACACCTGCCTGTGGGAGGAGGAGTCGAGAGACTACTTGAAAAGGAGTGGTCTCTGGAGCCCATGAGAATCTAACAGCCTGTGGGACCGGCACTGATGACGGCCATTCCGGCCAGAAACGCGTCTGCCTTAGCGTTTCACGGACTGCAGGGAAGTGCTTCATTGTGCTAAATAAATCCTATGTTTTGTACCCGGAGCATGTGTCCCGCTGACTTTTTATTTAGGTCAGCAATTGGTGGTCATATATATATATATATATATATTATCTACTGGCGGTCGCCAGTAGATAGTTATAGTTAGGACCTATTATCCATAGGAAATCCGCGACATTCTATTTGAAATAACTCTTGCGCCGGTTGACGAATCTTCGCGAAAGCTTCCAACTTGTTGGGTCGCTCCGCTCCGCTCCTACCCTGAAAGTCTCGGGTTGATTCGTCAAGCGGGGGCCGAGAAAAAGGGGGTCCCAAAACGCGTTTTCCCCATTCATTTTTCCATAGGAACCTTTAGTCGCAGCTACAGCCCGAACTGCTGAACGGAATTACACCAAATTTGGCAAAGAGGTAGCCCTTGGTTCAGTGTCGTGCCTTTTGCTTAAATGGTGTAAATCCGTTGAGTAGTTCCTGAGAAAATCAAAAGTAAAGTCACATATATATCTATGGGCGAGTAGGGTCCGCGTATCCTGAACGCACCCTGCAGCACCGTCCCGATCACGAGCTGCATGCTAATTGGCTGTCAAGTGGCTGTCAACACTCCAAATCAGGAAGTGTTGGCAGCCATTTTGTCCCTCGGTAGAACCGAGGGACAGAAACAAGTGCGCAAAGCGCAAAAGGGGGCAGGGTAGAAACACCCTGACCCCTAGGTCTGCTCAGGGGTCCCACAAGGACCCCCTGTGCAGAAAAAGCATTTTTATTTTTTTAAACGGCGGGATGCGCTTAGGGTGCGCGGACCCCGCCGATTAAAAAAAAAAGCACAAGAAACAAGTGTGCAAAACGCACAAAGGGGGCAGGGTAGAAACACCCTGACCCCCTAGGTCTGCTCAGGGGGTCCCACAAGGACCCCCTGGGCAGCAAAAGCATATTTTTTTCCAAAATCGGCGGGATGCGCTTAGGGTGCGCGGATCCCACTGATTAAAAAAAACAAAACACAAGAAACAAGTGCGCAAAACCCACAAAGGGGGCAGGGTAGAAACACCCTGACCCCCGAGGCCCCGCCCCCTCCCTGCAGCAGTCTGCAAACGCGCCCCCTGGCGCGTTTAAGAAGGGAAGTAATTCCCCTTGAATACTGGGGGTCGCTGGGGCCAACTAGCCCACCAGGAACCTCCGGTATGCGCCAGGGGCTGCGTTGCAGAGAGGTGTACAGAGGCCACGCCCCTTTTACACCTCTCTGCAACGCAGCTCTGTGGCGCTTTTGGAGGTACATGGTGGGCTAGTTGGACTGCAGGGACCCTCAGTATTCAAGGGGACTTAATCCCCAACTTAAAACGCGCCACGGGGCACGTTTGCACAGTGGTGAAGGGAGGGGCGGGGCTCAGGTGACATGTGTGCAAACAGGCCCAGTGGCGCATTTTAAGATGGGGAATGAAATCCCTTCAATCCTGAGGGTCCCTGGGGCGAACTAGCCCACCAGGTACGTCCAGAAAGCGCCATAGAGCTGCGTTGCAGAGAGGTGCAAAAAGGGCGTGGCCTCTGAACACCTCTCTGCAACGCAGCTCCTGGCGCATACTGGAGGTACAGGGTGGGCTAGTTGGACCCCAGGGACCCTCATGATTCAAGGGGACTTAATCCCCCAACTTAAAACGCGCCACGGGGCGCGTTTGCACAGATGTCACCTCAGGCCCCGCCCCCTCCCTTCACCATTGTGCAAATATTCCTCTAAAATCAGCCGAACTACGAATTCCAATTTACTCACCTGTTATCAGGAGAGACCTCAGTCCTGCATCTTTCAGCCCAGTACTGATCCTGAAAAGTAATTTTAACCGTACTTACCAGTAACTTGAATTTCCTTCCATAGGATATCATTGCCTGCTTTTTGCTGAAAAAGTTTGTCGATTTTTGAAACATACAAATATTCCTCTAAAATCAGCCGAAATACGAATTCCGATTTACTCACCTGTTATCAGGAGAGACCTCAGTGCTGCATCTTTCAGCCCAGTACTGATCCTGAAAAGTAATTTTAACCGTACTTACCAGTAACTTGAATTTCCTTCCATAGGATACCATTGCCTGCTTTTTGCTGAAAAAGTTTCTGTGTCGATTTTTGAAACATACAAATATTCCTCTAAAATCAGCCAAAATACGAATTCCGATTTACTCACCTGTTATCAGGAGAGACCTCAGTGTTGCATCTTTCAGCCCAGTACTGATCCTGAAAAGTAATTTTAACCGTACTTACCAGTAACTTATATTTCCTTCCGTAGGAATCCATTGTCTGGTTTTCAGCAGAAAAGTTTCAAAGTGTTGATTTTCACAAACTACAAATATTCCTTAAAAATCGCCTGTATGACTTAAACGCATTCTTTCAACTGTTTACAGGAGATGCACCAGTGCTGGATCCAGGATCCACCACTGAGTAAGAAAAAGTAACGATAACACTACTTACCTGCTAAGTGAATTTCCTCCCATAGGATAACATTGGTGATTCTATGTGAAAAAGTTTCTAAGTGTCAACTTTTAAAATACAATAATATTCCTTAAAAATCACTACTGTAACCAAAACGCTTTTACTCAACTGTTTACAGGAGATGTCCCAGGACTGAATCTAGGATCCAGTCCTGTGGTTAGAAAAGTAATCCATAAAGTAACTAATTGCATTTAGCTAGAAATTCACATTGAGCTCAATGTTGCATTGTGTTTGAAATTGTGTTGCCCATTTCAACAACTGTAACTACTGTACTTAAAAGTCTATTGCCTATTTGCAAAGTATTTAAACTAAAGTAATTCATTCTGAGAAAGTATATTTTGTAATATAATGTATAATGTAATTACAATGTAATTTAAAAAATAAAATATCTAAAAATAAATAGTTTAAAAAATGTAGTAAATCAGTATCAAAAAAAATAAATATAACAATTAATACATTTAAAAATTGTCATTTACAAAACCTTTGAAATTCACTGAAAAAAACCATAGGTTTCAGACATGTTATAGTTAGGAATTAGCATTTAAAAAACCTTTGAAATTCACTGAAAAAACCATAGGTTTCAGGCCTGTTATAGTTAGGGTTTAGCATTTAAAAACCTTTGAAATTCACTGAAAAAACCATAGGTTTTAGGGAAAGTTATAGTTAGTTGGACATTGCACTCGTACAAAACCCGTGAAATTCCCCCGTTATAGTTAGTTCAGCTAACTATAACTCGCGCCCCGCAATGCACTGCTGATGACGTCACATATTACATCACTCATGACATGGTCAGTGACATCACTGATGACATCACTGATGACCTCTCAAATGACATCACTGATGACATCATCCATGTGAGAATTTAATGCATCTTCTCACACCCTAATATAACTTTTGATACACCCACTCTAAATTACAGACTGCCATTCTCAAAACCATACACACTCCAATACCAATAAGTACATACCCACTCACTGATTCTTAGGTCTACACACACACATCTACTCACTCACCCGTACAGTCACTCATACTTACAGTCACTCAGTACAGGACTATCATATGCACTCATACACCTATATAAACACTCACACAACGCAACTCATCCATAGAGGTACTCACACACCTAGTCAGTCATGCAAATAATTAATCACACTCCAATTTACTCACCTATACAGTTATACACACCAGCTCACTTATTCATAAAAATACTAGCACATTCTTACGCTCCTATGCAATCACTGATGCAAGCACACACTCATCCATATAGCCACTCTCACAATCACACACTCTCACTTATAGCCATTTATATACTCCAACACACATATATACTGCCTTTCACATATGTAGTTACTCACACATGTACCACTGAGATATACATTCAATCACTAACACACCCATACACACACTCACCCACCCATACAGTCCATCACAGACGCACTGTTGAAACCATGCACCCAGTGAATCACCCACTCACACATCTATGCACAGAGTCACACACACCCCACCCACACAAACACTGAGGCACCCATATAGATACTCAGAGAACCAATCCATAACCCATATAGACACTCATTTAGCTAGTCAGAAACCCATGCAGCTGCTTACACAACAACAGACAGACGGATACAGACATTCACACAGTTTAGTCACTCACCCATGCATCCAGTAAGATACATTTAATCACTCACTTATAGACTCAGTCACGCACCTACTAAATCATCCATTCAGACGCTTATACACCCACTCATTCTTCAATACGCCTTTCCCTATATATATTAAACATATTTAAACTTTACAGAAACACAAAGTCACTGGATGATGTCAGTGATGTCATCAGTGATGTCACTGACCATGTCATGAGTGATGTAATATGTGACGTCATCAGCAGTGCATTGCGGGGCGCGAGTTATAGTTAGCTGAACTAACTATAACGGGGGAATTTCACGGGTTTTGTACGAGTGCAATGTCCAACTAACTATAACTTTCCCTAAAACCTATGGTTTTTTCAGTGAATATATATATATATATATATATATATATATATATATATATATATATATATATATATATATATATATATCAAAACACAAACCCCTCCGGTGCAGAGAAGTAAGAGGCCACTCGGGGAAAATCCTTTTGGAAGCCTTTATTCGGACATCGGGCATAATGCATTTCGGCGTTCCATCGCCTTCATCAGATGCCACTGTAATCACGGCGCTGCTCCACCCACACCTTTAGATCTCCTGACTCACTCTTATAGGTTAGAGCACTCCACCCCACGGTCACATGTGTGCACTCACCCTGTAGTTTGGAATGCTGACTACAGTTCCCAGAGTTCATCAGGTTGGGATAGGTAGTGCGTGGGGGAGGAAAAGAATGTCCAGCCCGTGTGGGCAAACAATAACCAGGGCAAAGGTGCAAAGTAGTAAGATGGATGGCCCTGAGTTTATTTAGTGTCCTAGGGCTTCCTCTGGTCCCCTTCACGTTCCAGCCCCATATGCAGACGTCCGGCGGGCCGCGAGTCGCGATACAATGATTCCCGGCTCCTTGTGAAGTCACAAGCTGCTCCTGGCAGCAGCGCTGTCCTTTGTCTGCAATCCGAGGCGGGCCGAAGCAAACCAATCCCTTGGTGAACAAAAACAGCAACAGCTGAACCAGAAAGGCTCCGGCCGCTTGATGGAACGGGGCCTCTTTAACACGCTTCTGGCAGCCGTGTAAAACATCAAAACACAAACCCCTCCGGTGCAGAGAAGTAAGAGGCCACTCGGGGAAAATCCTTTTGGAAGCCTTTATTCGGACATCGGGCATAATGCATTTCGGCGTTCCATCGCCTTCATCAGATGCCACTGTAATCACGGCGCTGCTCCACCCACACCTTTAGATCTCCTGCCTCGCTCTTATAGGTTAGAGCACTCCACCCCACGGTCACATGTGTGCACTCACCCTTTAGTTTGGAATTCTGACTACAGTTCCCAGAGTTCATCAGGTTGGGATAGGTAGTGCGTGGGGGAGGAAAAGAATGTCCAGCCCGTGTGGGCAAACAATAACCAGGGCAAAGGTGCAAAGTAGTAATATGGATGGCCCTGAGTTTATTTAGTGTCCTAGGGCTTCCTCTGGTCCCCTTCACGTTCCAGCCCCATATGCAGACGTCCGGCGGGCCGCGAGTCGCGATACAATGATTCCCGGCTCCTTGTGAAGTCACAAGCTGCTCCTGGCAGCAGCCCTGTCCTTTGTCTGCAATCCGAGGCGGGCCGAAGCAAACCAATCCCTTGGTGAACAAAAACAGCAACAGCTGAACCAGAAAGGCTCCGGCCGCTTGATGGAACGGGGCCTCTTTAACACGCTTCTGGCAGGCGTGTAAAACATCAAAACACAAACCCCTCCGGTGCAGAGAAGTAAGAGGCCACTCGGGGAAAATCCTTTTGGAAGCCTTTATTCGGACATCGGGCATAATGCATTTCGGCGTTCCATCGCCTTCATCAGATGCCACTGTAATCACGGCGCTGCTCCACCCACACCTTTAGATCTCCTGCCTCGCTCTTATAGGTTAGAGCACTCCACCCCACGGTCACATGTGTACACTCACCCTGTAGTTTGGAATTCTGACTACAGTTCCCAGAGTTCATCAGGTTGGGATAGGTAGTGCGTGGGGGAGGAAAAGAATGTCCAGCCCGTGTGGGCAAACAATAACCAGGGCAAAGGTGCAAAGTAGTAAGATGGATGGCCCTGAGTTTATTTAGTGTCCTAGGGCTTCCTCTGGTCCCCTTCACATTCCAGCCTCATATGCAGACGTCCGGCGGGCCGCGAGTCGCGATACAATGATTCCTGGCTCCTTGTGAAGTCACAAGCTGCCCCTGGCAGCAGCCCTGTCCTTTGTCTGCAATCCGAGGCGGGCCGAAGCAAACCAATCCCTTGGTGAACAAAAACAGCAACAGCTGAACCAGAAAGGCTCCGGCCGCTTGATGGAACGGGGCCTCTTTAACACGCTTCTGGCAGGCGTGTAAAACATCAAAGCACAAACCCCTCCGGTGCAGAGAAGTAAGAGGCCACTCGGGGAAAATCCTTTTGGAAGCCTTTATTCGGACATCGGGCATAATGCATTTCGGCGTTCCATCGCCTTCATCAGATGCCACTGTAATCACGGCGCTGCTCCACCCACACCTTTAGATCTCCTGCCTCGCTCTTATAGGTTAGAGCACTCCACCCCACGGTCACATGTGTGCACTCACCCTGTAGTTTGGAATTCTGACTACAGTTCCCAGAGTTCATCAGGTTGGGATAGGTAGTGCGTGGGGGAGGAAAAGAATGTCCAGCCCGTGTGGGCAAACAATAACCAGGGCAAAGGTGCAAAGTAGTAAGATGGATGGCCCTGAGTTTATTTAGTGTCCTAGGGCTTCCTCTGGTCCCCTTCACGTTCCTGCCCCATATGCAGACGTCCGGCGGGCCGCGAGTCGCGATACAATGATTCCCGGCTCCTTGTGAAGTCACAAGCTGCTCCTGGCAGCAGCCCTGTCCTTTGTCTGCAATCCGAGGTGGGCCGAAGCAAACCAATCCCTTGGTGAACAAAAACAGCAACAGCTGAACCAGAAAGGCTCCGGCCGCTTGATGGAACGGGGCCTCTTTAACACGCTTCTGGCAGGCGTGTAAAACATCAAAACACAAACCCCTCCGGTGCAGAGAAGTAAGAGGCCACTCGGGGAAAATCCTTTTGGAAGCCTTTATTCGGACATCGGGCATAATACATTTCGGCGTTCCATCGCCTTCATCAGATGCCACTGTAATCACGGCGCTGCTCCACCCACACCTTTAGATCTCCTGCCTCGCTCTTATAGGTTAGAGCACTCCACCCCACGGTCAAATGTGTGCACTCACCGTGTAGTTTGGAATTCTGACTACAGTTCCCAGAGTTCATCAGGTAGGGATAGGTAGTGCGTGGGGGAGGAAAAGAATGTCCAGCCCGTGTGGGCAAACAATAACCAGTGCAAAGGTGCAAAGTAGTAAGATGGATGGCCCTGAGTTTATTTAGTGTCCTAGGGCTTCCTCTGGTCCCCTTCACGTTCCAGCCCCATATGCAGACGTCCGGCGGGCCGCGAGTCGCGATACAATGATTCCCGGCTCCTTGTGAAGTCACAAGCTGCTCCTGGCAGCAGCCCTGTCCTTTGTCTGCAATCCGAGGCGGGCCGAAGCAAACCAATCCCTTGGTGAACAAAAACAGCAACAGCTGAACCAGAAAGGCTCCGGCCGCTTGATGGAACGGGGCCTCTTTAACACGCTTCTGGCAGGCGTGTAAAACATCAAAGCACAAACCCCTCCGGTGCAGAGAAGTAAGAGGCCACTCGGGGAAAATCCTTTTGGAAGCCTTTATTCGGACATCGGGCATAATGCATTTCGGCGTTCCATCGCCTTCATCAGATGCCACTGTAAACATGGCGCTGCTCCACCCACACCTTTAGATCTCCTGCCTCGCTCTTATAGGTTAGAGCACTCCACCCCACGGTCACATGTGTGCACTCACCCTGTAGTTTGGAATTCTGACTACAGTTCCCAGAGTTCATCAGGTTGGGATAGGTAGTGCGTGGGGGAGGAAAAGAATGTCCAGCCCGTGTGGGCAAACAATAACCAGGGCAAAGGTGCAAAGTAGTAAGATGGATGGCCCTGAGTTTATTTAGTGTCCTAGGGCTTCCTCTGGTCCCCTTCATGTTCCAGCCCCATATGCAGACGTCCGGCGGGCCGCGAGTCGCGATACAATGATTCCCGGCTCCTTGTGACGTCACAAGCTGCTCCTGGCAGCAGCCCTGTCCTTTGTCTGCAATCCGAGGCGGGCCGAAGCAAACCAATCCCTTGGTGAACAAAAACAGCAACAGCTGAACCAGAAAGGCTCCGGCCGCTTGATGGAACGGGGCATCTTTAACACGCTTCTGGCAGGCGTGTAAAACATCAAAACACAAACCCCTCCGGTGCAGAGAAGTAAGAGGCCACTCGGGGAAAATCCTTTTGGAAGCCTTTATTCGGACATCGGGCATAATGCATTTCGGCGTTCCATCGCCTTCATCAGATGCCACTGTAATCACGGCGCTGCTCCACCCAGACCTTTAGATCTCCTGCCTCGCTCTTATAGGTTAGAGCACTCCACCCCACGGTCACATGTGTGCACTCACCCTGTAGTTTGGAATTCTGACTACAGTTCCCAGAGTTCATCAGGTTGGGATTGGTAGTGCGTGGGGGAGGAAAAGAATGTCCAGCCCGTGTGGGCAAACAATAACCAGGGCAAAGGTGCAAAGTAGTAAGATGGATGGCCCTGAGTTTATTTAGTGTCCTAGGGCTTCCTCTGGTCCCCTTCACGTTCCAGCCCCATATGCAGACGTCCGGCGGGCCGCGAGTCGCGATACAATGATTCCCGGCTCCTTGTGAAGTCACAAGCTGCTCCTGGCAGCAGCCCTGTCTTTGTCTGCAATCCGAGGCGGGCCGAAGCAAACCAATCCCTTGGTGAACAAAAACAGCAACAGCTGAACCAGAAAGGCTCCGGCCGCTTGATGGAACGGGGCCTCTTTAACACGCTTCTGGCAGGCGTGTAAAACATCAAAACACAAACCCCTCCGGTGCAGAGAAGTAAGAGGCCACTCGGGGAAAATCCTTTTGGAAGCCTTTATTCGGACATCGGGCATAATGCATTTCGGCGTTCCATTGCCTTCATCAGATGCCACTGTAATCACGGCGCTGCTCCACCCACACCTTTAGATCTCCTGCCTCGCTCTTATAGGTTAGAGCACTCCACCCCACGGTCACATGTGTGCACTCACCGTGTAGTTTGGAATTCTGACTACAGTTCCCAGAGTTCATCAGGTAGGGATAGGTAGTGCGTGGGGGAGGAAAAGAATGTCCAGCCCGTGTGGGCAAACAATAACCAGGGCAAAGGTGCAAAGTAGTAAGATGGATGGCCCTGAGTTTATTTAGTGTCCTAGGGCTTCCTCTGGTCCCCTTCACGTTCCAGCCCCATATGCAGACGTCCGGCGGGCCGCGAGTCGCGATACAATGATTCCCGGCTCCTTGTGAAGTCACAAGCTGCTCCTGGCAGCAGCCCTGTCCTTTGTCTGCAATCCGAGGCGGGCCGAAGCAAACCAATCCCTTGGTGAACAAAAACAGCAACAGCTGAACCAGAAAGGCTCCGGCCGCTTGATGGAACGGGGCCTCTTTAACACGCTTCTGGCAGGCGTGTAAAACATCAAAGCACAAACCCCTCCGGTGCAGAGAAGTAAGAGGCCACTCGGGGAAAATCCTTTTGGAAGCCTTTATTCGGACATCGGGCATAATGCATTTCGGCGTTCCATCGCCTTCATCAGATGCCACTGTAATCACGGCGCTGCTCCACCCACACCTTTAGATCTCCTGCCTCGCTCTTATAGGTTAGAGCACTCCACCCCACGGTCACATGTGTGCACTCACCCTGTAGTTTGGAATTCTGACTACAGTTCCCAGAGTTCATCAGGTTGGGATAGGTAGTGCGTGGGGGAGGAAAAGAATGTCCAGACCGTGTGGGCAAACAATAACCAGGGCAAAGGTGCAAAGTAGTAAGATGGATGGCCCTGAGTTTATTTAGTGTCCTAGGGCTTCCTCTGGTCCCCTTCACGTTCCAGCCCCATATGCAGACGTCCGGCGGGCCGCGAGTCGCGATACAATGATTCCCGGCTCCTTGTGAAGTCACACGCTGCTCCTGGCAGCAGCCCTGTCCTTTGTCTGCAATCCGAGGCGGGCCGAAGCAAACCAATCCCTTGGTTAACAAAAACAGCAACAGCTGAACCAGAAAGGCTCCGGCCGCTTGATGGAACGGGGCCTCTTTAACATGCTTCTGGCAGGCGTGTAAAACATCAAAACACAAACCACTCCGGTGCAGAGAAGTAAGAGGCCACTCGGGGAAAATCCTTTTGGAAGCCTTTATTCGGACATCGGGCATAATGCATTTCGGCGTTCCATCGCCTTCATCAGATGCCACTGTAATCACGGCGCTGCTCCACCCACACCTTTAGATCTCCTGCCTCGCTCTTATAGGTTAGAGCACTCCACCCCATGGTCACATGTGTGCACTCACCTTGTAGTTTGGAATTCTGACTACAGTTCCCAGAGTTCATCAGGTTGGGATAGGTAGTGCGTGGGGGAGGAAAAGAATGTCCAGCCCGTGTGGGCAAACAATAACCAGGGCAAAGGTGCAAAGTAGTAAGATGGATGGCCCTGAGTTTATTTAGTGTCCTAGGGCTTCCTCTGGTCCCCTTCACGTTCCAGCCCCATATGCAGACGTATGCATATATAAAAAATCCCCGCATCCGGGGACAAACAAGACCACCAGCCGGGAAGTAACAAAATATTTCTTTAATGAGCAGAAGGTTTTTGCATTACGCGTTTCGACCCTACTGGGTCTTAATCCTATGCATCATGTAATGTGGTCAGTTGTTCACCTTTTAAAACCATGGTTGTAGGCACTAAAGACGGACTACAGATAACTTCTCGGCACAATTCAGTTTCAATTATACTATAGTAGTCTATAATGGGGGAACTACGGTCTAGTAGCATTGTTTAAATTGCATGTTTGCACAGTATTTTCCATTAATTGGCATCTCAGATGTTATTTGAATGTAATTATGTTCCATTTAATTGCTTGGACCTCAATACCCATAATGCACCATTTGCGCTTGAACATGTCCATCATGGATTCTTGCCACAGATATTCTCCTCTGACAGTTTCATGGCGCCCTCAGTCACTTTCAAATCATCATTGTAACATATTTGCCTCAAAAAGAAACCAATTCCATGTAGGGCAGTACAGTAATATATTCAGTAGAACTCCGAAGGCACCATCATTGCCTTTTCACATGCTTTCATTTAGAGAGACTTTTAATTTCCTCCAAACAAATCTCTGCTTCGTAATTTTCTCAAAGCTCCTGGCACGCACAGGGGACATTTCCCCCATAAATCCTGGCTGACAGCAAGTGTTTTTAAAATCAATGTACTTTCGAGTGGGCCCCCCGTCCTGTTTGGCAGTGGCCTCACCTCACAATTGTTCCTGTCTTCACCTTGCAGCCGGTGGGCGTCCTTTGCCATATAAATCCAAACGAGCTTGACGCTGAAAAGGACGCCCTTCCTGGCGGATCGGGGCAGGGCCGGCTCTAGGCATGGGCAGTGTGGGCAGCTGCCCAGGACCTCGCACTCAGGTAAAAAACAGGGGGCCCGCTTCCCTGTGAAATGCCACACTTTCACAGTTAGTCCACCTGCTCCTCCAGGTCCCCCTGCCCCACACAATCACATTACAAATGTGAGATGTCTTGACCTTGCTGGTCAGGGCGTGGTGGCATTCCTGGGTGTGCAGGGGTGGGGGGAAGGGACAAACAGAATGGGGCTGGCACAGCAGCTGGGCCAGCAATTATGTTGGCTCACAGTGTCAGGGGTGGGGCAGCGCCTCTGTTAAGTACGGCCATTCAAGGCGCCCTTTCTGCATTTTGTTGCTAGGTGACAGAAGGCCCCTTTGTTTCCAGGACCAGCCGGACACAGGTAAGGAGAGGTGGATGAGGGGAGGAGGGAGTAGCCAGATCAAGTGGCTTTTGTTAACTTTTACATCACCCATTTTTTTTTATGGGAATGTGTATTTAAAATGTATGTAGTACTGCCGGTGCTGGGGCAGTGTTTTACAAAATGCCTTGTTACTGCTTCGAAGGCCCAGAGCAAGCTGCGAGGTCCAGGTGTGGGGCCCCTTCTTGGGCCTTGTAGCCAGTACTCCCTCTTTCCTTTATTTGTTCCCCTGTGAAATTAATCCAAAATATAAAAACGCTTTTGCTGGAAAGGTCGTCTTTTTTCTGACATTTTTCACTTCCAAAGTGCAGCCTTGGGATGGAGAGAAATAAAAGGTTCAAAATGTAAAAAATAACTAAAGCAAGACAGAGTGGGTCGAAAAGGGGCCAGATTGATTTTATTCACACCCAAAACACATTGTGCCACTTTACAGAGTTTGCCAGTGAAGCGCTACTTTTTTGTTTTCCTCGGGTGGGGAAGTGCACCATTCCTGGATGTACTGCAATACCTGCTTGATGGGCGGATTCGAAAACAAACTGCATACTGCGGCTCTGTATTCACAAATGTGGTCTTTTTAAACCATACTGCTTACGTTTTGTAAGGAGATAAGCAATGGACATTGAAACTGGTCCCTTCCGGCCCTGAAGTCATGGCCTTAACTTTTCATGCAAAAGCACTCATTGATTTCTGAATAATAGGTGCAAAAGCGTTAACGTAACCATGTTGTTCCTGCTTACATTTCACATGCTTTTACTTAATCTTGCATTCCTTATGAGTGTTTGCTTTTTCCAGGATGTCACTTTTTTTTTTAGGCAGCATATTGCTCTTGTCTAGTGCATAATTTGAATTGAGTCGCCTCCAGGTGTTTATAGCGGGGTGCAACTGGGTTGTAGTTGAAGGCAGTGCGAGTTTCTCTCAGTGGGGGAGAGGATGTGGCACTATGGTCAGAGCTGCCGAATTTGGAACTGGGGCACCAGGTTCAGCCTTCATGACCAGTCCACCAGACCACTCTCCTGAGAGAGCACATTTACATGCTAGACCTTAGAAGGCCCCGAAAGACCTTAGAAGAGTGGTGTCTGAGCACCAGCAGGTGGACCATAGCGGTGGCAAATGTGGGTTAACCTTGAAGGCCTGTCCACTACAACCCCTATTGAAGCTCACCTCGAGTCTTTTGGGCAGGCCTATGAAGCAGCACACCCTAGAGCAACAGTGACTCTGTCATTGAGGTCACAGGACCCTTGAGGAGGAAGGCTCTAGGGCGGTGCGACCAATGAGATCGCACTGAGGCGCTGACTTCGGGTGTGGGCGTCATGTTTGCAAGTATATTATGTTTCTAAAAGCCCTTGCTGCCTCCTTCCTGGCCTCCAGCAATTATCGGCAACAATAAAAATGTCATGATAACTCCGGTGATTAATGTTCTTCCTAGAGAGAGATGGAGTTTTGTCAAGTGGAAGTTTTGACTTGTGGAAAGGTAACACAGAGGGTTAATGTGCCTGCTGCAAAGAACATGTACCATGCAGATCACTAAGTCCACATAATGTAAAAAGGCCAGTGGGTTACTGCTTTTGTCAGAGAGATCCTATTGTTACTTGCAGTTTATAAGTCAAAATCCTAACATAGAACAATGAGCTATTAACTGTCATCTAAGAGCAGCATGCAAACTGCAAGGTATAAATTACAGCATTATGGTTTTTTCCCCAGCCTTTGATTATCCTAATGTTGCAAAAAGGGTTCATTTGGACAGAAATCAATTCTGGTTATTAAAGAGAACCCCCAACCATGGTATTACGTTCTAAATTCAGAGTTTGTGTTTCTCCAGATCAATCACTATTAAACTATACTGCCTACTAGTATGATTGTCATGTGACTCCTAGTCCTTTGTCTTATGTAACATTACCTCTTGTGATTTACACACGTATGATTGATTGTCTCTGTGTAATGGGTGATATAAAGTTCTCTGACACCCTACACTGGTATCAGTGGCGCTGTAAATCAAATTAAATGCATCTGAGCGAGAATGTGGTTATGGAGACTTGAGGAGCACTGTTAAAGGGTGGCAGTGAGGGAATCCGTGGCAGAGCGACTCATTGGGGGGCACCAACATTGTCGCACAGGGCTCCACCAGCGCTAAAGGCGGCCACTTCTACTTCCTACAGTTCTAACACCAAATCCAAAACGTTGATTTGAAAACCCCGTGAATCTGAACCATACCTTCAAGTCAATGTATGATTTAGCAGTGGTCTCGGTTGTTCTAAGTCTTTTTTTTATTTATGTACAATCTTTATTTGTTTGCAATGGTGTCTTGTATTTTTGTACTATATGTGTTGTGTTTTTGCACTTAACATAATTCTGCCGAGTAAAGAGCCCACACACATAAAAGATTGTCCTATGTCTCTTAGCATGTGCATGTGGGATACTGGTGAGAGGATTTACATTAAAACAAATTGCAAAGTATTAATGTCATCCTAAGGTAGCACAATAATGGCACAGAAAGATATGGGAGCCTTTTGAAATTTGCAATTATATCCATGGTGTGAGAGGTTTTCTCTTGTGTCATTTTATATTTTGAATGATCCCGCCCCTCATTACCTCAACAGGATCTCCCCCCTTTATGAGGCAGAACTGGAAATTGTATCATGCACTCATCTGGAAACAATCAGTTAACGAGGAGTAAATAATATACATCTTTGTGAGACCTGCACCGAGCTTTTCCATCCAATGTGACAAATGTAATCCATTTAATACAGTTTTAAAATATATGGACTTATTTCATTTGTATATTTATATTTTTGTCCATGTTACTGATATCCACGTTAGGTCTCTTCAGTGATGCCAAGTAAGATCAATAGTCCTGCGATTTCACTTTCTGTGATGTCACTTCTTGTGATGTTACCAAGGGCGGCTCCTCCACTAGGGCGGAGGAGCGTCACCCCACTGCTTTCTCGCAGTGCGAGAAGCAGAAACACAAAATGCTAAAACTACCATTTTATGTTTCTGCTTCTCGCACTGCGAGAAAGCAGAAGTGTTTGGTTGGGGGCGGGCGGGTCGGCTTTAGGGCAGGGGAGGAGTGCCTTGCCCACTGCTAAGGGCGCTGACTGTTTGGTCGGTCCTCCGGGGCCGACCAAACCAGTCATGCGCACTCTGGCCTTTCTCCATGTAGGCTGCGAGCCTACATGGAGAAAATGGCCTCCCCATAGGCGCCTGGCTGGTCGGCGTCCCGACCAATCACAATGCTGCCATTGCAGCGTTGTGATTGGCTTAGGGGAGGGAGGCTGCCTGCTTCCTGGTCCTGCCAGAGGCAGGAAAGCAGGAGAGCAGGTCAGGAGCAGAGACGACGCGAGGCCCGGGAAGGTAAGTTTATTTTATTTTTAAATGAACCCCCCCGCGCGCGAACCCCCGCGAGACCCTCCACCCGCGAGTCATGCCGGCCGCGAATGGATGTTACATGCAAATTAGAGGGGCCTCACATCTTCCCTTTCGCCCAGGGCCCCAGAAGTTCTAGGACCGGCCCTGGATCGGGGCTATATATATATATATATATATATTTCACCCAAAGCAATGAGGACGCACTCGACCGAAGAAGAAACCTTTCGGTTTAATTTCAAAGGAAAAACACGCATCAGCATTCCATTAATAGTTCTTTTCACCAGACGCGTTTCGAGGCTGCTGCCTCTTCCTCATAGGCAATTTACATATACGTGGCAGATGTCTCTAATTAAATCATTTCCTGCATGCTTCATTTGATTACCGACCATCAGTGGGCCTCGCAAGTGCGTTAGCTTTCTTTCATGCATGCTGGGACTTGTGGTCCAAAATATATATATATATATTTAGTTCACATTAATAACTGAAGCTTTTTTATATACATTTTATTTTTCAATAAGTTTGAGGTGTAAATTTAAGTTATTGTTAAAATTGTTATTGTAATGTTTTTAGAAAATATTTATTTGTATACTTTTTAATTAGTACCTATATTTGTGTGTATATACATATGTATATATACTCACACACACATATATATATATATATATATATATATATATATATATATATATATATATATATATATCTATTTAGTTCACATTAATAACAAGCTTTTTTATATAAATTGTATTTTTCAATTAAGTTTGAGGGGTAACTTTAAGTTATTCTTTAAATTGTTCTTGTAAAGTTTTTAGAATAATGTTATTTTCGACTCTGCTAGTTTGTGGGTACCCTGCCTCAGCTTTAGCTGCCGAAAACGTGTTCAGCCAGTGGGTGCCTTATTTAATTGTGAAACCAAGATCGGCAGCAAACTAATATCTCCTCTGCTGGAAATCTATAAAATGCAGTATTTTCCTACTGTGTGCTGTAGCTCAGGCATCTGGGGCGGTTGTGTGATGGAACCATGCATGCTTTCACCACGCATGGCGGTTCCATGCAGTCTCAACAACGCAAGTCTTAACCACGAATATACCTTTACCAACCATGCCTTTACAAAGAATTATGCGTTGTTAAGGCATGTATGGTAAAGACATATCCGTGGTTAAGACTTGACAGGTAAGTCTTAACCCCAACCCCTGCTCCCACCCGAAGTCCTTAAACTACCCCCACCCTCCTGAAAACCAATCCCCTCCATCCTGATCCCTAGAAGCGTCCCTGCCTCCAGTCCTAAAAACTACCCCGCCCTCCCATAAGCCCTAAAAACTATCCATACCTCCCACTGAGCCCTAAAAATTACCCCGCCCTCCCCTAATCCCTAAAAACAACCCAACCCCCCGAAACCTAAAAACTACCCTGTCCCCTAAGCCCTAAAAATTATTACGATCCCAGCCCCCACCCTGAGCCCTAAAACGGCCCCCAAGCCCCTGCCCTGATACCTAACACTACCCCCTCCCTCCTAAAAAATAACCCCAGCCCTGAAAACTACCCCCAGCCCTGAAAATGACCCGACCCCCAGACCCTGAAAGCTACCCTGACCCCCAGCCCTGAAAACTACCCCAAACCCCCAGCCCTGAAAACTACCCCAAACCGCCCAAACCTTGAAAACTTCCCCAAACCCCCCCAGCCCTGAATACTACCCTGAGCCCCCTAACCCTAAAAACTGCCCTGACCACTCCACCCCTGCAACCATACAAACTACCCCCCCAAAAACTCAGCCCCACTTACCTCACCGCGTCGTGTCCTCTCCCAATCCTTCCTGCTGCTTGACTGCCTCCTGCTTCCTCCAGCCAACAGCTAGCAGATAGACAGCGCACTGCCTTAACTGTGCATATGAGTGATTAAGGCATATGCGTGGTTAAGGCAAGCGTGGTAGCGCTTGCGTAGTCAGTACACACAAGGCTGAGGCTTCGGTGTTCTGACTGTTTCCCATCTTGGGCTATCGTAATAGAAGAAACCTTCAATATGATAAAAAGCACTTTAGCAGTCGACTTCTTGGCCTTCCCCCCTTAGTTCATACTGTTTCTGTCATGAGGAATGTGTTCTCATCTACCGCCAGCCTTTGAACTGCTTTATAGTTTACTCACCTTTTTTCGCTTTTTAATTCTAAGTATAGTGGTGTTATGTATAATTTTTTGTCATATTTATGTGTGTATGTATTTGTTCTTTATAGACATATGAGTATGTATGTTTCCCACAGACCTATGATTATACATCAGCATGTTATGTATATGAATCACTGATGATCGAGAATATCAATACAAACAAATGTACATAAAATTATATATTCGATATGCCATATAAAAACAAAATGTTTCCAAAAAAAGATTTTCTTCATTAATGAGAAACTTTGAAAAAAAATATTTTTATTCCAAAAAAAGATATAGATTGTTTGGTCATGTGTATATGTCTATTATAGTGCACCTTATTGTGTTTTTTGAAAGATAATATATGGAAATATATAGCCTGAAATGCTTTACATGATTTTATAACTTGTACCTAGCCTTTGTCTTTACCCCATATGTAATTTTCCCTACAGCTAGCAAGTTCCATTGTTTACCGTAGGGGTCCCCTCTTATACCAAACCATGAGGAATGGGGTCGTCCATATGTTGAGGATCTTATTGGCCCCCTGTAAGAAATTGGGTTGTTGGTTTATTGGAGTATAAGCCCTGGTCAAGCAGCAACCAAAATCCTTGCCAGGATAAGACACATGCAAGCTCCAAATTAAACTGTGCTCACCCCCATTGGTAGCTTAGCACAGAGCAGTCAGGCTTAACTTAGAGGCAATGTGTAAAGTATTTGTGCAATACTCCAAACAGTAAAATAGTGAAAACACACCACAAAAAGGAGCCCACAACAGGTTTAGAAAGAGTTTTAATGAATAAAGCAAAACTAAAATGACAAAAAAATCCAGTGAGTAGAACCAGAGATAACAAGAGATATCTGGTTGCACCAGACTGGGACAAAGTCACAAGTTCAGGCCGACTGCGATGGAGTGTGAGCCAGCTACAGGGACCCAGATATACCCGCTGAACAAAGTAGCTTAAATCCTAGTTGCAGAGCATTGAGTGGATCCGGGTTGAAGAAGCGCCACACAACCGAAGAGATGCATTGGATCCGAGTTGCGGAAAGGCTGTGGTGTGAGGTCCTGTTGCATCGACGCCAATGATCCAGTCAACAGGGCTTGAAATGTGAAGTCCGGGTGTCAGGGATGTGGCACATAGCTGGTGATGCGTCGGTTCCGAGGAGCTACGATGCAGAGATGCAGAGTCCAGCCTCTTCGAGGCTGCCATCTATGAGAGATGTGAGGACCTGGGCGGGAGATGCGACACGCCGTCAGTGATGTGTCGGATCCGAGGACTGGGAGGGCGATGCGGGTCATCTGCGACAGGTCCAATCCATGCAGCAGTGGCGATGCATTTGTTCTGCTTCAGGATGCGCTGCTTAGCCAGGAAGGTGTGTCCGTTCTGCGCGGGAATGCATGGCTCAGCAGAGAAGGTGCTTCGGTTCCGCTGACAAGCATTCTAGGGCCACTACCAAAGGTCCAGGACTGCGGTGGCACCATTTGGCAGGGTAGATTCAAAGAAGAGTCCAGGTACAGGTGCAAGGTTGCTGGAAGCCTGCTATGTCCCTGAGACTTCAGATGAGGAGGCCAGCCAACTAGCCCTTGGAGTCACTCTGGGTTCTGGGTTCAAGAGATGCAGGTCCAGTCCTGCTCACCCAGGCAAGAGGGCAGCAGGCAGCAGGTTAGAACAGCAAAGCAGGAGTCCAGCAGAGTAGCTGTCCAGCAGAGTGGCAGTCCTTCAGCAGCTCAGTAGTCCTTCTTCCTGGTAGAGTATCCACAGGTCCAGAAGTACTGAAGTGGTGGTGTCTGAGGTCCTTCTTTGATACACAGTTGTGCCCTTGAAGTGGGGAGAAGCTTCAAAAGGTATGCCTTTGAAGTGCATAGATGCTCTGCCTTGCCACTCATGGCTCCAGACTAACTACAGGGGGCATGCAGCCCTTTGTGTGGCGACAGAACACAGTCTATTCAGGTGTAAGTGAGGCTGGTCCTATCTTCTCCCTCCCATCCTGCCAGTGATAGCCCACTCAGTCACACCTAAGCTCCCATTGTGTGTGGCTGTCTATGAGGAATACAGAAAGCCCAACTGCCACCTAAACCTCGTCATGTGACCAGAGACAGGCTGCAGACACCAAATGGCTAAAACAAGAAAATGCCAACTTTCTAAAACTGCCATTTTCAGAATTGCAGTTGAATGTCCAACTTCACCTTAAGTTAGGATTTTAAATTAGGATTCTAGAGACACCAAACCAATTATATCTTCCCATCTGGAAATTGCACTTATAAAATGTAATAAGGTAATCTCAAAGTTATCCTATGTGAGATATTGGACTAACAGCAGAGAAAGATGACTTTAAGAGTTTGTCATTACAAGGACATGTAAAACTTGAAAGAACATGTCTTGCTTTTTAAATACATTGCATGCTGCCCTCTGGGCTGTCCAGGGTCCGCCCTAGGGGTGACTGACATAAATTAAAAAGGAAGGTTTGGTCCCGGCAAAAGGTTTATTTTGCCAGGTCGATATGGCAGTTTAAATTGCACGCACTCTGTAATGGCAGGCCTGAGCCATGTTGGAAGGGCTACTTAAGTGGGTGGCACAAGCAGTGCTACAGGCCCACTAGTAGCATTTAATTTGCAGGCTATGGGCACATTTAGTGCACTCCACTAGGAACTTATAAGTAAATTAAATATGCCAATTGGGGATTCGCCAATATTATCATATTTAGAGGAGAGAGCACATGCACTTTAGCACTGATTAGCAGTGGTAAAGTGCTCAGATTCCTAATACCAGCAAAACAAGGTCAGAAAAACAGAGGAGAAGGCAAAAAGTCAGGGGCAAAACAGGATTTTAATTGATATAGACCCTCGTTTATTCACTACGGGGTCTTTCTTTAAATGTGCTGTATGGCTCCTTAAGTCATTGCTTTTTTAATATTCCTAAAGTAATTGCTTGTTATTTACATACCACATATGATGACATGCATTTATGCTTTTGCAAATGTGATAAGGATGTATGTTTTGGACTAATCATTTGTCTGTGGTTCAGTGCTTTTATGTCTACATTTTATAAGTGATTGAAGATCTTATTCATTGAACTACTCTCCTAATTATTATTTTAACCTTCAACACCCTCTACTTGCGAACAGTAGAAGAGAGACAGGTTTATATCAAAATCATGTACATGTGCAATAACGCTCATTTTAGGGGGACTTGTTTGAATCTGCTAAGCCCCCGGACAACCTGACGTTTTGCATGGCCTCTCAGCAACTGACTGTTCCCTTACAACTGCTTTAGGCACACAACTCGGTAAACTTCACTTTGTATTTTTACTTAAAGATCTTCTCTTAAACTACTGTTTTGTTTTCCACAAGAGCAAAGGACCTCACTAAGCAGCAGTCTTTTCTGACTCTTGAGCCCCCTGTGTAGTTAGGGGTTTGTGGATTAGTCTCAATTAGTACTTGAAAACTCTAGTTTCTGAAGTTTTTGCTGCAAGGAATCCTGATAACTGTATACTCAGTTTGTTTAAGAGCCCTTAACATTTTTCAGTATTGAAGATTCTGTTGAACAATCTGTAATGAGTCGACTTATTGAAAGGAATGGTTATGCACCATCATAGTGCCTGTTCTAAGCGTATTTATGTTACTTTGAAGCTGATTATGAATGTAGCTTTGATTCTTCTAGCTCTATCTACCCAATAACATAGTCCAAGGTTGCATCCTCCTGATGTTTGGGTGGCGGGGTAGGAGCATATAAAGTTAAAAAAAAAATGTTAAAGAAGATACTCATTTTATAAACTTAAAGTGTAATTTAAACAAATATCGGGTATTAAGGAGCTCTGAATATGTGTATAATCCTAAACCAAAATGTTAACAAGCATTTGCAATGCAATCGGTCTCGCCTTTGGGACCTTATATGTATTTAGCTATGCAGCACATTAGCCTGGGTGCTGAAACATCTACTGTTCTTTAACATGGAGGGAAAGTAAGCACCAAACTGGGTGACACGCCAGGTATGGGAACACATGGAGCTAAATATTGCCTTTCAGCGGGAAATGGTGTAGTCTAAAGCTCTGTTTTTAATATAAAATCAGGGCCTTCGGGAGTCATATCACTGAAAATACAAGATTTGAAAAAGTAGAGTGGGGTAATGTGAGTGTGCATGGTGTGGTAGTGTACTGCCATTACAGACAACACGTCTTCATTTGACATGAACATCACATTTGTATTATATTGTACAATGACTTCACTGCAGGAGGTGTTTAGGGTGGGAAAGGCCGTTATACACCAGCCTCTGGTGTGTTGCAAACAAGCTTGGGTAGGGAGCCTGCGGGAGGTGGGCAGCATCGCGACGGAATGCTACGACGAGCAGAACGAGAGTCGGGGGAAATGCTTCTTATTCATGTATATCGTTTTCATCAAAGAAGAAGAGTGCATAATTCTCGTCAAAACATGGAATTTCCTTGCCAGTAGGACACGGAGCCATGTACACTGTGCTAGCCGGCGAAACGACAAGTCCCTCAATTTTAGAAAGAGCAGCACGACCGTGAGTAACTAAAGAGACGCAGACCCCCTTTTAAAGAACTGAAGGCACGAGACACTTATCCCGGGGGGTAGAGAGTTTACGAGAGATGTTCAAGCAATAGGCAGGTCTGATTTACCAGATACTATTTAAAATGTCGACCTGGCCGAGTTGTTCCTTGCTTTGGTTAAATGAAGTACCCGGCTGCAGGGCCGCTCTGAGCTGCTGAGCGCGGGAGTGAAAGGATGCAGTCATGTGTGATTTACCACAAGTGGGTGTGCGCGCTCCCCGTTTGTGTACTTTGCTGGCTGATGTGTGTGTGGATTCAGGACACACCTTCTCGGCATTACTTCCATCCCAGGCGGCTGTAGTATAAAGTGGGCCAGTTCTTCCAGAATCCGGCATTTTTGCAGTTCAGTTCTTGCTGCGAGCTGCAAGGAGGCGAAGGAGCTTCAGAGCTAAGCGGCCATCCCTCCCCTCTGTCCGAGATTTAAGGACGCTTTTGGAAACATGGTGCTCGATTACAAAGAGTTCACCTCACCTGGCAAGAAAGCCGGGCTGCAGATCTGGAGGATCGAGAAAATGGATCTGGCTCCAGTGCCGGGGAGTTTTCATGGCGCTTTCTATGTGGGGGACGCATACCTGGTGCTGCACACGGTCATCAGGCAAAACTCGACCTCGTACGACCTGCACTACTGGCTGGGTGAGTAGTGGCCGTGTTTTATGTTGAGCAGCGTCTGCAGTGAAGAAAGCAGACAGACTTTGGGAAACTTTCGCTAAGATTCGCAGAGTGTCTTCGCAGAAAGCAAGACAAGCAGAGGCCACAGGCTTCCTGTTCATGCTGCCGCGGTTGATGTCAGACTGAGAAGTGTTGTGACAACGCCACTGCGCCCCTTCTCCGCTACACTGTTCCTGTAGCGGAGAAGGAGCGCAGTGGCGTTGTCTAACACTTCTCAGTCTGACATCAACCGCGGCAGCATGGGAAGCCTGTGGCCTCTGCTTGTCTTGCTTTCTGCGAAGCACTCTGCGAATCTTAGCGAAAGTTTCCCAAAGTCTGTCTGCTCTGTGCTGTCTCTGCCTCCCACAGTGCCAAAGAGCACGGATTTAGAGTGCAGAGCATACATTAAGAGAGACTTACCGGGGCCCCAGACGCCCGCTTTGCTGCTTGTGCTGTCTCTGCCTCCCACAATCAATTGGCAAAACGGCACTGATTTTTCACGCATGCGTACGATGTAAGGCATCGCGCGCATGTGAAACAAAGAGTGCAAATTGAGCCACCAATCAGAAAACAAACAAGCACTGAAAATGCAATAGGACTCGTATTTACGCGAGCCCTGTTGCATTTTAAGCGAAGTGCGGTCATTAAAGAAGGCACGAATGGGAGGGGTGGGGGGGGGGGGGTGGTTGTGGTCAAAAAATTACGTACTGCGGGAGGGAACGGGTAGAGGCAGGGGAACAAAGCGGTTTTACAGTAAAGGGGCTGATAGCCTCGGAAGAATAATAATGACGACATGGCCGTCAGGAGGCGGGACTAAGAAGCTAAAAACCAATCAGAATGCTCAATTTATGATGGAAGCCAATGAAACTTATAGATGGAAAGTGGGCGGAGCTTCCCCCAGCTATAGTGTATACTGCATGCCTCGCAAAGCGATCAGCGCGTTGCGCTGCAACGCTATGCGAGACCTAATAAAAATGACTTGTGCATGTGGCCCTTAACCTTGCAATTGTTCACATATCGGTATCTTCCTTTCTTTCTTTCGCTCTGCCAACACCCAAGGTTTCTTTATTTTGTTTTGCAACTAAGTAGACAATAGGCAAGGCTATGAAAATCCAAGCTGCTATCCAGTCACAGACATCAAAGTCTCCTGGACCAAACTGAAAATGACAATGCAAAAACCAACAGACGAGCAGGAACTCCACGGAAGTCTCTGTGGTATCCTCAGGTCATGTCATTCTGTTCCCTGTACCTAGCTGCTTAGCCAGTGTGAGTGTTCCGCGTAGAATGTTAGTGTGAGTGGAATGCTTGGGTGCCTGTGTGTGTGTCAGACAGTGGGGAAGATGGGCTGAGCAGCTAGGAGGCTGCTCCTGGTGGGGCCTGTTCCAGCTTATTGCAACTACTGAATAATGGGAAAGCCAAGCAACAGACCAGAACTTAGATGCGATTTATAGAGGAACACTCCCATGAGTGCCTTGACATCCCACATGACGCTGTGATCTTGGCTTAGTCTTTACAGCATTGTGAGCTTGTATAAATATGATGGCTAGGACCAAAGAAGGTTTGTGTTTTCAGACTTTCCAAATACAAAAACACAGGAACGTGAAGATTGGGAGGAAGACAGATCAGTGGAAATGGACTAGGGAAATGTTGCATGGCGTTATCTGAGTTTGTTGCAGAACTGAAGGGGCTATGGGTCACATAATACGGTTACACTGAGGGGACTGCAGATAAATAGATCACCTCTGGATAAGTAGGATGTCATGGAAGTTGGGAGGATTTCCAATTTTAATGATAATCTTTTATGCCACCAAATGACAAATGCGAAGGGATGTTTGCGTAGGTTTATTATTAGATCTGATACATAAATCTCTCCTGCAATTCCAGATCTTTGGACACTTTCTGAGCATATAAAGATCTGCCAGGTACTCAATGTAAACCCATCAATTCCCAGACTCTAACCGTCTAATTTTTTCTCATCTGCTGTGGAGTTTCAAAAGCCACATTTGCTTGGGTTTGTCTACTGATTCCGATGCTCCAGCTGTGAAAGAGTATCCTCTTCACTTAGAAGCAATGTTTCTGTTGAGAACAAGAGCAGATCTAATATTCTTTTCAGGTATTTTGAATCTTTGGACACTTTACGAACATATGAACATAATCCACCATGCAACCACAGCAATATACAGAATCTAGTTTTCCCATCGGTTGTCTTGGCAGTCTAGTAAATTCTTTGAATACTTTCTGTTGAACTATGTTGAACTAGCACTATGAACATGTTAACATTCCATTTTGGTATCTATAACAAATATCTCAGCTTGCCTTTTTCTGGTGTCTCACACTCCTACTCAATCACACAACCTATTTTCTTTTTGCAAATGCATTTTATACATTTATAAATGTTTGAACAATACACTTTTTCAATAAATGTTCCAGACCATATTGCCAACTGGTGTAAGCCTTAGTTCCCTACTTTCCCTGGGAAGACAGTATCTGTTGTCCATTCGTTGATGCAGTGTCACAGAGCCAGACAATTCCTCAATTCTCCATAGTGAGGTTATATTTTGTTCTGAGTTCTTTAAAATATATAATTGTATGTTTAAAATCCGACTATTGAGGAAATACTACAGGCTAGTCAGGTATCACCAAAAATATTTTTTTATGTACTTGAATGCTAGGATTGCTTCCAAATTAGAGCTTTTGTTATTTTATACAGGTGTGTGCACATCTGTGACTATTCTTAACAAGACCGACTGGATGAGAGAATTTGAAAGCAAAATCTTTGCTTTCCCAGTTCTAATATAAATATTTTTACACAGATCAGCAATAGTTTGATTTGGCATGTCTGGAAAGGTAAACCCTCTTTGTGCACACTGGGTAGTGTGAGAGAGACTAAAGGCCCGATTACGAGTTTGGCGCTGTGGGAGCGGGCAGCCACGCCACTGCCCCGCTCCCACACTGCCAAACAGGGCCGCCCACCAGATTACAAGTTTCCTCGTGGTCTGGCAAGCAGTCCTTTGGCATTCCCACGGTGATGCCTTTCAAAAAGGCACTACAATGGGAGCGCCAAAGCTTGTTCCTGCACGGACCGAAATTCGTTTGTGCACACATACCTGGGGACACAACATGTGCTCCTCCAAATTCACCCCCTTGCACAGAGGCACAGTTTCCTTACCGCCACCCTTTTAATGATGGGCTCACCGCTGTGGATAGGGTCGCAGTGAGGAAACTCGTATTATGCTTGGCGGTGACACAGCAGCACCACCAAGCATATTGTGGCCTCACACTGCGGGGCCACCACCAGGGATCACAGATCCCTGGCTTTTGCGCCGGTCCCAAAATAGTCCTACCACGGTACCCATAATATGGCGGTGGGACCACTGGTGCGGCAGTCCCCGACTGCCACTTCACCTCCACCATGAGTTTGGCAGTCCGATGGACCACCAAACTCATGATCAGGCCCTAAGTGTGATGGGTCTCATGGGGCTGGTATCTGAGAAAATACAGATATCTCTTGGAAAAAGAATAAGCTCCAATTTATGGACCAATAAGTGAGTATCTTAGGTTTTATGGAAGAAAGGGCCCTGTTCAAACTGATTTTTCCACTTTGTTTGAATTATTTAATTAACCGCAGATACTACAAATGCACTTGACAACAAGTCTTTGATATATTTGGACTTCAAATCTTTATTGCATAAATTACATTATCCATGTCATCCTCAAGGAATGTTATTAAATGGAACTCTCCTCCTTAGGGGTCTTGATGAAAGGCCCAGCATTGTCCAGACTCTCCTATAGACCTCTACACTACTAACTTCAGCGGTCCCTCCACAATTCAGACAACTCTCCCACACTGGGTACACTACTATTTCTGGACACCTGGGTATTGGCAGAGGTAAAAGAAGAGGACATTCTACCAACAATTCCATCAGTAGTGGAAACCAAGCCTGTGATCTTCAAATCTTCAAAACAGAGTTACTAAGATGACTATCTCCTTCGTCATCTGCACCAACAAAAGAACCCTTGATATCAACACCTTCATTATCACTGGAAAGGGAGAGCTATATGGAGTGAGTCCTTTTCACCTACAATTACGACTGTCATGAAGGTTTTTTGAAAAGCAATGCTCTATGCCTTTCTGTAACCACAGAGAGTGTTCCAGCTGAACCATTATTCCAGCATCCAGAGGAATGCACATAATCCTCCAAATCTTTCCTCCCGAAGGGAACTGCAAATCATTTTGTTTTTTGTGCCAAATTGGCTTTCTTAAATGCACATCATATAAATCGAGACTAGCCGGCCATTCCTTCAAATTCAAATTCCTTAGAAACTGCAGTTCTTCCCTTTTGAAACGATGCTATATTATGCAGTTATTTAAATCCCACATATTTGTTGCTTGATGCATGCCCTTGAGCTTTTTCTAAGCTAAAAACATGCAGCTTACAAAATGTCTATTGACCATTGATCTCATGCCAAGAAACAACTGAACCTTTTAATCAACCAACAACTTTATCTGCACACTGAAAACCAATGGGTTGATTTAGAGTTTGGTGGACAGTGCACTCCATTGCAAACATGGTAGAGTACACAGTCCACCAACCTGAAAGTCCACCCACCTCGTTTAGAGTAGTGTCGACCACCATCAGCCAACAGGGTGTCCGTCGACGGAAAGTTGGTACTCTCCGTCGACGGAGGCCCTATTGGCTCCAAAGATGGAAAGCTTCCTCCGTCGGCCCACCAGTGTAGAGGCCATTAGAGTAAGCTATTGCACTGCCCACTTTATTTAGAGTGGAGGCTCTGATGTGTTTTATTTCTGTCCACCGCTGCCAGGAAAAAACTAGTGTAAGGGACATATAAAATATTAATGACCCCCCCCCCGCACACTGGGAGAAAACTACCAGGGTCTGGGGGGGCATTCTTTTTTGTTTTTTAAAAGAAAACTCCTACTTTGGGAGTTTGTTTTCCAAAAACGAATATATGTAAAATTTTTGGTGTACAGCCATCAAAACCAATGGTGGACATCCACCAAACATTTTGTACTTTGGCAACAACCGGGATTATGATAGTTCCTATCAAGGTACAGAGAACAGTACTGGGCCAGCAGTGATATTTAAAGGTGGTCATGGGTAGTCTGGAATGATGGAGGACTCAATGACCTCCACCACCCTGACAAATGGAGTACCTTCCGTCAAACTTTAAATCTGCCCCAACTGTTTTCGAATCTTTCCCTGCCCCAGCAGATCTACAAACTCTACAACCCGGGAGAGAAGTTGGCCGAACGGCTAGGGCGGTCGACCTCGAATCTGGGGAACTGGGTTCGAGTCTCGGCAATGACGCTGAACATCCTGTGATTCTGGGCAAATCACTTAATCTCCCCGTGCCTAACAAAAATGAATGTGTCCTCATGTAATGCAACTGGTGCTATGTAAAGCGCTCTGATACCCAATTCAGGTCAAGTTCGCCCTATATAAAACTCTGTAAAAAAAAATAAAAAAAAACATTTCTGTAAGTAAAGCAAACTTTGGGATTTGTGGAAATTTCACCAGTGTAATTAAAATCCCATCCAGTCCTAGAGTCAAACAAAGGTGTCAACACCACTTCGGTAGCAGAGGGTGCAGGTGACATTTATACCTTAGTCTGGTTCCTTTGGAATTCCCCTTCTACCCAATACTCAATGCACTAAGCAACATGCTAAATCAGATATAACTCTTGTCACAAAAAGTTTCAGAAGGAACTTTTTCAAGAGTTGCAGGGCAGAAATGGCTACTGGGCCCTGACTGCAACAATTAGGGATTTGTTACCGCTGGTTTACACTGTTTTGACTTTACTTATGAGACCAAATCTGTGCACAAGGTACATACACCCTTCAAACACTTGACCGTTCAGGTATAGTGAAGATAAGCTGTTCAAGGCTTACTCAGGGAGGTGATGTGGGGTATAGATTCAGAGCGCAGTGAAACATTTAGCAGCAGTCAATACATTAATGTCCAGTCAGTACTTTTCCATAGTAGAAAAGATTTTACTTTTATCATGATATAACACAAAACACATAACATTTGGAGAACAGACATATAGTTAACAGTGGTTAAGGCAATAGTCACTACGTGCAGTGGCCAACCGGTTTTAGCTGGGGCTCTCTCTCACTCTTACCCTCACTGCTCCCCCATGATCATGTCTTGAAACAAAATACAGTAAATGAAAGGTATGACCAATCACACTCATGGAGAAGCAGTGAGTAGGGATCTCTTGAGACCTTTCTGGGATCCTGCATACCCCTCCCAAAAGTTAATCCTGGACCGATTCTTGGTAGTGCATAAAGTTCTCAAACATTACCAGTCCTCCCTGCAATGCTCTACACTTCCATTGTACCTTCAGTGTTCAGTTTGGGGCGAATTCCAGCTGAGAGGTGGGACTGCACAGTTTCAGGTGAAGTATAGAACGAAAATATTGGTGTCATAATATTGCCTGCTGTTAGAAATTGGGGTCTCTAGTTGGCAATGGCTGGCCACTGTCCAAGTAGGGACCCTGCTTCCTAAGTCAGAGTGAGAGGGCTACCCTCTTTAATACCCCTGCTCAACCCTGTGGTAACGTAGCACGAGCAGGTAGGCTTACCTCAGAGGCAGGGTGTGAAGCATTTATGACCATACACAGTAACACAGTGAGGAACACTACAAAGGGACACCACACAAGTAGTTATAAAAAATAAGTATCTTTATATAAAGGCAGATTTATCACAAGACCAATAACTGTAAAAGCCACAATACTGTCAAAAATAGGATAGCTGTTGAAGGACTGTCAAAGATAGTTCAAAGGTTGCAAGAGTAAGGTTCAAATTCAAAGCAGGGGTCTCTGCGCCCCTTTCTCGTTCAGAGGTTGCAAAAATAAGGTTCAAATTCAAGGCAGTGGTCTCTACGACCCTTTCTCTCATAAGACTGTCAAAAATAGGATGGCTGTTGAAGGACTGTCAAAAAATAGTTCAAAGGTTGCAAAAATAAGGTTCAAATTCAAGGCAGTGGTCTCTGCGACCCTTTCTCTCACAAAGTACCTGGGTTTAGTAGCAAAACCAACAAAATGTTGCAAAGAAGTGGTAGCAATGATTTTCCTCACGCGAGGCCGGCGATGCGTTAAAATCCTTGCCGCAAGGGAGGATGATGCGCCGATCTGCTGATGCGTGCGGAGACGATGCGACCAACTTCTGCACGCTAGGCCGCCGATGCGCTGAGACCTTTGCCGCGAGGGCGAAGGCGATGCGACGATCCTGTTGCGTGTGCGGAGACGATGCGACAAACTTCTGCACGCTAGGCCGCCGATGCGATGACTTTCTTGCCGCGAGGGAGAAGTCGATGCGACGAGCCTTTTGCATTGTGCGATCGTGTTGCAATGCGAAGAAATGGCGCTCCGCGAGGGAGCGACGAAATCCGGTGCGATGCGATGAAAATGGTGGACGCACGGCGTCCGCAATGCGATGTCTTGGAGCAATGATTCTGTAGGGGTTGCGAGCACTCGGCGACAGCCGCGCGATGATTTTTCCAGCGCGTCTCGGCTGCAGCGGCTCGCAAAGGGGCGTTAGCGATGGTTTCGTGTTGCGAGCACTCAGCGGCAGCAGCGCGATGATTTTTCCAGCGCTCTCGACTGCAGCGGCTCGCAAACGTGCGTTAGCGACGATTTCCAGCACTCTTTTCTCTGAAGCAAACTAGAGGCCCTGGAACTCACAGGAGCCTCATCAGCAGATAGCAATCCTCGCAGGGAGGAAGCAGGAGGTTGGTGGTGGAGTCTGATGTGCCTGAGACTCCAGCAGGAGGCTAGCTCTTTTCCTAGCCCTTGGGTAATTGCTGTAACAAAAATAAAAGTTCTCTCAAAAGTCCTTTTCTCTCTTCTTCAAGGTCCAGTGGTCACTGCTGCAGGCCAGTGCAAGAAACAACACACAAGCACAAGGACAGTCACTTCCTGCAGATTCCTCCAGTGGCACGGACAGAGTTTCCTCTCCAGATCCAAAAGCAATACAAAAGTAGGGGTTTGAGCACAGATATTTATACCCCAAAAGCCTTTGATCCTTGAAGCTTCCAGTCCCTGAACCTAGCCAGAACCAGTTCTGCTCAGGCCTGGAGCACTTTGTTTACCAGGCTGCATCCTTCCTTTCAGAAAGAGGGGTCTGCTAGCAGACACACAGTGGGAGGTGGAGCCAGCATTCACCTTGCCAGGCACAGCCCTATTCAGATCAAAGAGCCACCCCTCCCCACACTCTAAATGCAGATCTCTCCATTCAACCCAGGTCTGACTCAGCCTGTCCTGCCCCTCTAAAACCAGACAGCCAATACACATAACGGCAGAGCACACTGGAAGGCTTAGGCAAGAAAATACCTACTTTCTAAAAGTGGTATTTTCAAACACAGAATATAAAAATAAACTTCACTAAAAGGTGTATTTTAATATTCTGAGCTCAGGCATACTAAATTCGTTTTTCTACCATGTTCCTGGGGTCAGTTAGGACTATAGCATGTAATAGTCAAACTGCCCATTCTAGCCTATGAGGAACAGGTAGCCTTACAGTAGTGAAAAACGAAATGGGGTGTAATTCACTACCAGGACATGCTACATACACCAAGGCATGTCCTACCTTACACATACAATGCACCCTACCATAGGGGTGACTTATAGGCTGCCAAGGGAAGGTTCAGGGGCTGGGAAGTGAGTGCACTTCACAGCCAAGATGGCAGTTCTGGACTGCACACAGACACTGCAGTGGCAGGTCTGAGACACACTTTACAAGCTGCTTCTGTGGGTGGCGCAAACCAGCGCTGCATGCCCACCAGCAGCATTTGGTTTACCAGCCCTGGGCACACACAGGCCACACTACTAGGGACTAACAGGTAAACCAAATAAGCCAATCAGGGATATACCAATTCACATAGACATATTTACAAAGGGAGAGCATATGCACTTTAGCACTGAACAGCAGTGGTAAAGTGCCCAGAGTCATAAAACCAACAGAAACAGGTCAGCAAAAATACAGGAGGCAGGCAAAAAGTTTAGGGGTGACCCTGCAAAAGGGCCATTTCCAACACAACCCCCTTCCAGCCAAAACGCAGGGTAGACCAATCACTACTTTGATGGGCTTCCCTGCTTCGGGCGATAGAACACGGAACTGGCCCGCAACTGCAGGGGCATATGCCAGCTCTACTCCAATCTGAACCCTGGTGGATCCCTCTGTCCACACTCCCAGGGCCCACTAAGATAACCAATGGGGAACTCTGCCCCTCACCTGTGGATACCACCTGTGCAGCATCTAACCTTAACTGGCCCACAGGTGTGTCCCAACAGATAAACAACAAGCCCCAGTAGTCACTGACAGTAGTCAGTGATAAAATCCAAGCCCTATACCTCTCAGGGCTCTCAAACTTTTGTGGCATCAGAGAGTGAGGGGCAGTAACCCCAGGTGCCTGGCACCTTTTGTACACTCTCCCTCCTGTCAGGTCAGGCAAAGCACCCGGACACTGACCCACCAGCCCTGGGCCTGTACCCAGCGGCTGGGCCAGAGACTGGGGTGGGCTCTCCCACACCCGGTCCTCCTCTTTGGGGCTCGGTACCCTCCCACCTGGAGCGATACCCCCTTCCAGAATTGTCAGGGCACCTGAGGCAGGTGTCCTGCATAATTCGCCCACCAGTTCAGGGGTTCTATCCTGCAACTGGTATCCCAGCATAGGGTCTGTACCCTTAGACTGGGCGGAGGTCAGGGGTGAGGCTGCCCTCTCCCCGCCCCCTTTACTGGGGCCCGGCACCCTCCCACCTGGAGAGGTGCCTCCATAACACAAACCGGGAGGGGCACTGTTAGCAGTTGCCCCTTCCTCCAGATCAGGGGGACACCCTGAACCTGGCCCCCAACCTAGGGTCTGTACCCTTAGGCTGGGCCTGTGCCTGGCAACCCAGGACTTCTGGGGGAGTACACCAATTCCCCCAAGGAAAATACACTCTTCCACTAGTTCAGGGCCTTGTCCCTGCAACTGATCCATCAACCTGGAAAAACCCTCAGGTGGTACTGGGGCCAGAGGCGAGGATTCCCTCCCTCTGCACCCCTTCCAGCATACTGCACCCTCCCACCTGGAGTGGTGCTTTTAGGAAAAAAATGGTCGGGACACTGCTTACAGTTGTCCCTTCCTCCAGGTCAGACAACACCTGGACCTGACTTACCATCCCAGGGACCAACCCCTGGGGTTGAACAACCGCCTGGCCACACAGGACTTCCTGGGGAGCACACAGGCTCCCCTCAAGGGAAACACACCCCTCCACCAGTTCAGGGCCTGGACCCTGCAACTGACCTACCAACCTGAAAAAACCCTCAGGGTGCACCGGGGTCAGAGGCGAGGACTCCCTCCCTCTGCACCCCCTTCCAGCATACTGCACCCTCCCACCTGGAGTGGTGCTCTTGGAAAAAATGGTCGGGACACTGCTTACAGTTGTCCCTCCCTCCAGGTCAGACAACTCCTGGACCTGACTTACCAACCCAGGGACCAACCCCTGCGGCTGAACAACTGCCTGGCCAACCAGGACTTCCTGAGGGTGACACATACCTAGCGTGTTGCGTGACAGTCTGCCTGGCACAGAGCTCACGACCTCCTGTCCCTCTGACAGTGCGTGAAGATGCCCCAGGACAGAAGTGGCATCACCATGGCCAATCCTATGAGGCTCAGCCCTTCTAGCTGGCCCCTGACCCACTGGTTCTTCCACTGGGGACTCTTTCCCCCTTTCATCCCTCAGACTGGACTTCTGTACCCTCCCCCTAGGAGTGGCACTGCCAGACACAAGAACTGATGGAGGCCTGACTACAGGCACTCCCAGCTCACCTAACACTGGGGTACCCCCCACAATGGACGGTCCATCCAGACAGACTAGGCTCCCCACAAGTGTTCCCTCATGGAACCATCCAGTCCTGGGGACTGAGGCTGGGGCACTTCGGGACCTATCCCAGTCTCACTCCTGCTCCCACGAGACAGGATGTGAGGCCCTACAACCTCCTCACAACAAGGGGACCCAGCTGTAACACTCCTAACCTTTCCCAGCACTCTGGGTTGGAAAACTTCTGAACCACTTCTCTTAGGGTCATTCCCTAAGGCCTCTACAGAGCCTCTGATACTCACCCAGAGGTCTGCCTCCTGTGCAAGTTCCCTAGGATCAGAGAACTCGCAATCTGACAGGTGTTGGCCTAGCTCTGGAAAACAGGAACTCACAATATGCTCTCCCACAATTGGATTACACAGCTCCACACAGGTGCTAACCTTTACCTCACAATCCAGTGCCTCACACACGTACCCCACACCACTCTCTTGAAATGGGCGAGACATTAACTGACTGTCTCTATCACTCAACCCACACTCTTCTGGGCGGTCCTCACACTCATACACCAGGACTTCAACCACGGGGAACCCCTCTCCCTGCACCTCTCATCCAGAGTCGGTAGAGTATCCCTCCTTTCACTAGGACTATGGGCCCCTGCGCTAGTTCCCCAATCCACCTCAGGGACACTGCACACCAATGGAGCTATCTCAGGTCCTTGAATCCCCTGGTGTAGATCAACCCCCTCCTTCAAGTCAGGTGCCACATCCCTGGGTGGGTGTACTACACTGTCATCACTATATACTTCAATTTTGCTGCCACCACTGGACCCCACCCTCTCTGGGGAATCCAGACAATTAAAACTGCGCTCCAGGGGTAACCTCCCTCTGGAGCTAACTTCTCCTTTTCTGCTATCTGCGCTAGGTGCGCCTCCAGCTGGGCAATCTCTATTTGGAGCCTCTCCAATTCCAGCTGGTACTCCCTCTCCCTCTGTCTGTCCAACTCCTCTGGGGACCATGAAGGGGATTGGGCACTACCCTGTGCACTAGATCCAGCAAGGGACTCCCTACCTATGGGACCTTCCCGCCTGTCCCCCAACTCCTCTGGGGACCATGAGGGGAATCTGGCACTACCATAGGCACTAGGCTCATCAAGGAACTCCCCACCTATGAGATATTCCATAACACTTTCTTCCTCCTCTTCAGACTCTCTAGAGCCACCCTCAGACCAACTACCCTCTTGGTAGGTGTACTGGGACTCCAAGAATCTCCATCTGTCTTGTTGCCAAAGTCTTAGGGATGTCTGCAGGGATAGCTGAGTCTCCTTCCTACTCACTGCTAAGCCCTTCTCCTCACAGAACCCCCTTAGCTCCTCTAGACTGTAGGTTAACAGATCATCTATATAAAAGGTAGGTCTCATTTCAGCAAGACCCATTGTAGCAATATCTGGCAATATCAATAATAAAACAAATAGGCTTGCCCGTTGTAATAATCACGGGCAATATCAATAACAGATAGAAGAAAACTTCTCAAGAAAATGTATGCGGGTAAAAAATCACCGGCAATATCAATCACAATATAGGATCCAAAAACTTTCAAAAATGTATGCGGGTACTATCACCGGCAATATCAATAAACAATAGGCTTGCCCATTGTAACAATCACGGGCAATATCAATAAAAGATAGACGAAAACTTCTCAAGAAAATGTATGCGGGTAAAAATCACCGGCAATATCAATCACAATATAGGATCCAACAATTCTCAAAAATGTATGCGGGTACTATCACCGGCAATATCAATAAAACATAGGCTTGCCCATTGTAACAATCACGGGCAATATCAATAAAAGATAGAAGAAAACTTCTCAAGAAAATGTATGCGGGTAAAAAATCACCGGCAATATCAATCACAATATAGGATCCAACAATTCTCAAAAATTTATGCGGGTACTATCACCGGCAATATCAATAAAACATAGGCTTGCCCATTGTAACAATCACGGGCAATATCAATAAAAGATAGAAGAAAACTTCTCAAAAAAAATGTATGCGGGTGAAAAATCACCGGCAATATCAATCACAATATAGGATCCCAAAAACTCTCAGAAATGTGTGCGGGTGAAAAATCACCGGCAATATCAATTACAATATGGGATCCAAAAACTCTCAAAAAATGTGCGCAGGTGAAAAATCACCGGCAATATCAATTACAATATGGGATCCAAAAACTCTCAAAAAATGGGCGCGGGTGAAAAATCACCGGCAATATCAATCACAATATAGGAGCAAAAAAAATTCTCAAAAAATGTATGCGGTACGTTATGGTCTGCACTCACTAGTAGTGTACACTATAATTACTGTATGCGATCATAAATGCAAGTCCAGATCCTCACCGCTGACCACCAATGTTAGAAATGGGGGTCTCTAGTTGGCAATGGCTGGCCACTGTCCAAGTAAGGACCCTGCTTCCTAAGTCAGAGTGAGAGGGCTACCCTCTTTAATACCCCTGCTCAACCCTGTGGTAACGTAGCACGAGCAGGTAGGCTTATCTCAGAGGCAGGGTGTGAAGCATTTATGACCATACACAGTAACACAGTGAGGAACACTACAAAGGGACACCACACAAGTAGTTATAAAAAAGAAGTATCTTTATATAAAGGCAGATTTATCACAAGACCAATAACTGTAAAAGCCACAATACTGTCAAAAATAGGATAGCTGTTGAAGGACTGTCAAAGATAGTTCAAAGGTTGCAAGAGTAAGGTTCAAATTCAAAGCAGGGGTCTCTGCGCCCCTTTCTCGTTCAGAGGTTGCAAAAATAAGGTTCAAATTCAAGGCAGTGGTCTCTACGACCCTTTCTCTCATAAGACTGTCAAAAATAGGATGGCTGTTGAAGGACTGTCAAAAAATAGTTCAAAGGTTGCAAAAATAAGGTTCAAATTCAAGGCAGTGGTCTCTGCGACCCTTTCTCTCACAAAGTACCTGGGTTTAGTAGCAAAACCAACAAAATGTCGCAAAGAAGTGGTAGCAATGATTTTCCTCACGCGAGGCCGGCGATGCGTTAAAATCCTTGCCGCAAGGGAGGATGATGCGCCGATCTGCTGATGCGTGCGGAGACGATGCGACCAACTTCTGCACGCTAGGCCGCCGATGCGCTGAGACCTTTGCCGCGAGGGCGAAGGCGATGCGACGATCCTGTTGCGTGTGCGGAGACGATGCGACAAACTTCTGCACGCTAGGCCGCCGATGCGATGACTTTCTTGCCGCGAGGGAGAAGTCGATGCGACGAGCCTGTTGCGTTGTGCGATCGTGTTGCGATGCGAAGAAATGGCGCTCTGCGAGGGAGCGACGAAATCCGGTGCGATGCGATGAAAATGGCGGACGCACGGCGTCCGCAATGCGATGTCTTGGAGCAATGATTCTGTAGGGGTTGCGAGCGCTCGGCGACAGCAGCGCGATGATTTTTCCAGCGCGTCTCGGCTGCAGCGGCTCGCAAAGGGGCGTTAGCGATGGTTTCGTGTTGCGAGCACTCAGCGGCAGCAGCGCGATGATTTTTCCAGCGCTCTCGACTGCAGCGGCTCGCAAACGTGCGTTAGCGACGATTTCCAGCACTCTTTTCTCTGAAGCAAACTAGAGGCCCTGGAACTCACAGGAGCCTCATCAGCAGATAGCAATCCTCGCAGGGAGGAAGCAGGAGGTTGGTGGTGGAGTCTGATGTGCCTGAGACTCCAGCAGGAGGCTAGCTCTTTTCCTAGCTCTTGGGTAATTGCTGTAACAAAAATAAAAGTTCTCTAAAAAGTCCTTTTCTCTCTTCTTCAAGGTCCAGTGGTCACTGCTGCAGGCCAGTGCAAGAAACAACACACAAGCACAAGGACAGTCACTTCCTGCAGATTCCTCCAGTGGCACGGACAGAGTTTCCTCTCCAGATCCAAAAGCAATACAAAAGTAGGGGTTTGAGCACAGATATTTATACCCCAAAAGCCTTTGATCCTTGAAGCTACCAGTCCCTGAACCTAGCCAGAACCAGTTCTGCTCAGGCCTGGAGCACTTTGTTTACCAGGCTGCATCCTTCCTTTCAGAAAGAGGGGTCTGCTAGCAGACACACAGTGGGAGGTGGAGCCAGCATTCACCTTGCCAGGCACAGCCCTATTCAGATCAAAGAGCCACCCCTCCCCACACTCTAAATGCAGATCTCTCCATTCAACCCAGGTCTGACTCAGCCTGTCCTGCCCCTCTAAAACCAGACAGCCAATACACATAACGGCAGAGCACACTGGAAGGCTTAGGCAAGAAAATACCTACTTTCTAAAAGTGGTATTTTCAAACACAGAATATAAAAATAAACTTCACTAAAAGGTGTATTTTAATATTCTGAGCTCAGGCATACTAAATTCGTTTTTCTACCATGTTCCTGGGGTCAGTTAGGACTATAGCATGTAATAGTCAAACTGCCCATTCTAGCCTATGAGGAACAGGTAGCCTTACAGTAGTGAAAAACGAAATGGGGTGTAATTCACTACCAGGACATGCTACATACACCAAGGCATGTCCTACCTTACACATACAATGCACCCTACCATAGGGGTGACTTACAGGCTGCCAAGGGAAGGTTCAGGGGCTGGGAAGTGAGTGCACTTCACAGCCAAGATGGCAGTTCTGGACTGCACACAGACACTGCAGTGGCAGGTCTGAGACACACTTTACAAGCTGCTTCTGTGGGTGGCGCAAACCAGCGCTGCATGCCCACCAGCAGCATTTGGTTTACCAGCCCTGGGCACACACAGGCCACACTACTAGGGACTAACAGGTAAACCAAATAAGCCAATCAGGGATATACCAATTCACACAGACATATTTACAAAGGGAGAGCATATGCACTTTAGCACTGAACAGCAGTGGTAAAGTGCCCAGAATCATAAAACCAACAGAAACAGGTCAGCAAAAATACAGGAGGCAGGCAAAAAGTTTAGGGGTGACCCTGCAAAAAGGGCCATTTCCAACATCTGCTATAAGTATTGTGTCCTATATATTGTTCACACATATATTGCTCGATTGCAGTTATTAATACAAAATCAACAGCCACTGGGGCAATATTTTTGTAAACGATATTTGGGACACAATATTTATGTCCTACGATATTATGACAATGATATTCTGGTGACGTGCACCTCCTTGAACCATGCAGTTCCTGCTCTCAGCCGGCAGGGGCAAGCTGACTTGCCCACTGCTGCTAGTGTTTTGGTGCATCTCCTGAGTGGCTTTGACAAGTCTGCTTTATAAAGCATCACTGTACAGTGCAGGGGTTTCACTGCCCAACAGCCAACCAGCGCTTACAAGGTGAGTTGAAAACACCAAATGAAGGCTAATTACTAAAACTGTACGATACCAAAACTAAATCACTCATCTTGAGCAAATTCATTGTAACATAGTAAAAACATCCCACAAAAGAAAGAATGCCCTGATCATTAAAACACATAATTCAAACCCTGAACTAACAATGACACCAGAAAAAAATGTGGTCATATTATTATACTGTAAAAAACACAAAAGGCACCTGATATATTAAAAATAAGCACTCTGTGCCTACCCAACCATTTCCACATCAGGCGACCCACATATCAGTGCTTTACTTATCGGTTGGGAACCACAATATAAGATGGCGGATGGCAGCATCGATACCACACAGGTGCATTCACATCAACAGAAACAGAAACCACACTGCCTCGAGATGGTTGATTTTTTTTATTTAGTGCATTTTTATAAAGCGCGGACATTACCCGAAGGTGTCAGAGCGCTGTACAATAGAGCCAGTTACGTTACAAGAGAAAAGTGTTACATAATAGAACATTACAAAGATAAACAGGAGACTTAAAATGAAGGGTACACAAACACAAAATCCAACACAGCACGCAAGGGTGAGGAATGTACAGGAAAAAGTACAAATTTACAATGAAGAGCGAACTTCCTAGAGGGGCCTGAGAATGAAAGTATTAGTTCTGAAAGTGTCTTTGGAAGAGAAGAGATTTGAGGTCAGCTTTGAAGATCCGGGTAGAGGAGGTGGCACAGAGCAATGGGGGAAGCGAGTTCCAGATTCTCACCGCATTGCCTGAGAAGGATTGCGCCATCGATCTTTCCCTTTTGAAGACGGGGGGCTCAAGCAGAAGCTTTTCCGCATTGCGAGAAGGTCGAGCGCCACCGGACAATTTCAATTTATTCGCCAGGTAACGAGGGGAGGACGTGTGTAAGGCTTTGTGTGTGATGCAGGCAGTTTTGTAAATAGATCTTGCCTTGATCGGAAGCCATCGAAGAGAGGACAGGATAGGAGTGACATGGTCGCTTCGTTTAGACCCTGAAATGAAGCGAGCTGCTGAATGGAGGATGGATCTGAGAGGGGAGAGGTGGGATTTGGGTAGGCCCATCAGAAGAGAATTGCAATAATCCAGTCTTGAGAGAACCAGAGATTGTACCAAGGTTTTTAAGTCTTTCTCCGGGAAGAACCGACGGATCCCCCATAGAAGGCGCAACTGGTAACGTGCGTTCTTAGCAATAGAGTTGATGTGGGAGATTAGGTTGAGTCTTTTGTCAAGAATGACACCTAGGGATTTAGTGCTGTCGACAATGATGGGTTTGTTGTTGAGTAGGTTCAGCTGATCCATCCAAGATTGAACAGGAGGAGGTGAGAGAGAGGTAGAGAGGAGGAGGAATTCAGTTTTGGCGGGATTTAGAATGAGTTGGTGAGCTAACATCCAGTTGTGAATAGAGTTGAGAGTAGAGTTGAGTAGTGAGAGATCGTGTGCGGAAGACACCTTAAGGTAGATTTGAGTGCCATCCGCATAAAGATGGTAATGGATCCCAGATTTGCTTAGAAGGTTCCCTAATGGTTCCAGGTAGAGATTAAACAAAGTGGGTGCCAGGATAGAACCTTGAGGGACGCCTTGACCTACAGCCAATGGAGATGAAAGACTGTTCGCTATCTTGATCATTTGGGATCTGTCCGAGATCAAAGAGGCATACCATTTGAGCACTGTGCCATCCAATCCCATTCTCTGTTGAAGAGTATTGAGGAGGGTGCTATGATTAACAGTGTCAAAGGCTGCAGAGAGGTCTAGAAGAATCAGAAGACACGATTCCCCAGAGTCGAGTATATGCTGCGCATCATCAATCACTTGCAGCAGGGCTGTTTTAGTGCTGCAGTTTTGGATGAAGCCAGACTGGAAGACGTCGAGGAGATTATTGTCCATAATATGTAAGGAAAGTTGTTTCGCAACACATTTTTCGGTGATTTTCGAAAGAAAAGGGAGGTTGGTGATAGGGCGGAAGTTGTTGAGGTCGTTCGCATCAGCGGAGGTTTTTTTTAGAAGAGGGGTGACCTGTCCTGATTTGAGGGCAACAGGGAGGGAGCCTTGACTGAGGAAGAGATTGACTAGCCTGGTCCAGTAAGAGAGAGTATGGGTGTAGAAATCGATGGCGATGTCGCTAGGGATGGGGTCAGAAGAATGGTTGGAGGGTTTAGTTTCGAGGATGCATTTGAGGAGGTCATCTTCCGAGATTACGTCAAAGTTCTGCCAGGTAACTAAGGATTTCCGCTCCTCAATGGGGCTGGGGTGGGCGACCTGATCCACCAGTGCTTTGACCTTTTCATCAAAGAATATAGCTATATCTGCTGCTTTTTTTGTGGAATCCTCAGACTTAATGGTTAGGGGAGAACAGTTTGGGTTTTTGATGAGGTCAAAAAGTTTTTTGGGTCTGTTTTTGGCTGAGTCAAGGAGGGATCTGAAATGTGATGCTTTTTCAAGGAAGATGTGGTTGTGATATGTGGATCTTGCTGAACGTAAAGAGAGAGATTGGAGGTGGAAGGAGATTTTCTCCAATGTTTCTCCAGGATTCTAAGGTTTTTCCTTTCATCGTAGAGAGCTTTATTGAACCAAGGTGCTGAGGGGTGGGTCTTTTCCTTTTGCTTTGGAGTGGAGCGACATTGTCGATTTCGACTGCTAGTACTGAGAGGCACTGAGAAGTGAGAACGTTGACATCCACGTTAGGGTCTAGTCTAGGAAGTGCCCGCATAGCAGAATCACAAAAAGTGTCAAGATCAATGTTCTTGGTGTTGCGGAACCAGGTAGTAGCTCTTTTAGGTTGGCCGAGAGTTATAACGTGCGATAGGTGAAAACGGAAGGGAATGAGGAAGTGGTCAGACCAGTCTACATGGATGGGGGGAGCAGTAGTCAGCAGGTCTGCTTTGGATATAACAAGGTCCAGAATTGAGCCCTTGGAATGTGTGGTTTCCGAGCAATGTTGGAAGAGATCATTGGCTGAGAGAAAGGTGGCAAGCTTGTTGGCAGCCGAGTCTTCCAAAGAGCCCCAGTGGAGATTAAAGTCACCCAGGAAGATCTGTCTGTCACTTTGAGAAAATTGGTCACTGATGAAGTCAGTCAGTTCCTCCACAAAGGAAGAGCAGTTACTGGGCGGGTGGTAGATGGCATGGAATCTAAAGGGTGAGCCGTGATGTATTTGAAGTTCTAGGGATAGGCATTCGAATGTACGGAAAAGGGTGGTAGGGAAGGCTTTCATTTGAAGGGAGTTCCTGACGATGATAGCGACACCGCCCCCAATTTTGTCTGCCCTGTCATTTCTGAGGATAGAGTAGTCAGTGGGTACCAGAAGATCAAACAAAGTATGAGAGGAGTCATTAAACCAGGTCTCAGTGAGGAAGAACATGACAAGATTCTGGTGGGTGATAGTGTCAGAGATTTCCAATTTGTGTTTGATTGCAGATCTGCAGTTGTGGAGCAAGCAGTGCAGCTCTGACGTAGATGTTTTGGTGATGGGGGTGTTAGGGTTGTTAAGGGAGATAGGGATAAGATTCTTGAATGAGGGTGCCCGGTAAGAGGGAGGCTGGTAAGTTCTGACAGAGGAGATGGTCTGAATAGGGAACTGCGTAGAATTATTAGGAGAGGAAGGTGGAGGGAGTGACGTTGGTGGTCTTGTAGCTGGCCAGTAAGTTGGTGATGTCTGCAGAGGACAGACTGTGGTTGGCTTTATTGGGGCGCGGGAGCAAGGAACTCCTCGGGAGGTTGTTAGGGAAGGGGGACATCTTGGCGCTTAAAAGTGAGATGGACGCTACAAGCTGGGAAATGGAATAGATGAGAGAATCAAGTTTATTTTCCAGGGAGAGGAGAGCTGAGCACGGAGTGTTGGGTGGCTCGATGGATAAGGGAGGGAGTGCAGAGGGTGAGGGAGGACAAGGAGGGTGGGGGAACGGGTTAAGGGAGGCGGTGCAGAGGGTGAGGGAGGATGGGGAGGGATGGAGGAGCGGGATACGGGAGGGAATGCAGAGAGTGAGGGAGGACGGGGCGGGGTGGGGGAACGGGATAAGGGAGGGAGTGCAGAGGGTGAGGGAGGATGGGGCGGGGTGTGGGAATGGGTGGGGAGTTGGGGAGCAAGGGTAGAAGGTGAGGAAAGATGGTGGACGATAGGAGTGGATGGTGAAACAGTGGTGGGAAGAGAAATATTTTTACTGGTGTTGAACAGAGGGGAAGAGAAGAGATCATAAATAGGAGGAGAAAGTTGAGGTGTAAGAGGGGGGTCAAATGAAGGCCAGAGGAAAGGGGAGAAGAGGGGAGAAGAGTCTGAACAGGGAGGAGAGGGCGGGGGGTCAGATGAAGGCCAAAGGTACGTGGAGAAGAGAGGAGAAGGGACTGTACAGGGGGGGAGGGCGGGGGGTCCAAGGAAGGCCAGAGGTATGGGGAGAAAAGAGAGGATGGTGCTGGACAGGTACTGTAGGCTATGAAAGGTGAATATAGGGGGACAGGTAACAGGTGGAGTGGGGGGGATAGGGCTAGATGGAAACTGAGGGAGGAGTAAGGGACTGCAAGGTCAAAGGGAGAGACGAGGAAGGAATTGTCGAGGAGGGAGACATGGTTGGGAAGCAAGGGATGAGGAAGGTGGGGTTGAAGATAGATGGGAGGTGGAAGAGAAGAATTTAAGGGACGGGGGACGGGGAAGAGCAGAAAGGGATGAGGTGAAAGGGGGAGGGAAGGGGGAGGTAAGGAAAGTTGATCGGTAGACCAGGTTGTAAGAAAGGTGGAATAAGAGGGGGAGGTGGGTTGGATTAGGGGGATTAGGGGGAGGCGAAAACGATGTAGAATCGGGCAGATGCAGGGTGGGGAGGGGGTGGAGGCCGGAGGCCAGACAGACAAGATAGGGGGAGGAACATTTTGGGAAGGGGGAAGAGAGGGAGAGGAGGGAGCAAAGGCAGGGGGAACAAAGGGTAGGCCTGTGTCTCCCGGGAGAGCGGCCTGCTGGAGTATCGGGGGGTCAGGGGGGGAGAAAGGGAGAAAGGAGAGGAGCTCAAAGAAGAGTCGAGGGAGATCATAGTTGTATGGGTTGGACGAAGAGAGTGTCAAAGAGAGAGAGACAGGAGCTTGAATCATGACAGTGCCATTATTGTAGAGTGTAATGGTGAGAGAGCCATTAAAGCTAGCGGAGGGGGGAATTTTTAGCCGCTGTCCATGCGGGATAGATGAGGAGGAGGAGACGTTTAAGAAATTGAAGAAGCTGGTGGACCAGTAAGGGATGTCGTGAGTGAAAAAAATGAAGTAAGTTTTGAGCTTCCCTAGGTGCCCATTATGGAATTGATCAACAAAGAGGGAATCAGGGAATTGTTCAATGGTGTTGTGCTTGAACCGTTTTGCTGCTGCTTTGGACAGATTAGGGGATAGATGACTTTGAAGCAGTTAACTCCCGACTTAATTCGAGTGGAAGCCATGATAGGGAGAAGAGGGGCCACTAGGGTAGCGATAGTGCAAAGAAGAATAATAAGAAGAGGAGGGCACATAATCCGGAAGTCGAGTCAGGATAATCCAATAAGATTGTGGTCGGGAGGCGACTAGAAATGCAGGGCCAGGGACTCTGGTCTAACTCCCTTATAAAACATCATACCGGTGGGATAGAAGGCTAGCTTGCCTCCAGTGGCGGAGAGGGTGTGGGATCATAACGGGGCAAACCCTACCACCAGGGATTAGGACCTCCAAGTATGGAAACCAGCATGGAAATGGGAGTCAACTAGAGGATCACAGTGATAGGTATAGACATTCTTCAGCTCCCCAGGGAGGAGGCCAAAATGGACGCCAAACCTCAACGAAGAGCATTATTAGAGGAGAACAAAATGGGCGCCCATTATGTGAATCACTAATCTCATGGGCCACCGAGCGAGCCAGGACAGCCCAATAGGAAACAACAGACCCAGTCTGGCTCACATGTTAAAACATGTCCGCAAAATGTGAGAGTCATTAAACCAAATGCCAGTGTTCCCTTACTTGTTACTTGCAAAACGAAGGGACAGTCAGGGGGGGTCAAACGGGACCGTAGGAGATCAGTCCAATGAACGCATTACGCTCAACCTTCATCCAGCGCCACGGTCTGATTCACGAGACGCTCTGGGATCACAACGAGCACGGGATAGTTTCACCGCAGCTGGACTACTTAGAACCAGGTAGCTGCTCGGACCATATAGCACCACTCAGAGGCGCAGTGCACAATACGGTGGTTGTCGATACCAACCAACCAGCTGATCAATCAACTCATTTGAACCATCCTGCACTACGCTCAGCGGCTCCACCATGTCCTATCAGCAGACGGCAACCAACACCCACAGTGAGGCAGAATCGCTGGTCTAACAGGGCCCAGGAGCATCAAGAGGCGTACGTCGCTCCGGACTTTCCTCCATAGTGATCTTTCCGGGAGCACCCCTGAGATAGCACAAGAGTCACGGGCCAAAGATCCTGGTGCGGAGGCCGGCATTACAACCACGGCAGCAGGGCGGATCGAGTGGGGAGATTAGGCCCACGGGCATACGGCATCACCGGGAGCACCTCAGGAGTCAGCGCATGATTAACGGTCCAGAACTCCTGGTGCGGTAGCCGGCAAGCAGGGCGGATCGGCTCAGGGAGTAAAGCCCCTTGGGTACACGGCGTCTACAGGATCTCTGTTGCGGTGAAGGGGGCGGTGTGATGGGCTCCTTACTTCGCCCTGATGAAAACCCCTCATCCCTTGGAGCTCAGCTGCTCTTGGCGACTTCACTCAGGGCACGGGGCTTAGTTCAAGCAGAGCTATGGGACAAAGCGGGATCGGAGCAACGGCACCTCCAGGATCGCGACCGCCGGGATGGGGGAGGGGGTTTGAGCTCCTCACATAGTCAAAAAGATCCTCACCACAACAATATGAAGTCCAGATTCAGTGCGAAGCAGGAATGAGACTCCAGCAGGAGAGCGACCTCAGCAGGAAAGAGGGCATTAGCTTCCAACAAGACTCGGGAGGTTCCGCTCCTCACACCGGTCCGGGCACTCTCAAGCAGCGTAATCGTCGCGGCGGACAGCACTTCAGGTAGGATATTTTCTTAGCTACAGGGCTTTACTGTATATCGTTATGTTATAAGGATGTAAGCGAAGCACTGTAACTTGAAGACTCTACTTTATTCGTACCTTTCACCATCACAGGTTCCAGTCAGCTGTGGAATGTTCAGTACATCACAGATTGGCATATACCAACAGGGGTGGTGGGAAAGGGGTGGTGGGGCATACCAAGTGCAGATTATAACACATCTCCTTACATAGGGAAGGAAGGAAAGGAAGGGAAGGAGGGAGGGGGTGGCTGAGGGGACCAAGGCAGTCAGAACGCGACCTTAGATTGTGGAAGATAACATTCCACATTAGAGGAGAATATAACAGTAGCTAACAAAGCCCGAGGGCCACAGAATAAGACATTATACAGTACAGTAGTCTCTTGTCCACCTGGGTGCGGACCTGGATCTTAGTGATCTTCTAGGAGCAGCAAAATCCCTCTCGTCCCCTTGAGCAACAACATGAGGAACAACACCATGCCTGTGAGGGACAATTCTGTCCATGCTCCAAGTTTGACCATTAGCAAGTTGAACTACATTTCTGCCCACTTTAGTTACCATCATGGGTTCTGAGAACCTTGTAGCCTCCCTTCTTCGTGGTTTAGGTAGGTCTACACGAACCCAATCACCCTCTCTGACAGCGCACGATTTAACATGTTTCATTTCATCATACCTGCTTTTGTATTTTGACTGATGAAACTTACTCTTTTGTCAATCTCGTCACGGTTTACTACACAGGTGTTCTGTCTTTTCCCAGGAGGTGAGAGTCTGGTTTTGGGGACTCTTCCCTTCAAGGAACTAAAAGGGGAAACCCCGGTGACTGAATTAGGGGTTGAGCGATAGGCCCAAAATGTATCTTGCAATGCATCTTTTGCAGAGATTCCTAAGACCTCTGCTCGCTGTAGACATTCTTTCACTAGTCGGTTCATGCGTTCCACCAACCCCTTGGCCCGGGGACAATATAGTGCCGTTTTATGATGGGTAATGCCCATTTCCATAAGGCACTCCCTCATGCTTTCTGATGTAAATTGTACCCCGTTATCAGTTACCAGGATGTCTGGGATACCCTCATCGAAGAATACATCCTTAAGGAAGCTGATGAGTACCTTAGTGTCTATCTGGTGTACACACTTGTAAACCACCCAGCGGGTGTGGTAGTCCACCATGACTAGTATGAACCGTTCATTTAAGGTTTTGAGGTTGAGGGGACCAATGATGTCGAGGGCTAGTTTTGACCACGGCCGATCTGGCACAACCACCAGAGACAGTGGGGGTCTTCGGGCTTGATGAGTTTTGTCAGAGCGGCTACACTCTAGACAGTCCCTTACCGTGTGCTCAGCCATGGCATCCATCCCCGGCCACCAGTAGTCCAGTCTGATCTTATTTTAAGTAAGGCTGCGCCCTAGGTGACCAATATGGGCAAGGTCCACAATTTTTTGTCTCAGCCTTACAGGTGGAACGATCTTTTCACCCCTACAAACCGTTCCCTCTTGAATGCTCAACTCCAATTTCACATCCCAGTAGCTGCTCAATGGCGTGGAGACTTCTTTTTTTTCATTTGGCCAACCATTGACTATCAGACTTTTGAGTGCCTTCATTTCCTCATCTGTGTGTAAGCACTCATCCCATTCCTCTTTGTTAAGGCAAGTCAGTTTAAGTATCACTTCATCAGATTCAACTACGGTTGCACAATCATCAACATCCTGTGGTGAGCGAGATAGAAAATCCGCTGCAACATTTTTATTGCCTGGCATATACTTAACAGTGAAATTGTACCCCTCCAGTCCCAGGATCCATCTTGCAATCCTTGGTGTGGTTTTCGCTGACCCTTTCGTGGTGAATGCATACATTAGGGGCTTGTGATCAGTCTTCACAGTGAAGTGGATACCCCATAAAAAGAAACGGAAATGTTTAATGGCCCAGGCACATGCGAGTGCCTCTTTCTCCACCATGGAGTAGTTGGCTTCCGCTCCTTTAAGGGCGCGAGAAGCAAAGGCGACCACTTGCTCATTGCCGTTGACAACTTGGGTAAGAGTGGCGCCCAACCCTTTATTACTTGCGTCAGTGCATAGCACAGTGGTTTTGGTGGGATCAAATCTGCCCAACGATGGGGCGGTGGCAATGCTCTCCTTCACTGTCATGAATGCTGTCTGACACTTTTCGTTCCACACGAAAGGGGTTCTTGCTTTGAGCAATGTTCTCAATGGCTCCACAATACTAGCATAGTTACGGACAAATTTAGCATAATACTCAGATAAACCCAAGAACGATTTAAGATCTTCGACACATGTAGGGGCCGCAGTACCCTGAATGGCCTCAACCAAGTCTACCTTGGGCTTTATTCCATCTTGAGAAATAGTGTGCCCTAAGTACTCTACTGCTACCACCCCTATGCAACACTTTTCTTTCTTCAAGGTTAGACCTGCTGCCTCAAGTTCGACTAGCACACTTCTCAGAATGGTGTTGTGCTCTTCCAAATATTTCCATAAATAAGAATGTCGTCCTGGAAGCATAGCGTACATGGGAGGTCCTTCAATACATGTTGCATGATCCTTTGGAAGGCAGCGGCTGCTGAGGCCAACCCAAAGGGCATGCGAATGTACTGGAACGCCCCGAGAGGAGTTATAAACGAGGTTAAGTGACGGGAGTCCGGGTGCAGCTCTACCTGGTGGTATGCCGATGATAGGTCTAACATACTAAAACAACTTGCACCTTTGATAAGGGTAAGAACTTCATATATCCGGGGCAAGGGATGCCTATCCAGCCAAATGTTCTCGTTTAAATCCCTCAGGTCAACACATAATCTGATCTCCTTGCTGGACAATTTGGTGGTAAGAACTATGGGGGCCAACCATTGCGAGCTTTCTATTGGTTCAATAACCCCTTGTGACAACAGTCTGTCTAACTCAGCTCGTAGGGGTGTCTGCATCATGTGTGGTATGGGCCTGACTTTGTGGGCCACTGCTCGAGTATTGGTTTTGAGCTTGATGGAGTGTTGGTAGTTTTTCAATAGCCCTAACTTATCAGTAAAGACTTTGGGGAAATCATTGCACACTTCAGCGCCCCATACTGACGGATCTATTAAAAGAACTTGGTCAGGACTGTTGGGGTCTAACTTAATACCAAGTTCTCTTTGGTGTTTCAACCCCAACAAGTTGGATCCTTTCTGTGTGATGTATATTTTACCAACTGTGCTTCTCCCTTTAAATCCTATGTTCCTGGTGGTCATACCTATCAAGGGTATGGGGTCACCATTATACCCCCCTGGATGAATGTCGGGAGGCTGCATGTCCTGTTGCCATAAGGGAAACATTTTTGTGAATACCTCAGCTTCCACTAAAGTATAGGGTGAGCAAGAGTCCGCAAAAACAGTGACCTCTCTCTTATCTAAAGTGATGGTACACGAAGGGAAGTCAGTATTTTTATCAAAGTTGTTGAGTTGAAACACATGTTTGGTTTCTTGGGGAGGCTCTTGCTCAATGGACATTACAGCTTTGGAACGTTGATCTCGGCAGACCCTAGCCAAATGCCCCCTTCTACCACACTTGTGACATGTGACTGACCTGGCTTGGCACCCTACATAATTAGCTAAATGACTGGGGCTGCCACACCTGTAACACTTAAGCTTGGTGCCCACTGGAAGAACATTCGGTACTTTACTCTTGCTGTCTTTGCTGACCTCCTGTTTACTTATAGCATTAACCTCTGCATGTTTGTCCCCATCCTCTTTCATTGCTACCATGCAATCTGCAGTGTGCTCAATACCCACTGCTGTCTCTATAGCCTGTTTCAGATCTGGGTTGGCAAATAATAGCCTCTCCAGTATTTTGGTGTTGTTCGTGCACCTTACCAACTGATCTCTGATGAGGGAATCTCGTAGGGTTTCAAACTCACATGTGTTTGCCAGGCCTTTCAAAGCCGCTATGTAAGTCTTAACTTTCTCATTCTTGCCCTGTACTCTCGAAAATAATTTGTGCCTCTCCAACACCACATTAATAGCTTTACTAAAATGCTTTTCTAGTTTGTTAACCGCGACCAAGTACATGTTGTCATCATCATCGCTATCTTCTTCTGCTTCTGCAGATGTTGAAATGTTGTCATAAGTTTTGCGCCCTTCAATCCCTAAATTATGAAGTAGGGTATGTAGTTTACGCAGTGAAGAGAACTTTTCCCCTCCTATTGCGATTAAGTATGACTCCATCAGTCCAAACCATTGTTCCCATGGTAAAAGGGGCTCTCCCACTTCGTTGAGGAAAGGGGGTGGTTGGGACATATTTGAAGTGGCCATGCTTATTTATGCTTTGTTAGGACTATGTAATTTGGAGGACACTGTGAAGAAAAAAAAAAAAATTCAGTACAACACTAAGTCCAGCACTGCAGAAATTGGTTCCCTCGCCGTGATGGTGTACAAGCACAAGCTGTGCCCGTCAGCGCGAAGAGACTGCAGTACTGGGAGGAGGACTTCGCAATGATAAGACACACAACAAGAACCGTACAGGCGAAGCTGTCTGAGAGTGTGAGGCAGGCTGCGAAGCACGGTATCCAGCTGGGCTTGAAGGGCCAGGAAAATGTACTGTGATAGCTGTGCCTGTCAGCGTGTGGAGGACAAAGACAGGCAAGAGAGAATGATGAACATCGTGTGACACTGTGAAATGAGGCCAAAGCAACTGCAACTCCGGTAGAACTGCTGTGCCTGTCAGCGTATAAAAACGAAAACAGGCGTGTGAGGAATCTTCTCAATCCGAGACCCCGGTTGAGTTCAATTGAAATGTCCAGTGCTGTGCCTGGTGATGGAATCAGAGCAGAAACAGGCGTGAGAGGAAATTTGACAGGCAAGGCAATGGTTAAACTCGCCTGCCTCCTCACTAAGGAGCGCCTACAGAGGTCGTCCTAGCGCTGCCCCGCCTCAGGAAACTTGCGCAGGGGAAGGCGGAAACAGCGTAGCCGATGAGGGAAGAACACCGGAGCCTCCCGGTCTCATGAGGAGGCTGCGCCGTGCAACAGTAGATTTTCGCTGTCCCGCCTCAGGAAACTTGCGCAGAGGAAGGCGGACAGCGTAGCCGATGAGGGAAGAACCCCGGAGCCTGCCGGTCTCGTGAGGAGACTGCACCGTGCGACGGCAGATTTTGTTAAGTTGGTACAATGCTGCGGAGGGCTCCCACCCTGCCCTCACGTCTCGATGCAGCGCAGCGATAGCCTTCGTGGGTGGACACTCCGACACCCCCAGAATATTCCTCAGTGAAAGGTCCCACTAGCGGTGCACTCCTATCCCTGCAGCGGCAACAGTAAAGGCAATCACGCTCTGCAGGCACACAACGGAGACTTCCTCAATGACTGCTCCCCCACAGGTGCACTCCCCGTGATCTTCGTCACGATGAGGGTAAAACACAACCCCGCGACCTCTACGCCAAAGGGACGCTTCAGAACAGCACCACACAGAAGACTTGAGGCAAGCTCCTTCAGACTCCAGTAATTCCCTGTGAGCCTCTTCCACAGCAAGCAGCACTGAAACACCACACAGAGCGTCTCCTTATGACTAGTATCAAACACCCAGGCTGAAGTAAAGTCAATCAGCAATCTTGATGCAGCGATCATCCAAAGTGGAAGCAACAGTCTCAGGTAAGACACAAACTTACTTATTTTCCGTAAAGCTTCCTTAGTATCAGCTGTAACTGGATTACGTATTGGGGGTGATGGTGAACCGTCCCCACACGGTTGTTCGTCGCCAGTGTTATAAGGATGTAAGTGAAGCACTGTAACTTGAAGACTCTACTTTATTCGTACCTTTCACCATCACAGGTTCCAGTCAGCTGAAGTCAGCTGTGGAATGTTCAGTACATCACAGATTGGCATATACCAACAGGGGTGGTGGGAAAGGGGTGGTGGAGCATACCAAGTGCAGATTATAACACGTTACTTTCCAGGAAGGTTACTCGGTAAGCTGATGTCATGCAGCCGGATGGATGGAGGGCATAACCAGGGATATTTACAAAATAGTGATACCAAGCCCAGGAGCTTCCTTGGGGAGCTCCAACTCAGCGGCCATCTTGTGTGCAGGTTGATGCTATAACGAGATTTTAAAAATGTTTTAGTTGCTACATTTCTTGATTGTATTGCTACTGTGAGTTGACAATGAAGGAAGTGCTTCATAATGTTATGGTATGTCCTATGCCTTAAAATCCTATAACTTGTAGAGGAAGTTCTCGATTTAAATGTGGGGCGAATCCCCAGGAAAGGCCTGATTATAAGGTGTGCGGAGCACATTTCCAATGCTATATTCCACTCTTCTCAAATATAAGTGGGTGGGTGTTCCCACGCCCAGATTCACAGGTACGGGAACACTTGACCCACTTTTAACAGCTAGAAATTCCAGGAGATAAAATCACTTTAGGGTCTCACTCGTAATTGCAGGAAATCCATGCGGAGATTAAAATGGGATATGTAGTTCCAGCGGCCCACAATCTTCACATTAAATACTGAATTACTTGCAATCCGGTCCATATTTTCCATATGATGGGGAAATTCTACCAGATAATTCTTCTCTGTACTTATAATTTTCTCCACAAAGCCATGGTTTTTCCATTACGACCCACTTTTAAGTCAGGTCCATAGACTTTATAAGCATTGTTCAATCTCTTTTTATCTACTTAGCTTTCCAGCCCTAATTTCCAAACTAATGACATTAAAACGGGCACTGATGTGTTTTTGTTTTCTCAGGTTTTATATTATATAAGCTGGAGCTTTTTAAAAATATATACATTTCATGCAGCTTTGCTCAACACTCCATAGCGTGATGAATATTATTTACACTTCAGTTTTCACCTTTTTATTAACTCTCACGAGCAACCGAAGCGCACTCTTTTTGGTACAGCAGAGAACAAAGGAAGCTATCTCTATACAGCAAAGGTGTTGGACAATTATGGGAATGTATTGGTTACATGTCACACCTAAATTACAAAGACTTCTATGTGACAAAGTGAGATTCTAGGAAAAGGAGAGGTGAGAGGGATTAATTGCATTTAGATGGAGACCAAGGCTTTTCCATCTTTCTGTGATGACAGCCTTCTCTGCCTGTCTGTTATTTATCATCTGGCGTCTGATGCTGTCAGTGCCAAGGCGTGACAGCGTAATGTTACATGGTAACGTCTGAGAGGAAAAACAGAGGCAAAATTAGAGATGTAAAGAGGGACATATTAGTGAAAGTTACATGAAAACTGGGACTTTTTCTAAAATGTCTCTCTTTTATGTTTTTGATAATTTTTTTATCGTGATCATAAATTAGACTGCACGGAGTGTCTTTAGTCAACATGAGTCTGGCACATGATACTCAGTGGTCAAGAGAATCATAGGCAAGAATAATTAACCACACATATTCACGTGTTTCATATGTAAAAAAGGGAGACAAGCTGATATGGAGTCCAGGAAGGCAGGGAAAAAGCTAAAATACAGTCAAACTACAAGGAGAAATAGTTAATCGCACCTACACGCAGAGCGATCACACACTTTTGTCCATGGGATGCCAAATAGCACGGATATCCGGCATTAACGGGACCCTTTACGCCAGTGGTGCAATGCAACATGATGGGGCCCCCGGCAGAATGCTGCCAGGGGCGCCCCTTAGATTCCCTCATCTCAGAAATAATGATAGACCATAGGCTGAATGGGGCACCCTGAAGGGTGGAGGCCCTCCTGGACCGTTTTATGCAGATTCCGCATTCTGGAGATGATTTTGCTTCCATTCGCTGCCTGCACAAACAAGCAGTAAATGTGAGCAGGGAAGCCAATGTGGGGCAGGGGGTGAGAAAGTTCTCATGTGGCAGTGCATGCAAGCAGTCAGCAGGCAATGAGTGGGGAGCCTCCAAGCTACCACTCATAGCAGGGAAGATGGCTGCGGACCAGGCAGTCCTTCTGTCTGCAGCCACTGCCCGACCAACACTCGGGGGCATATCTACAAGCCCCTATCGCCACCACAACATCACTTTTAACGACTTTGTGTTAGCGATAGGGTCTTAGCCTTATTTACAAGGCAGCGTTCATCTACTTAATGTGGCTTAACGCTGCCTTGTAAATAAGGCCCCCTTTCACGCAATGCTTAGTGTGAAAGGGGTGGGCAGTGGGTGTTGCGGTGGGTGTTCCACTGCTACACACATTGATTTTGACGCTGCCTCCTATTTACAAGGGCAGCATAAATAGGAGACAGCCCCAAAATTAAGACCAGGGAAAACCTGGTCTTAAGTTGACAAAACGAGGAGAAATGCATTATTTCTCCTCGTTTTTGCGTTTTCCATGTGTGCTGCCTTGTGCAGCACACTTGGAAAAAGCAAAATGCCTTGGATTGCTTATGTACAGGAAGGTCCCCCTTCCTGTACATAAACAATCTTTAAAAAAATGTCGTTTTTTGTCTTCCATGTGTGCTGCATTAAGCAGTACACACAGAAGTGACAAAATTGCATTTAAAGATTGTTTATGTACAGGAAGGGGGACCTTCCTGTACATAAATAATCTTTCCCCTGCATGCTGACACCCTTGCACAATGGTGCAAGGGGGCCTGCATTGGTGCTACACTGCCAAGTGTAGTACCAGCGCCGGGGAAAACGCAAGGCTGCACCATATCCTTGTAAAAATGCTGCAGTCTTGCATTTCAGGCTGAAGACGTTCCCTCCGAGCTGCATCTCCTGGTTGAGCTGCACTGTCGCCGAATTGGACAATGCCAGCAGGGCCTGTGCCCCAACTTGGAAGCATGCTCGCAAATACACAGAACAATAATTGTTACATACGGCAGAATGTAGACACCCCTGCAGGAAGACTAGTACATTTTTGTGTTCTTTATCGGCACGAGAGAATTAAATGATTTGGTCAGCATTTTGAATGTTGAGTGGACGCAGCGATTCACACCGGTCTTCCGTCGTCCTAGTGTTGTAGCGTGCCACAGACACCTGCCCACCCGCATATGCTATGAACTTGCTTATACAGCAACGTTTAGCGACCCTGACGGATGAACGACTGCGCAGCACTGCTAGCAACAGTCGGGGGACACAGGCAGGAACTGTTCACTCACGTGGGGGCATGCTATGGAACCTGCCCACGCACACCTGATAATTTATTTTATATTGCAACGTATAATGACCCTGAATGATGAAAGGCTGAGCCTCACTGGTAACCTCCGCGGACAAACACAGGCAGGTGCTGTTTACTAACCTGTGAGCGTGCACCCAGCCTATGCCCATACACACCTAAAATCACTTGCCTTGCAGCAAAATATAGCGACCCTGAAGGGTGAAAGGCTGAGCTGCATAGCTAGCATCAGCGGGCAAACACAAGCAGGTGATGTTACTAACTTGGGAGCGTGCAACCGAGCAACCGATCCCCCCCACAAACACGTAAGAAAGACTTGCTTTATATAGCAGTATGTAGCGACCCCGAAAGAGGAAAGGCTGCGCTGTCACCGTGAGGGATAAACGCAATGTCGTTTTTTGTCTTCCATGTGTGCTGCATTAAGCAGTACACACAGAAGTGACAAAATTGCATTTAAAGATTGTTTATGTACAGGAAGGGGGACCTTCCTGTACATAAATAATCTTTCCCTGCATGCTGACACCCTTGCACAATGGTGCAAGGGGCCTGCATTGGTGCTACACTGCCAAGTGTAGTACCAGCGCCTGAGGAAAACGCAAGGCTGCACCATATCCTTGTAAAAATGCTGCAGTCTTGCATTTCAGGCTGAAGACGTTCCCTCCGAGCTGCATCTCCTGGTTGAGCTGCACTGTCGCCAATTGGACAATGCCAGCAGGGCCTGTGCCCCAACTTGGAAGCATGCTCGCAAATACACAGAACAATAATTGTTACATACGGCAGAATGTAGACACCCCTGCAGGAAGACTAGTACATTTTTGTGTTCTTTATCGGCACGAGGGAATTAAATGATTTGGTCAGCATTTTGAATGTTGAGTGGACGCAGCGATTCACACCGGTCTTCCGTCGTCCTAGTGTTGTAGCGTGCCACAGACACCTGCCCACCCGCATCTGCTATGAACTTGCTTATACGGCAACGTTTAGCGACCCTGACGGATGAACGACTGCGCAGCACTGCTAGCAACAGTCGGGGGACACAGGCAGGAACTGTTCACTCACGTGGGGGCATGCTATGGAACCTGCCCACGCACACCTGATAATTTATTTTATATTGCAACGTATAATGACCCTGAATGATGAAAGGCTGAGCCTCACTGGTAACCTCCGCGGACAAACACAGGCAGGTGCTGTTTACTAACCTGTGAGCGTGCACCCAGCCTATGCCCATACACACCTAAAATCGCTTGCCTTGCAGCAAAATATAGCGACCCTGAAGGGTGAAAGGCTGAGCTGCATAGCTAGCATCAGCGGGCAAACACAAGCAGGTGATGTTACTAACTTGGGAGTGTGCAACCGAGCAACCGATCCCCCCCACAAACACGTAATAAGACTTGCCTTATACCGCAGTGTGTAGCGACCCCGAAAGAGGAAAGGCTGCGCTGTCACCATGAGGGATAAACGCAAGCGGGGCCTGTGCCCAAAACTGGTAGTGCGCAACAGACCCCTGCCCTCAAACACCCAGAACTGCCTTGCTTTATACGGCAGAGTGCAGCGATCCCTGAACTGATAACTCTGTGCTTTGGAGGGCATGATTTTCTTCTAACACGACCGGCTTCTACCACTGGTAAACCAGAGAGCGCGGCCGAGGTAAACACCCTGGGCCGCATTGAGGCCGTATAGAGTGCCATTGTGGTTTCGCCAGGGGGTCCCAAAGCCCCAGTTACAGTGGCCCCAGCCCTCCACCGAGGGCAAGCCCTCATTACCCTATACTTGCAAAGTCTCATCCAACTTTAGATAATGGGCAAGGGAGTTTGCCTCTGCTGCCCTAATTCTCCAGTAAAATGTAATGAGGGCGCCTTATCTTACCAGGATCTAGTTTTTTAATCTGAACTCCAGCCTGATGTGAGCTTGTGATATATAACGTGGGATTAAGAATAATTTCTTGAAGAGACTAGATTGTGCAGTGTTCAGGCCTGCTGCATCGTTGGCTTTAAGCAATTCCGATCCGTACGAGATTGAGGGCAAGAATTTTGCTGCTACGACCTTCAACAGATGGTTTGTTGAGCAGTTGCTAAGATTTTTTTGCAAGATTTTGAATGCAAATAGCAGCTGGTTTGCTTTTGCTTGCCTTAATGCCAAGTGTTGCTTGTAGTTAAGGTGCTGATCGAGTAGTACCCCCAGATATTTATATGTTGCAACCTGATCCAGGGTGTTACTGTTTGCCGTCCAGGTGAATCTGGGTTGTCCTTTATGGGAGCTTGAAAAGCATACAACTTTCCTTTTTTGATAATTAAAGTCTTGTTGAGCAGTAGCTATATATCCTACTAACTGAGTAATAAAACCACTGTAAGCCTCAAGGCGTTTTGCTGACCAGGACAAAGTCATCAGCGTATTGCAAGCTTACTATTGGAAAATTTTGCCAGTTTCGGGGGGGTCTCCTTGTATTTGGCGTAGATGGTTCTCTAGGTCCGCTGTATAAATATTGAACAGACAGGGGGTCGGTACGCACTCCTGTTTTAAGCCGCTGGTGGTTGAGATTTTATTAGTAACGCTTCGGCCATCTCCTAATTTTATTTGGACCCATGTTGTTGAATAGAAGCTAATCATTGCCTCAAGCAATTTTGTGGGAACTCCGCAACTTTTCATTTTTTCCCATAGCTTTGTTCTGGGCACCTCATCGAAAGCAGCTTTAAGATCTACAAAACATGCGTACAGGAAGCTTGATTTAACAATGGCTTGGTTGGCCAGGAGGGTGACTGCTGATAGATTCGTTAAGGTGCTCATTCCCACGCGGAATCCTGTTTGTGTTTTAGGGATTAAATTTATGCTGTTAAGCCAGTCCTCTAGGTCAGTCAACAGGTTTGAAGCGTAGATCTTAGCCTCCACATCAATGAGTGCTATTAATCTGTAATTGCTGGGGATTGAGCGCACCCCTGTTTTATATACCCGTGGGAGTATACTTCTTCGCCACGAGTCTGGGATGGTACCTGTCTCTAAAGCATAGGTAGATAAGGGGGTTAGAAATGTGACAAGAAGGATGGATCTTTTTTGAATAAGGCATTGAGCAGGCCATTCGTCCCAGGGGCCCCATCGGATCTTTGCTGTTTTATGACATGGATTACCTGCTTTTGTGTAAGCTGTGGGCTAAACTCCTTTTGAATGGCCCTTGGTGTTAGGTGGGCTCCTGGCTGGGCCTCTTCTTCCATGTGGTTATCTTGAATCATAAGTGGATTAATGGATATTGGTGAGAAGGTTTTAGAATTTATTTTCATTTTTTTGAGGGCGACGGAACCTTGATGGTCATATTCAGAGTTGAGACCGACTGAGTCTCACTCAGTGTTTCCTCAATGGTAGCTGCATGAAGGTGAGACGCTTTATTGTATGTAACTGCTATATGTGTTCTCCAGGTATGTTCAGTGATATCTGAATTATAATGATGGTTATTACCATTTAGCAGGTTATTGATGTTCGCCCAGAAAAGTTTTGAATTTCTTTGCTGGCTAGCATGGATCATTTTTGTCCAAATAGCCTTATTATATGTGTGCTTCGCCACCCTGATTTCCTTTTTGTAGTCACTTTTCATTTTTGCCATTATTGCGAGTGAGTGCTGAATTGGTTGAGATCCCCAAAAATGCATCATTATAAGTTGTTTGTTAAGTTGTTTGTTTTTTATCTTTAGGTTTCATGTAAACCATGCTGTGCCAGTGTTCCTGGCTACTTTGTGACTGGAGGAGCTATGAGGGAATGTTATATTGAGATTGATGACGAAGGCCTGACAAAGCCCCTATCCCGGGTGGCTACACGTTGACTGTCGCCAATAAGATTGTGCATGTGAGAAGTTGGCCTGGTATATGCTGTCCACTAATTAAAGTGGGCACCTGGCACCAGTCCAAACCACTCTTATGATGTATGAGGTCAAAGATAACCTTTAGAAAACTATCCTAGTGGTAGCTGTGGAGAGCAGTCTTCAGGCTTAATCTTGAAGGAATGTAAAGCAGCTTGTTTTACCAGAACATCACCTCCTACATTGACTAAATGAAAGGAGAACCACACAGTAGTTATATAAAAATATGCATTTATTAATGTGACACTCTCTACTATCCTCTGGATAGGACACAAAGCACACAATACGAGATCAATAGAACAGTTGTAAGTAGCACAATACACAGTGGGCTCCAGGGGGAGACCAAACCATATACTAAAATAGTGGTATACCAATCATGACTGAGGTCAAGACAAGGTCTGGAGCACGTAGAATCACTGGGACCCCAAGGAACCACCCAAGGTGAGTAGAAAGGGACCCCTCGGAGGCCATATGCAGTGTACTAACACGACCGCAGGCTCCATACAATTCTATGGGGAAGTCGCGGTTACAGTTTTAAAGTTAAAGGACCCTTCTAGGAGGACTTGGAGCAAACCCTTTGGAACTTAAGAGGTTGGAGAGCCACCCCACCGGTGGATACCGTAGTACCTGAGTTACCTATCCCAGGGGAGCCGGTGCATAGGTCTGTAGTGGCGTCGGAAACCGCTGTCGTTCTCAATGGAGGGCTGTGAAGAAGTACTGCTGCTGTGAAGGTGAAAAGGGTCCGGTGGAATCCAAGCCTGGATTCTGGAAGGAAGGAACCTGAAAGCAGAGGGGACAGAGTCTGGGTCACTTAAGAGTGACCAGGGGCGCGGTGGACGAATGCCCACCGATGCCGGGTGCTTCAGGTGCGAAGAAGGGATGCTTGACTCTGCAGCCACGAGGACCAGGAGATGTCGAGGATGACCAGGAGGTGGAGGTGAGCTGTCCCACAAAGGATGTCGAGTGCTGAGGGGTCGGTGTCCGGGTGGAGCACCAACAAGCCTTGGCAAAAGCAACCCATGAAGGAAGGTCAAGCAGGTTACGGTGTGGACCAGCAAGGTCCAGGAGACTCACCAAGCAATGGGGAGTCAGGGCATGTCTGGAGCAACCAGGAAAGTCCAATGGAAATCAAGATGTCCCTCGGAGAGACCCACAGGCCGAAGGACCAGGAGTCGCGAGGGGATCTCAAGCAAGATTGCAAAGTACCAGCCCACGGAGCACTCGGTGTGAGGAGGCCAGCGTTCTTTGGTGAAAATGCTGCTCAGGATCAGGACTACACGGAGTCCAATGCACAAGCTCGGGAATCAGCAACAAGCATATGCAATTTCAAAAAAATGGACGCAGTGCACAGGGGTTCGGGTTATGCAGTCCCCACGAGGGATACTGGCCTCAAACTTGCTAAGAGGGCAGTTAAACCTCAGGCACCTTCAGGAACCCACCTCCTGTGTTGCTGAAATCTTCGGAGTCCGCAGGAGCTCGGGAGCAGCAGATGGGTCAGTTGTGTTGAGGTACCTGCTAGGGCAGGGGAGTGACTCCTTCACTCCAAGGGAGATTCTTCAGTTGTCCTTAGTGCACCACAGGTCCTGCACGGAGCCTGTATGGAGCAAGGGCACAGACAAAGCTTTGTACGGAGAAGGAGACGAAGTTGGGCCCAGTCGAAGTCCAGCGAAGTCCAGAGTGTCCAGACGGTCGAAGGTCAGTGGTTTCTTCTTGTAGAATCTTGTCTACATAAAATCTAAAGTCTTACAGCCAGGTAAGCCCTTTTGTACCCACGGGAGAGGGTTGGACAGATTCGGGGGACCCTCCTAAGGGAGGGTCAGGACAGAGGGGTGGTTACACCCATGTCCTTTGTCCAGTTTCGTGCCAGAGCAGGAGCCAATGGCTCCCAGAACTGGTTTGAGCTGGAGTATGCACATGGACACCAAATGTGCCCCAGGTGCAGACTTTCAGGTGCTCTCAGAGTGCACCCACCCAGCCCCAATACACTAAATCCTGTCTGGGAGGTGGTCACACCTCCCTGTGACAGGATGCCTATTGTGCTGCCTTCCTCTGCTCGAGCTTGGCTCAGCAGCAGGAGGGCAGAAGTGTGTCTCTGGTCGGCAGCATCCATTTTGTGCTGACCAGGTCGAGAAGGCTGGCACCGGATAGACCAGTGACCCCACGAAGCTCGCTTCAGAAGGGTGGAATCATACCTCCCACACCGGTTACCGGTGTGGAGGTATGATTCCAAGGTGTTTGATACCAAACACGACATGTTTCTATGCAGCCGTTTTCGAGATAGCATTTACCGCGAGGTTATAATGCACCTCTACCTATATGTCCGGCTGAGTCACAGACAACCCGGGAGAATGGTCTCCGAAGGCTGTGGAGAGGCTCTGCTCATGCAGGGGCACCCTCTCACTAAAAACCCAGCACCCTGCCTTCAGGATTAATAAGGCCTGCTATAGGGGTGACATAAGTTTTAAGTGTAGTGACCTATAGATATAGTGAACCTATATCTAAAGTAAGTGGTGCAAGCACCATCTTACACAGGCTGCTATAGCAGACCTGGAGTTCCATTTTGCATGGCCTCTCATGGGTGGCATAATACATGCTTCAGCCCATGGGAGGCCTCTGGGGTACCTATGTCCTGGGTACATGGGTGCCATATACTAGGGACTGACAAAGGTACCCCAGTATCCAATCTGGAGTGTACCAAAGTACAGGTAACAATTTAAAGGAGAAAGCAGAGAGACTGGGGTCCTGATTAGCAGGATCCCAGTCAGACTAGTCAAAAACAGTGCAACATCCAGCAAAAAGTGGGGGTAACCATAAGAAGCAGATCCTACTTTCATACAGTGCAAGCCTCCAGAACGCCATCTATGTAACCTTCGTCCCATTTGAGGCATTTTAAATTGTAGGGCTGGGTTGTCAAGGTGAGGGCCTTGGCTTGCCGGGTCCTTTCCGGGATGCAGGCTAGAGTAAATGTTTGGGGGTAATGATCACTTTCAGATCTTTCCTTTATTTTGAAGTTGGAGATATATGTAAACAAGTCTGGGTCTGCCAGAGTGAAGTCGATGGTTGCACCAGTTTTGTCAGTTACTCTTGTGTTGGCTGCCGGGCTGTCCAAAAGGCCTCGTCCGTTTAGTGTGAACAGGGACAGTTCTTCCATTGATGAAATGCATTTCTTGCCTAGCGTGTCGAGTCTTGTTGAGTTGCCCTGCCTCACCTGTATGTGTCCTACTAAATTGTTATCTCAGCCTTGTAGTAAGTTCATGTTGAAATCCCCCGACAGTATTATGTTGGCATGTGGAGAAGTAGCTTTTAAGTTTTTTGAGCGAGCCTCCCTCCAGTAATCTTCATCGAGCTCTCCCACACAGCCCTTCCACCTCTTCCGGAGAAGGAGAGAATGATCTGGGGTGTTGATCAATAAGGATCGATAGATCGTTGATATAGCTCCCTTACCCAATCTCCTCATCAATATCTTAGCTACAGGGGGACTGTATTTGGGGATCTGGGGATCCATCCGGGGGTGAGCCAATAAAGCATGACGCAGCTGCAAATATCAAAAGAACTGCGTATGGGAGAGACTGTACTGATCCTGCAATTCCTGAAAGGGAATCAGTGTCCCACTTCAGTTGTGATAACACAGCCCCTACCCCCAACTCAGATGCATCAATTTGAACAATGAATTGTTTGGAATAGTCAGGACGTTGCAGAATGGGAGCAGTGCACATGGCCTGCTTCAGGTCATCAAATGCCTTCTGACAGCTAACTGTCCACTGAACTTTCTTAGGCTTTTTTTTTAGAGGTCAGATCTTTTAAGGAGGTCACTATAGATCCATATCCCCTAACAAACCTCCTGTAAAACCCAGTCAGGCCCAAGAAAGCTCTGAGCTGAGTCTGGGTAGTTGGAGTAACCCAGTCCATGATGGTCTGGATTTTGCTCTGCAATGGTTGAACCTGGCCTCCACCCACAAGGTGGCCTGGGTACACAACCTTACTCTGCCCTATCTGGCACTTGGTGGCCTTGATAGTGAGGCCTGCCTTTTTCAGGGCCTCCAGAACATTTCTTAGGTGGACCAGGTGGAACTAAAGACAGCAATATCATCAAGATAAGCTGCACTTTAGTCTTCCAGGTCTGTGAGAACTTTATTCACCAACCTTTGAAATGTGGCAGGTGCATTTTTCAAGCCAAAGGGCATCACAATAAATTGATAATGCCCACTAGGGGTTGAAAATGCTGTTTTGGGTTTGGCATCCTCAGCTAATCTGCTTTGCCAATAACCAGCAGTGAGGTCAAATATACTCAAGAACTTGGCTGAGGCCAAGGAATCAATGAGCTCACCTGCCCTAGGAATAGGATGAGCATCAGTCCTAGTGACTGCATTGAGCCCCCTGTAGTCTACACAAAACCTCATTTCTCTTTTACCATCCTGGGTATGAGGTTTGGGTACCAGGACTACTGGACTAGCCCAAAGGCTATCTGAGGGTACAATGACTCCCAATTCCAGCATCTTTTGAACCTCAGTCCTGATGCAGTCCCTGACATGGTCAGGTTGCCTGTAAATCTTATTTTTAACAGGTAGACTTTCACCTGTGTCCACCTCATGGGTACACCAACTGGTCTGACTAGGAGTCAGGGAAAACATATGTCTGTACTGATTGAGGACCTTCCTGCAATAAGTCTGTTGCTGCTCAGTGAGGCTGCCTGCCAAGGCTACACCATCAACTGAGCCATCATCGGGGTTCTGTGAGAGGAGGTCAGGGAGTGGGCCACTCTCTTCCTCCTGTCCCTCATCAGTAGCCATGAGCAAGCCCATGTCTGCCTTATTAACATATGGCTTGAGCCTGTTCACATGGAGCACCCTGTGGGGGCTCCTGGGAGTTCCAAGGTCCACCAGGTAGGTGACCTCTCCCTTCTGCTCAAGAATGGTATGGGGTCCACTCCACTTGTCCTGGAGAGCTGCTGGGGCCACAGGCTCCAACACCCATACCTTCTGTCCTGGCTGGTACACAGTCAGTACAGCCTTTGGTCATGCCAAGCTTTCTGTAATTCTTGGCTAGCCTCAAGGTTTTTACTTGCCTTCTTCATATACTCAGCCATCCTGGAGCGGAGACCAAGTACATAGTCCACTATGTCTTGTTTAGGTGGTTTGAGAGGTAACTCCCATCCCTCCTTCACTAAACACAAGGGACCTCTAACTGGGTGTCCAAACAGAAGTTCTAAAGGGCTGTAGCCAACCCCCTTCTGTGGAACCTCTCTGTAGGCAAAGAGAAGGCAGGGCAACAGGACATCCCAGTTCCGCCTAATGATCATGCCCTTCAGGGTTTTGTTGAATCTCTCAACTAACCCATTGCATTGTGGGTGATAAGGTGTGGTAAAGGTGGTACAGGAGCGACAAAACTCCTTTGTGTCCTCTGACATGTGAGGCCAGTGAAAGTGAGGGACAAGCCTGTCCCAGGTCTTACTTTGGCCTAGGTGTCCTGCAAAAGGGATATCATATGCCAGTGTCAGTAGGAAGCCCCTAAACTTCAGAGGTATAACCAACCTCCTAGTAGCACCAGGCTTGGGGTCTCTATCCTCTGAGTAAAGAAGTCCTTCATCCCAGTAGATCCTGTGGGACCTACTGGCACTCTCAGCAGCCTCAGCAGCAGCTTGCTGTCTGAGGGGTTCAAGAGAGGGGCAGCTGTGCTGCTCCTGACTCAGCTCTGTCCTGGAAGGGCCTCCTGTCCCCAAGAACTCAACCTGATCAGGTTCAAGTTCCTCTGAGACAGTTCCTTCACAGGGACTGGGTTCATCTCCCTCGGGAGACTGATCCTCACTCTGAGTCTGGGGGGAAGACACTGCCTTACCCCTACTGCTCCTTCTCTTGGAAGGCACCTGGTCCATTTTTCCAGGATCCAGGGCCTGTTCAGTTGAAGACAGTTTGGCCTGTGACCTAGTCACAGCAAACACATCTGCAGAGATGCCCAACATTGCTGCATGTGTCCTGAGTTCCACTTCCGCCCAGGCTGAAATCTCCAAATCATTGCCCAACAAGCATTCCACAGGGAGGTCTGAGCTAACCACAACCTTCTTAGGGCCAGTTACCCCTCCCCAGCTGAAATTAACAACTGCCAAGGAATGATCTGTCCTGACATTGTTAGCATTGGTCACTTGGTACATCTCACCAAGTATGATCTGGTCAGGGCCCACAAGATCTCTTGTCACCATTGTGACACTAGCTCCTGTGTCCCTATATGCCATGGCCTCCTTACCATTTATTAAAGGCTGTTGTCTGTATTAGCCCAGATTACTGGGGCTCACAAATAGGGAGGCAATATCCATGCCTCCATCATAGACTAAAACAGCCTGAGCTGAAGTTCTGACTAAGCCAGAACCCATCTCAGATCCCAGGGTTAACCCTACTATACCCTTGTTCCCTGTACCACCACTTGGAGCTGAACTAGGGGGAATAGTTGCCTTAGAGGCAGTGGTGGTGGTAGGAGGATCCTTGGCTCTTGGACAATTGGCATCCTTTGTCCAATGGATTTTCTCCTTACACAGGAAGCACCAAGGTTTCTTTTTGCCTTTACCTTTGTTAGACTGTGATTCTCCCCCAGATGCAGGTTTTTGGGGCCCTGATGAAGACTTCTGGTCTTTACCCTTCTCCCCACCCTTATCTGAAGGTTTAGCATCTTGCTTCTTCTGGTCATCACCTGTGGTCTGGTTTTTCTGCTTCACTCTGGTTCTGACCCACCTATCTGCCTTCTTTCCCAATTCTTGGGGAGAAGTCAGATCAGAGTCAACCAAGTACTGATGCAACAACTGATTTTGGCAATTATTAAGGATCTGCTCCCTCATAATCAAATTGTACAATCCCTTGAAATCATTCACTTTGCTGCCAAGTAATCAGCCTTCCAGAGCCTTAGTAGCACAATCTACAAAGTCTACCCAGTCCTGAGTCTGTGTCTTCTGGGTGTCTCTGAACTTAATCCTGTACTGTTCAGTGGTTAATCCAAACCCATCAATGAGAGCACTTTTCAGGACTGAATAGATGTCAGCATCCTCTTCTCTAATAGTGAGGAGCTTATCTCTACCTTTGTCAGCAAAGGAGAGCCACAAGATAGCTGCCCACTGCTCTTGAGGGACCCTCTGTACTTTACAGGCCCTCTCTAAAGCAGTTATCCATTTGTTGATGTCACCCCCACCATGGTAGGGAGGGACTATCTTGCTCAGGTTCCTATGGTCATAAGTATACTCCTTAATCCTAGGGACACTGTTGCTGACACCATGGGACTCTAGTCCCAATCTTTTTCTAGCCTTCTGGAGCTCTAAGGTTTCCTTATCTAGGGCCAATTACTCTTGCCTGAGCTTAAGCTTGACTTTCTCAAGCTCTAGAAATTGGCACTGTCTGTCATAAGAGGTATCTCTCTTATGAGATATGGAGGTCCCTACAGAGTGTCCTGAATGGTCTGATTCTGCAGAGGGAGACCTATATCTCCTAGGCAAACTCTGCACTCTTCCAGGAGGAGTAAAGAGAGGGCCTCTGGGGCCTTCTCCGCCCTCTTCCTGAAGATCTAGGTTGTCCAGGTTGGAATCATCTTGATCCTCCTGGCCAGGGTTTGAGTCTAGGTCATAAAAGGTGTCACCTCCTGATCTGTCTTCATTCCCTGCCCCACCCACTCTTTCTACCTCATCTGACCCAGGGGTCTTTCTAAGGTCATCTAAGAGTAACACCTCAATGAGACGTTGGGTGTTGGCATTTCTCCCTGTCTTCAGCTTCCTAGAAACACACATGGCTTTAAATTCCTGAAATGTAAGACCATTGTACCTAGAAGGCAGAGAGCCACTTGCTTCTCCTTTAGAAGACATAACTAGTGTGGTGTGGTGTATGCACCTACCTAACCTAGTGGGAACTAATCTCTCTTAGGTTGGAGAAAGGGTGTGCTAGACCCTTAACTTACCCAACCCTTAGTTCAGTAGAACTTACCTATTTTAAACTTTAAGTATTATATGTGCCTAATCCTTTAGTGGTTTTCAGTTAATCAATACAAAGAGATTTATCTGGTAAAACAATGCAGGCTTGAATCCCAACCGCTGCACACCAATGTGAGAAGTTGGCCTGGTATATGCTGTCCACTAATTAAAGTGGGCACCTTGCACCAGTCCAAACGACCCTTATGATGTATGAGGTCAAAGATAACCTTTAGAGAGCTATCCTAGTGGTAGCTGTGGAGAGCAGCCTTCAGGCTTAATCTTGAAGGAATGTAAAGCAGATTGTTTTACCAGAACATCACCTCCTACATTGACTAAATGAAAGGAGAACCACACAGTAGTTATATAAAAATATGTATTTATTAATATAACAATCTCTACTATCCTCTACACGAGGATAGAACACAAAGCACACAATACGAGATCAATAGAACAGTTGTAAGTAGCACAATACACAGTGGGCTCCAGGGGGAGACCAAACCATATAGTAAAATAGTGGTATAACAATCACGGTTGAGGCCAAGACAAGGTCTGGAGCACGTAGAATTGTTGGGACCCCAAGGAACAATCCAAGGTGAGCAGATAGGGACCACACGGAGGCCGGGTGCAGTGTACTAACACGACCTCGGGCTCCGTACAATTCTATGGGGAAGTAGCGGTTACAGTTTTAAAGTTAAAGGACTAGGAGGACTTCGAGCAAATCCTTTGGAACTTAAGAGGTTGGAGAGCCACCCCACCGGTGGATACCGTAGTACCCGAGTTACCTATCCCAGGGGAGCCGGGTGCATAGGTCTGGAGTGGCGTCAGAAACCGCCGTCATTCTCAATGGAGGGCTGTGAAGAAGTACTGCTGCCGTGAAGGTGAAAAGGGTCCGGTGGAATCAAAGCTTGGATTCTGGAAGGAAGGAATCTGAAAGCAGAGGGGACAGAGTCAGGGTCACTTAAGAGTGACCAGGGGCTCGGTAGACGAATGCCCACCGATGTCGGGTGCTTCAGGTGCGAAGAAGGAATGCTTGACTCTGCAGCCACGAGGATCAGGAGATGTTGAGGATGACCAGGAGCCGGAGGTGAGCTGTCCCATGAAGGATGTCGTGTGCTGAGGGGTCGGTGTCCGGTGGGAGCACCAACAAGCCTTGGCAAAAGCAACCCACGAAGGAAGGTCAAGCAGGTTAAGGTGTGGACCAGCAAGGTCCAGAGACTCACCAAGCAAAGGGGAGTCAGGGTACATCTGGAGCAACCAGGAAAGCCCAATGGAAATCAAGATGTCCCTCGGAGAGACCCACCGGCCGAAGGACCAGGAGTCGCGAGAGGATCTCGAGCAAGATTGCAAAGTACCAGCCCACGGAGCACTCGGTGTGAGGAGACTGGAGTTCTATGGTGCAAATGCTGCGCAGGGCCAGGACTACACAGAGTCCAATGTACAAGCTTGGGAATCGGCAACAAGCACATGCAATTGCAAATGGACGTGGTGCACAGGGGTTTGGGTCATGCAGTCCCCATGAGGGATACTGGCCTCAAACTTGCTAAGAGGGCAGATCGAACTCAGAGACCTTCAGGAACCCACCTCCTGTGTTGCTGAAATCTTTGGAGTCTGCAGGAGCTCGGGAGCAGCAGACCAGTCAGTTGTGTTGAGGTACCTACTAGGGCAGGGGAGTGACTCCTTCACTCCAAGGGAGATTCTTCAGTTGTCCTTAGTGCACCACAGGTCCTGCACGGAGCCTGTATGGAGCAAGGGCACAGACAAAGCTTTGGACGGAGAGGGAGACCAAGTCGGGTCCAGTTGAAGTCCAGCGAAGTCCAGAGTGTCCAGACGGTCGAAGGTCAGTGTTTTTTTCTTGTAGAATCTTGTCCACGTAAAATCTAAAGTCTTACAGCCAGGTAAGCCCTTTTGAACCCACGGGAGAGGGTTGGACAGATTCGGGGGACCCTCCTAGGGGAGGGTCAGGATAGAGGGGTGGTTACAGCCATGTCCTTTGTACAGTTTCGCGCCAGAGCAGGAGCCAATGGCTCCCAGAACTGGTTTGAGCTGGACTATGCACAGGGACACCAAATGTGCCCCGGGTGTAGACTTTCAGGCACTCTCAGAGTGCACCCACCTAGCCGCAATACACTAAATCCTGTCTGGGAGGTGGTCACACCTCCCTGTGACAGGATGCCTATTGTGCTGACTTCCTCTGCTCGAGTTTGGCTCAGCATTAGGAGGGAAGAAGTGTGTCTCTGGTCGGCAGCATCCATTTTGTGCTGACCGGGTCAAGAAGGCTGGCACCGGATAGACCAGTGACCCCACGAAGCTCGCTTCAGAAGGGCAGAATCATACCTCCCACACCGGTTACCGGTGTGGAGGTATGATTCCAAGGTGTTTGATACCAAACTAGACATGTTTCTATGCAGCCATTTTCGAGATAGCGTTTACCGCGAGGTTATAATGCACCTCTACCTATATGTCCAGCTGAGCCACAGACAACCCGGGAGAATGGTCTCTGAAGGCTGTAGAGAGGCTCTGCTCATGCAGGGGCACCCTCTCACTAAAAACCCAGCACCCTGCCTTCAGGATTGATATGGCCTGCTATAGGGGTGACTTATAAGTTTTAAGTGTAGTGACCTATAGATATAGTGAACCTATATCTAAAGTAAGTGGTGCAAGCACCATCTTACATAGGCTGCTGTAGCAGACCTGGAGTTCTATTTTGCATGGCCTCTCATGGGTGGTATAATACCTGCTTTAGCCCATGGGAGGCCTCTGGGGTATCTATGCCCTGGGTACATGGGTACCATATACTAGGGACTGACAAAGGTACCCCAGTATCCAATCTGGAGTGTACCAAAGTACAGGTAGCAATTTAAAGGAGAAAGCATAGAGACTGGGGTCCTGATTAGCAGGATCCCAGTCAGACTAGTCAAAAACAGTGCAACATCCAGCAAAAAGTGGGGGTAACCATAAGAAGCAGATCCTACTTTCCTACAGTGTAAGTCTCCAGAATGCCATCTATGTAACCTTCGTCCCATTTGAGGCATTTTAAATTGTAGGGCTGGGTTGTCAAGGTGAGGGCCTTGACTTGCTGGGTCCTTTCCAGGATGCAGGCTAGAGTAAATGTTTGGGGGTAAAGATCACTTTCAGATCTTTCCTTTATTTTGAAGTTGGAGATATATGTAAACAAGTCTGGGTCTGCCAGAGTGAAGTCGATGGTTGCACCAGTTTTGTCAGTTACTCTTGTGTTGGCTGCCGGGCTGTCCAAAAGGCCTCGTCCGTTTAGTGTGAACAGGGACAGCTCTTCCATTGATGAAATGCATTTCTTGCCTAGCGTGTCGAGTCTTGTTGAGTTGCCCTGCCTCACCTGTATGTGTCCTACTAAATTGTTATCTCAGCCTTGTAGTAAGTTCATCTTGAAATCCCCCAACAGAATTATGTTGGCATGTGGAGAAGTAGCTTTTAATTTTGTGAGCGAGCCTCCCTCCAGTCATCTTCATCGAGCTCTCCCACACAGCCCTTCCACCTCTTCCGGAGAAGGAGAGAATGATCTGGGTTGTTGATCAATAAGGATCAATAGATCGTTGATATAGCTCCCTTACCCAATCTCCTCATCAATATCTTAGCTGCAGGGGGACTGTATTTGGGGATCTGGGTATCCATCCGGGGGTGAGCCAATAAAGCATGACGCAGCTGCAAATATCGAAAGAACTGCGTATGGGAGAGACTGTACTGATCCTGCAATTCCTGAAAGGAAATCAGTGTCCCACTTTGGTATACTTCCCCTAGGTATGTGATCCCGATGCTGTCCCAATGGGCAAACCTCAGAAGACCCAACACCTGCTCAAACCAGGTTCCCTGCCACAGTGGTGTCATGTCCGTAAGTCAGCGATTCCACTCAAAAAGGGGCAAGACCGCTCTCCAACAGAGCAGTGTCACTCGGGTACAGTATGCTGTTGTTAGAGGTATCGGGTTGCCATAAAGATGGCGAAGGAAACCCTTAAGGTCAACAAGGTGCAATTTGAGACGGTATGCCAGACCATCCAAGAGCCTGGTTAACCACTCGTTAATCAGGACCAGGTGTGCCACAAGGTAATAGCCGGCGATGTCAGGCATGAGGGAGATGAGCCGGCAGGAATAACAACATTCGGTGGGCTGATCCGTCTTTGGGATGACCACTATAGTAGCATTTTAAAGATCTGGGGGGAAAGGAGCTGTGTTTTGATGCTTCTGCATAGGAAGCTACAAGGTGTGGAATCAGATGGGTACAGTACAGTTTAAAATACTCAATTGGGAAGCCATTGGGGCTGGAGGTCCTCCCGGATTGTAGGCCCGATATAGCCATTCCCACCTCCTCAGCCATTAGAGACTGATCCAATGCTCAGGCCAGAGAGTCAGCAATAGAAGACAGTGGGATATCGTCAAGGAGGGGGCCTAGACCTCCCATGTGGGGGCCAGTAGGGCCATATAAGGATCCTGATAGAATGATGCGAAGGTCTGTACGATTGCAGGTATCTCCTCGCAAAGAATCCCAGATATGTCCCTAATGGCAGGCACTATTCTGTTGGAGACGTCGTGAGTCGCCAGCCAGTTCAGCAGTTTACCAGATTTGTTTCCGGACTCATACACCCTCTGGGTTGATGCTTTCCAGCACTGCTTCGCCTCCTGTAGTGATATTTGGTGCAGCACCAATTGGCGTTCAGTGTCCTCCACATCCGGATCTCCAGCTCAATACTTAAGAGTGAGGATTTGGTCTTCCAGTTACTCCACCTGTGCCAGCTGGCACTGTTCCTTTCCCCTCACATATCCTTTGAGCAGGACCACAGGGTGGGCTTGCAGGGCGACCATAGAGTTCCAGCTGAGGTCACCCAGACGTCATTAGTTCAGAAGAAGGTCGGCACTTCCTCCTCTATAAAGTCTGCACAATCCTGATCCATTAGATGCCATGCACTGAATCGCCATTTCAGATGGAGGGAGTGTAAGCAGGAACCCCACTCCAAGAAGAGGGGTGCATGAACAGATATGGCCAGTGGCAGGATACGAACAGACTCCAGCGGTAGCAGGTTTACAGGCCGGGAGCCAAAGGAGGTTGATTCTGGACTCTATTTTGTGTGCCACTCATCACAGAGATCAATGGAATCTGCCCAGGAATTCAGGCATGCAGAGCGCACAATTCTGCCCAGGCACAGAATGTCCAATGTGTATCGTGCGGGGTCCAGGAATGCATTAAAGTTCCCGTCCATCAAACTTGTCCCCGGGGGAAGGGCTACCACTAGGGTTTGGAGCCCCTGCAGAGTCCAGGGTAGGCGTTGCTGGAGGACATAGCATGAGATAAAGTTGTATTGTTTGACCTCTTGGCACCCTTAGATCCCCACATATTTCCCTTTGGGGTCCACATGAGATGCGATTACCATCAGTGGAAAGGACCTATGCAGGTAAATTGCGACCCCACTTGAGCCTCTGGAGAAGCCTGCATGGAAGATGTGGTCATATCCAAACCGGCCAAGGAAATGGCAATTAGTTCCCAGGAGGTGTATCTCCTGGAGGAGGACCACATCAGGTTGCTATCTTTTGATGTAGTGCAGCATCGCTAACCTCTCGATATGGTCCAGGAGACCATTCACATTCCAGGAGACGACTCTAGCCATCTGGAGGGGGGATCAAGAAATGAGAATGCAACCCATACCCCCACGGAGATGGGGTTAGATCAGTGCGGAGCACCATGGAGTCCAACCCCGATGTGGGAACATTGGTGGTGGAGAACCTATGTGTTGTGTACCTGTAAGAAAAACATTGCAAATCTACAAACAAACACAAAATAACGAGCCTTTCCCAACTTCCCCCCACCCCCATAATTCTACCCCGGAAGCATCAGTCACCCATAAGCAAATCATAACACAACAAAAATAGGGGAATATGCAGTCAAGGACTCCGGTCGCCTATGGAAAGGGTAACAGTGCCTGACAGCACCAACTAACATTTAGAGTATGACTCCTGATATTAGCGACCTGCATGAAGACCATCTCAGACTCCCTTTATCCTGCCCACAGTCGGAGCATGGTGGGTGAATCACCCCAAACAATAGATAGTCCCAGGCAGGGGACAAGCTGTGCAAGGGTCTCGCACCATGTTGTTTAGAGGCCAGGGTGGTAAGGCCAGTGAATCTGGAACACCCTTAAAGGTCTTAAAAAATATCAGGTTGTCAGAGAGAGTTGCCCCTAGGTCTGCTGCACCTGGAGCTTCCTCTGCGGGGCTGGGCTCGCTGATTCTCATTTTCCACATTGGTCTGAATGGCCCCTTCGGGAGCGGGTACATTTTCTCCTGAGTGCTCGGGTGGGTAGGGTTGGAGGGCCCTCCTTCGTCCCTCGCTCAACCAGGTCCCAAGAGTTTGCCTGTGGCAGCGGCTGTTGCTCCACTGCCACACATATAACATTCTTACCCCACTTGATGTAATTAAACCTTCAATCGAGCACAAAAACTATACACTCAGCTATTGTTTACTGATAGCAAAATGTGAGACACTTCAGTGTCATGTATGAAGGGAAGAATGCACAATAAGACATGAAATCCGTGATCTATCTATCAACATTCGTGCATTACATGTTTATCACAAATGGTAAAGATAGACATAATTCTGAGAATACACAGTTAAAAAGAAGACATGCAAAGCAATTTATTTAGAAATATGAATTGGGACTGATGGTTTATGTAGGATAATTGACAGGAATATAAAAATGAGGAAAAAATGCTATTAGGGCAGGGCGTATTAAAAGTGGATGGGAATGCAGGGTTAACTACAGTCCCAAAACAAATTGAATGAATTGAGGAAGATGTCATGGCTTTGAAGAATGAAGTCCTCCTCCTCCTTGCTAAGAGTGAATGCCCACCACATCCAGATTTATAGATTCAGGCATGCTTGCAGGGGACCTTTGGTCTGGCATTTACAGGTGAGGACAAGACAGCAGAGGAAGGGGTTGGGTGAATGAATGAACAGGTTTGACAATTTGCACAGGCAGGTAAAGTTGAGTGAGGATAGGGTTGGAGTCCAGGAGGACAGAAGGCATATGACATTGTTGTGATGGGCAGCCTGTTTCACCTGATGATAGGCAAATTTCTCAAGGTGTATTTTGTGAAATCTACCTTTGCACTCAGGAGTGGCTACTACCCAGATATCAAACACCAAAGTCCTTCCAAATGGCATTCTGATGGGGGAATGGGTGGGAGGAGAAGATTAAAGAAGAGAAGGTGACCCTTGACTGATTTTATGGTGAGTTGGGCAGGTTGTTGTGAAGGAGGGAGGACGCAGCAGTTAGTTTAAGGCTTGAGCAATGTAGTTGATCATTGGATTGCATAACTGTGCCGTCTAGCCTGGTAGCTCCTCACACTTCAGTACCCCCTCCTTTCCTCGTGTGACTGGAAATGCCATTGATGACCACCCATACATCCTCACTCATGGAGATACTTGCTGATATAACTGCTTGATCTCCAAATGGGCATGGGAAGGTCTTCAGCTTTGCCTCTTCCTTCTGCTATAAATCTGTGGTGGTGACCTAGTACCTCTGGACCATTGTCTTTCTCACGTGCCAGATTGTTTCGATGGTTTCTTGCTTGGCTTGTACTTGCTGGAAAAAATAGCAATGACGATCTATCAGTGAACTTGATGCATATTACTGAATCTTACCATGCAATGTTACCTGAGTATGACAGGAATCCTGTCATGTACCTAGATATAAAGACAAAAAAAACAACATTGTTGTCATATCCAGCCTTCATGATAGCAACCTTGGCATGGATTGCATAGAATTCTGCACTTAGAGTATAAAACAAAAGCTTTGGTTTTCTAAGCACCTACGTCAAGTAACTTTTGCTTGCCTTGCAGGTGTGAACATTACAAAATAAGTGTATAGCAACATGTTACAATAATCCACCCATTTACTCTGAGAGGGCCACACACCTTAGACAATGCCATTAGCATATGGAAATCTACAACATTTGGCACATCAGACAGTTGGCATATCATCAGAGTGTCATTTTCACTTCATACCTATCTGGCACACTATAGGAACCCCTAACCAAATTACTCAGACAAGATTTGTAGCAAAACATGGCTTGTGACATCATGCCAGATTCCATCAATGAATATAGCCACATATTTGTTATTTGGCCCTTAACAATGATGCACAGAAAGTTACCACATGTTTTCTAGATTTATTTTACATTCATAAATGTTTGCTGTAAGTGTCATTAGCACCAAATGCAACATTGACAATATACATTTCAATTTTGTATTAAATGTAGGGTATGATGTGGTTGTTGCCACATAAATCAGATATAGCATTGGTTATGCAGAGATATGGAAGTGCAAAGTATTAGGGAGCTATAGCACCTTAAAATACAAAGCACCACTTTTGGTCATCTGGTCGTGATAGACCCAGAGGAAAGTCACAAGTTCAGGCTGATCGTTATGGAGTGCAGGCCAGATACAGGGACCAGGTAAGTCCCACTTTAAAAGTTACCTTCTCATAGTCTGGCTTGAAGAGTTCCGTTGGCAGTTGAGGAGTCCACGAGAACATGAGAAAGAGTTGTGGATGGTCATAGCTATAGTGTGAAGAGCAGGCCGGGCAACACGGACGGTTGTTGGTGTAGTGCGAAGATCCAGTTGGGTATAGCAGATCGTTATTGCTGGGCCTTCGTCTTGGTGGTCTCTGTGGGCTGTTTATGCTGTACTGTGAAGTGCATATCTTGTGTTGCTGGTCGGCGCTGGCTGTAGCGTGATGAGTCGGGTTCACCAAAGCTTCGAGTTGGCAGTCGTCACGGGCGACAAAATATCGACATGAATGGGCCCGTTTGCAGACGCAAACAGCCCAAAACTTCAGGATCTCACATTTCTTTACAGGAGGAGCTCAACTGATGCCAGCCATGGGTCCATGACACAGAGAGGCACCCTTAGGGATAAGGAACTGACTCTATTAGAGGCCATCAGGGCTCATGCATGTCCAGTTGCAGGTCCAGGCAGGTCCATTGTAGTAGGTCAACCGGTCAGTTGCAAGAAGGCCTCAGGAACTTGTTGTGTCAGAGTAGCTCAGAAAGGATGTCAGCCAATTAAACCTTGGAGTTCAGGTAGGCTGGGATGAAGGGAGCAGGTCCTGTCTTTATGCTCAGGGAGTAGACCAGTCCACAAGCAGCATCAATGACCTTCGAGGGTCAAGGCAGTCCTCAGGTGGCAGGGCAATCCCCAGTTAGCAGCAGGGCAGGGCTTTGGAGAGAAAGGCAGACCTCAAGCAGCAGGTCAGACCTCTGGGGAGCAAGGCAATCCTTCTTCTGCAATGTCCACAGATTCAGGAGTGTACTGAAGAGTGGGTCTGGATGTCCAATATTAATACCTGTTGCTGGCCATTGAAATGGGGGGATTCTCTATACTACCCCCACATTGGGTTCTGGAAAGTTCTTCCCTTTCCCATCAAGGCTGCAAGAAGTCTTGGGTGACAAAAGATTAGTGTCAGGTTCCTTTGAGAGTGCAGGAGGCAAATCCCTTTTAAATGTAATTGGGGCTAGGCAAGCATGTTACTTAGCACCTCCCTACTCATATCGTTTAGACTAGGTTACTGGGATCTGCTGTTCTCACCTGTAAGGTGGAAGTTGTTTCCAGGGAGTTTGTCATCAAATCCAAGGTTCTTTATTTATTTATTTCACATGTTTTATATAGCACTGCATAACCAATGCAGTATCAGCATGCTTTGTGCATAAACCACAGTTTGAGATGGATCGTTCTTGTATTGAACAAGATAAGGTGTTAAAAGCACTAAGACAGAAACCATGAGTAAATTATGGAACAAATATATGCCTGTATAATTCTTACAGAGAAGCGTGAGAAGTATACCTTGGGGTAATAATGAATATTGAGGGAAGAGGGCTTTGAAAAAAACATAAGATGAGAAGCGGTGAGGGCAGAGTCCAGAGTAAGCTCCAGTCCAATTTTTTTACAAGAGAGAAAGCAGAAAGGGACAATATGCCGCAATAATCAACAACAGAATGCGGTCTCAAATAATGGACTGTTAGGGCAGGTTGTGGACAGGTCGTCACGTTGCCAGCAGAGTGTTTTTGGAAGCTGCTAAGAGCTCTCTGTGGATGAAGTTTACGTTTAAGGGATTCTGGTGCTAGGTACTGTGTGTCCTGTATGCATAGAGTGCTTTAGTTTAGTTTCACCCTTTGATAGATTTACTTCTAATTTAGAAATATGGATTCTAACTGGCACGTCATCAACGCAGACCACGGTCACTATGTATCTGCCCAAGAAGACGAATCCACCCCTTTGCTGCTGGGAGATAGATCAACAGGGCACAGATCCTCGGGTACTTCCTTCGGTTTCTCTGTGTTAAATCTGATGAATGCTATCATGGGGAGTGGAATTCTAGGCCTATCCTTTGCTATGGCGAGCACAGGAATAATAGGATTCAGTATCCTGCTGCTGCTTGTGGCCTGCCTAGCATCTTATTCCATATACCTCCTCCTTAGCATATGCATTCAGACCGCTGTCACATCTTATGAAGATATTGGTCTCTTTGCATTCGGATCTCCAGGAAAGGTTCTTGTTGCAAGTGCAATCTTAATCCAGAACATTGGAGCAATGTCCTCGTATCTTTTCATCATTAAAACCGAGCTGCCTGCTGCAATTGCGGGGTTTTTAAGAGGTGACCACACCGGATCGTGGTACCTGGATGGGGAACTCCTGCTGGTGCTCACCGCGGTTTGCATTGTGTTCCCTCTCGCTCTTCTCCCCAAGATAGGCTTTCTCGGCTACACAAGTAGTTTAGCGTTTTTCTTTATGGTGTTCTTTGCTCTTGTGTTCTTTTCTTTAAGGATATAGGATCTTAGCTTCCCAGTAACTCCGGGATGGGTGCTGCCAATTGATCTATGATGATGCCCCCCGACTGAAACCTTGAACATTGTACACCCCATGGAGCCGGAGCAACATGGCCCATGCCCGGTGGAACTTTGATGGAACTTTCAATGGACCTTTGACGATGCCCCCTGGGCGGATACCAAAACTGTTTGCACTTACCTCGGTGCACGAGCAACCTTGGCCGATGCCCGGTGGAGCTGTCATATGCAGCTATAGAGGAGTCTGGCCCTGGTTTCACCCCCTCGGCCGTCACCTACCCAGCCGGTCATCTGACATTGTTTTCCTCGTTTCCCGTTGTGTTTCCTTCCCTCCCCTCCTCCTCCCTCCGTGATTCTTTGATTTAATTGATGTAACTATGTAACCTGTAACTCTGGGCGGATACCAAAACTGTTTGTACTTACCTCGGTGCACGAGCAACCTTGGCCGATGCCCGGTGGAGCTGTCATATGCAGCTATAGAGGAGTCTGTCCTTGGTTTCACCCCCTTGGCCGTCACCTACTGAGCCGGTCATCTGACAATGTTTTCCTCGTTTCCCTGTTGTGTTCCCTTCCCTCCCCCTCCCCCTCCTCCTCCCTCTGTGATTCTTTGATTTAATTGATGTAACTATATAACTATGTAACCTGTAACTCGCTTATCCTCATGTAAAGCGCTCTGATACCTCCGGGTCTAGCCAGCGCTATATAAAACTTTTCAAATAAAAAAAAAAAATAAGACATACAGTTGGAAAATGATGATGCTGTGCAGGCAGCTAACTATGGATGATAATATGTATGATTGCTTAATCCACAAGATAGGTTGCATGGTATCCTAACTTGGCATATATAAAAATGTACATGAATGGTGGTGGCTGATTGGTCTTCTGTGTGTTACTTCATCCTTAGCATCCAACATGTATTTGCATGGTTTTTATGTTTGTATTGGTGCCTCAACTAGTATGTGCCTCTTTGCGCCTATGGTATCAAGGCTGATGTGGTGATGGGCGTAATACCTACTCTATATTGATTTCTCCATTCTTATTAATTCTGTGAAAGATTGTGTTGTAAGAAATTGTCATCTTGGCATTTACGGCTTAGGTATGTTGGGACTTTCACTGGGAGCTGGTGTTATGATCAGCAGCTTTTCGCCCATGCATGTGTTTGTGCACACTGGAGGGAAAAGTTTTGTATTGTGTGAGGTAATATTTGTATTCTAGTGAAACAGTGCTGGAAGTGTATTATTTTAGTATTTATTATTGGTTTTGGTGGTTGTTTGTATGTTTATGTATGTGCATTATGTTTTGTCTTAAATAATTCACTGTTCCCTTGTGTAGTTCAATTCTGAGTGAATGTGGTCATGGTTGGCAGGTATGCTGTAATATGGTATTGCTTGAACGGGTACATATCTTAAAAATAGAATCCCAAAAAATGGGTGACCATAGTCTTGTGGTCACAATATTGTGACCTCAAAAAAAATCAAGGAAGCAGAAATTGATAGTAAGAATGTAGTTTTGTGTTCTTAACAATATTTTCACTATTTAAAGTGTTGAATTTTGTTAGTTTTGTAAAATTATTTTATTTAGAAATATAAATTGAATTACTATACAGTTTTTTGGTCTGTATGGTTTATTGGGGGATTTGGTCGATAGTGTTTTATTTAAAATATGTGGTGTTCATTATTAATTGTTTATTTTTTTTAATGTTAATGTATCTATTGCTAATGGATTATTTACACCTTCAATTATGTTTAGGAAGTTGTCATTTTTTTTTTTAAATATCGGCAAATGTGTTCTTTCATTTTTTGGGAGAATTGTGTGATTTTGTTACTATTTATTATGAATTATATTTTTATTACTCTGTGTTTTTTAAATGTATATTTGTAGTAATTTATACATTTCATATTTAATAAATATCTATGCGTTATGAAAAAAATAAAAAGTATAATTTGGGTTCTGAAATATTCAGTTATGTTTGTTCATGTAAGAATGCCAGCCATAGAAGCATTTTCTACAATGTTTATGGGATTAGTGTGAGAAAAGTAAACCTAACGCTCCCCCAGCCCAAAATATATGTGCTTTCCCTGAAGTTTGTCGGTGGGGAGTTAGCAGCGGCAGCTCCTCCTTTATGGCAGAGGAGAGCAGACGCCCCCCCTGCTGGCAGAGACAAACTTGAAAGATAACATGATAATAAAACAGTTTTATTATCATTATATTATTCATTAGGGAGCTGATTCTTGGGGGTGCGCCATACTTACCAGAGCACTGGAAGCATGGAGGAGGAGTGGTGGGCTCTGCTGTTAGTGCACATGTTGGTTTGGCCAGCTGTCTGAGGACGGCCAAACCGACATGCGCACTGACATCTCTCCAACCCGAGCTGCATTGCCGGGTGGAGAACTGCGGGCACAGGCTCCCAGTCCCCGTTGGAGTGGAAAACCCTCCCACTCAGGCCAATCCTAGAGATTCTCTCATGCTGGGTACCAGCATGAGAGCAGCATCTGGACTGGCCGTAGGGGAGTCTGGAAGCCTTAGCCTGTGCACAGCAGAAAGCAGAAGAGCAGGGAGCGGCAGGCAAGGTTTTTTTTGTTTTTGTTTTTTATTTTGTTATTACCCCCCCACGCTGCCCCACCACTTTTACCTGATACGAGCTGCTACCAGGAGTTAGAATAGTCCACTTCATAGTATGTGCATAGTAAACCTTTGAAAGTGGTGAAAAATAGTAAACTTACACCACTATTTTTTTGCTATTCATAAACTACAAGTGTAGTGTTATGTGTAGTATTTTTATGACTGCAGGGACTGTCCTATCTTTTATTGTGCTGAGTTCTACACAGTTGTAAACATACTGCACGTAAAATTACACTCGTAGTCTGTGAATAGCAAAAATTTGTAAACCGATACGAAAAGTGTAAGTTTACCTTTACGAATAAGACCTTGGCTTTTAATTTTAATAATGAAATATTTCTATGTAATTAGTGTTTTTAAAATAATAAAATGTAATAAATATTTTATCTTGCACTGAATAAATACATTTGTTGTAAAAATAAGCAACCTCCTTTTTATAAATTATTATTATATTTATTTTTATAAAATAATATATAATTTAATTTGAATTTTAAATGACATGCACACTTTTGTTTTGTATAGAAAATTACTTTTAAATATCATGTATATATTTAATCATTGTACTTCTCAATTAGTTTTAATTAGTAATTTTTAAAACTATACATATACTTTATTATTATTTCATAGTAATATTTGAACACTATTTTTTAAGTAGATGTTTTTAAACTTCTATTATTTAACATATATTTTTGTAGTTGATATTTTGGTCATTTACTTATATGTATAGAAACTCAACATTTTACTTATTGATATTTTGACCTTGATATTTGTGTAGATCAAGGTGTTTGTAGTCTAAATTTATGACTCAAATGATTTGGATTTATTCTCGGAGGAGTGCATCATTTAGCTGTAATCGCTGGGGCCGTATTGTGTTTTTGACGTTTTCATGTGTACTGTGGTGACGTAATGTCACTATTTTTAATTTTGCATTTAAAATGACATGCTAATGCTTAACACACATAACTATATTCACTTTAACTTGACAGGAGTCGGTGTAGGCTTTGGCGGTCAAACTGCATTCTAAATTAAATGTTGTATTTCTGCTTGCTGGGCATAACTTTTTCTGCTCCCACCACCAAGAGCCAACATAAACATTGATTTGTGATTGGCTCCCACCACTGGGGGAACCGTAAAAGTTGTACCTTTTCTCTGAATTTCATATTTTAATTGTGTATTACAGACTTTAGTTAGTTAGGATTTACTATTGTCAACCTCTGCCAGCAGATGTCCCCTTTCTGTCTCTCAATCTTTATATTTCTGCTCATTGAGTTACTTTCTACAGCAAGTTCATTTCTCCTTTTCTTGATCAGAACCTTCATTTAGTTCTATTTGAGAAAATATTTGTTGACATCTGCTGCTTATGAAATCCCCGACTTTGACGCAGCATTAGATCGTATTAGGGAGTTTCCCACTATGGGAACAGAATCTGCCTAAACATATCCATTTCTCTATCTTTAAGAACTTGATTTGCATTTACTAGTTGATTTGCCTGGATGATATTAACATATACTGTATTAGATGATTGCTGATTTATGATTAATTGATTTGATTAGGAATCGTAACTTTATTAATGTGCTAATAAACCTTCATGGTTTGCAAATTTACTCCTTTCTGTCGTTACTGTGGGGCAAAATCTGCTTCACTGCCACTGAAATGTTGTTGAATTGATGATTTGAAACTTCAGTTCGAGATCAAGACCCATCCAGGTGAGTGTAGCAGAGTATCGAATTTGCACAATTCAAAATGCCATCCTTTCCACCAGCTATCAACTGTGCATGTAATTTATTTTCTGGTTCCTTGAAGAATTCTTTCATGCCAGGTTTTGTACTATGGGATTTGAAATTATCCAACAATTCCTTAGTCACAGAGAATCAAAAAGACATTTTGTCCAAATTTTGACATTCTGGAAGTCCCAGGAGTTTGGTACTTGATTATGCTTTGTGTAAAATCCTTTGTTTTTTTTGTACCAGGGCAATTCTGCTCCTTTTTGATTAATAAACGTTTAGCAATAGTTTAGACAGCCATAAAATACTTTTGAAGTGACTTGTTCTTACATTTTTTTTGTGTTACGTTTATTTACCTAATTAGAACTAATAGCTTGTTTTATTTATTTTTCTCAGTTTTTTTACAGGCCTTCAACCAACAATGTCGACAAGTACTGCCCAAAGAACAACCTTAATAGAATACTAAAACAGAGGTGCGGGACTTGCTCGATTGAGGTTAAGACTTTCTTTGTGGCCTTTGTCATGTGTAATGAGTTTACAAAACACATTTTATACTTTTGAGACTAGAATGTAAGTAAAGCCACAGCGTATGCCGTGATGAGCGAAAGCACAAGGTTCAACTCACTCAGTTAACACAGACAAACAAGACACAGACAAACAAGACCAATCAACTTCCATGTGTTGTTTCTTGGCCTACGTAAAAGCCCACGCAATTGCTTAGCATTGCATTTTAATGACTGGGAGAGCTGAATAAAATCAAGCTTGCCACATTATTATGCATGGGTGAAAACTGTCTTTCTCAAATTACACTTTCGCTTTCTGTCTCATCCTGTATATTCCGGATGGCTCAAGATAATTCTTAATTCACATGAACCCATTGCAGACTTTAATGCATTTTAGACACATTCCTGATTTACATGAGAGAGGAGCAGGCGATGTATTATATGTATATTTAACAAATTCTGCAACAGTGGTCTTAATGCTGTGATTGAATACTCACAGAAGAGAAATATTCTGGCTTGCACCAGATATCTTTCTCAGGTTAATTACCACAATAATTTATTAATGTTTTCCATCAATGTCAGGAGGGCACAAAAGGTGCTTGTTTGCTAAGCTGCAGTCCTGCAACATAAGCGCACAGATGTCAATTGGAATAATGACCCTGCCAGAGGGTCATCTGTATGCTTATTGATAAGCTGCAGCCTCCCCCGCCTCCTCCAAAGAATACCATTATCATGCTGCTGATTATCATTGCACCGGTCCTGCAGTAAATGTGGACAAGGCAGCTATCCTAGCACAGAGGGACAGCAGCAATGAAAGCTTCAGGGATGAATATATCACAATGATTTACAGACACAAACCATTGCATCTCAATTCTTTTAGATTAAAAGCAGTGTTTGTAATGCTTTTCCTCCTACAGCGCATTCCTTTTGGAAAATTATAAATTGCCCATAAAAAAAAAAAAATCTCATATTTCTCTTATCAAGGATTGATTCTGGGCTTGAAAGATGAAAAAGTGCAATTGTTAGGAATAGTGAAACTATTTCGGTATGTTAGACTTCTGGACTTCGGGAAGAGATAAGATGAAGGGCCTCATAATGATGGCGGTCGGAAGAGCGTCCGACCGCCATCATTTGGGCACGGGATCGTCTGATAAGGAGTCGGCGGTCGTGACAGCCCAATTAAGATACGACCGCCATGCAGGCAGTCGTAAACATGCCTGTTTCTATTGCGGTTTGTGCTGTGGCCCTTTTTTGGGCTGCAGCACAAGCCGCAATAGAAAAGGGGGTGTTTTCAAACATCCATGCACCGTGTGGCAGGCATCATGGGGTGCCTGGCCTCACAGTGCAAGGATGTTTGGGGGCACCACATGTGCCCCCCTGGTCCCATAGCGGAGGCCCACGAGGGGTGGGGACCCTGCTAGGGGCCCCCAAAGTCCCTTTCCTTCTGCCTTTACAAGGCGGTCGGACCACCATGTAAAGGAAGAGGGAAAAGGGACATCCTAATACCTATGGTGGTGCCTCCGCAGGCACCATCCCCATTACAGGGATTAGGCTCCTACCGCTGCCCCGACGGCCTTCTTGAGCCTGTTGGAGGAGGTGGTCTTTTCCCACACCTGATACGCTCCAACCGCCGGTATCCTAATCCGGTGGTCGGACTACAGCCTCAGATGTCAGACACTCCGCCACCGATGGCCTGTCGGTGGTGATCTGCCGGACATCATAATTAGGCCCGATATATGTTACTTTTCTTTCAAAAGTCTCTGTGAATATTGAAAATGTCCTTGACAGTCTATAACAAATAAATACCGTTTTTCTATAAATTTTAATATATTTTTAATGAAACACAGTATTGAGGCTATGTCACCATTAGAATCAGCTTAGGTGTCATCACCTAAGTTTCAGCTTAATGCTTAGACTTAGGTCAGACTAACTTGGCGACCTGTCATAAATTAGTCAATGATTAATTAACAATCGTTTATGAAAAGAAGAAAACGTGAATCAACGACTCAGTAATTGTCAAACTTTTCTAGGCGAGAGTGAAAAACAACAAGTAAGAGAAAGAAAATTCAATAAAAAGTACGTCCCTATTAAATAATATATTGCACCAAATTTTAAGTCTTAAACATAATGTACAATGATCAGGCAAAATGTCAAAGATGCACATAGTTCAAGAATGCGGAAGCTAGTAAATAAGGTACACTGTCACGACAGACTGATGGTGTTTGGAAAAGACTCTAACACCAGCGCCAACCACCTCATTGTGCGAATGTAGCTATTGTTTAAATTCGTAAGTGAGGATCAAGCAGAAAAGGGCAAAATGAGTCCTGATTCAGGATAATATTTTCAACTACATCATCCCAAAACCAGTACAGAAGCACCCTACAATAAAACATTTACTAATATTGAGCTACAAATCATTTTTAAAATTAGAGAGCAGTAACGGCTGCTACGGGGCAGTAGTGGTGAGGCGGGGGGCTTAAAAAAAGGAAAGGAAAAGAAAAGAAAATTTCACTTACCTGCCGGCCACCGCCACCTCTCCTCTGTCCTCTTCGGTCGACCCAGGAAGCACATAACCTCCTACACTCCCCTAAGCGAATCATGACGCTGCTGTTGTCAGCATGACAGCAGCGTCGTAATTGGTCTGAGTGGCCTGGTTCGGTGCTCAGACTGATAGTGGGAGCCTGTGCATGTTCTCCACCTGGCTGTGCAACACAGCCGGGTGGAGAACATGCTAAGTGCGCATGTCTGGCCGGCCAAGACAACCGGCCAAACCATTATGCACACTTAGAAACTGCCCACCACTCCACCCGCTGCTCTGTGGGCAGCTCAGCCCCGCCCTACCCCGCCCCACACCTACAGAGCATGTACTGAAAAATAAAATGATAATAAGATGGTGTTATTATCATTTTATTTTTCCTGTGGGGTGATACTCCTCCGCCCTAGCAGAGGAGCTGGCGCTGTTAGAGAGCACTCTAGAGACAGTTCCATCAAAATCAAAACACTGCCTTTGGGTAACCATTGGTCAAAGAAAGGAGTAGTAGCATCTTTCAACTGTTTAGTAATAATTAGTCTAGGCATACCAGTGGTTAGAAAAAAGAAGTGCCATAGTCTTACTCTAGGTTTGAGCCAATTGACTGATCCAAGTATGGTCTATATTTGCTTCTTAGGGCCTTATTACAACCTTGGCAGACCTACAGTGGATGGTGCAATGCGCCATCCGCTGTAGGACTGCCAAAGCCATGGTGTTGCCACCCGCCAGATTATTAGTGCAATCCTGGTATGACGCGCGGTCCTGCAGAGGTCTGACAGCGGCAGTCTGTTCGGCTCATAAAAGAGCCTAAGATGGAGACTGCCGCTGTCAGAGCGCTGACTTACCCTACCTGCATGGTGTGGCATGCATGCCATACCATGCAGGAAGTGGGGGAGCAAATCCAGGGGGGCACTACATGTGCCGCTCCTGCATGTACCCCCAGGCCCAGAGGCGCAGGGCCCCATTAGTTGCCTAACCGCCACCCTTTTCATAGGGGGCTCACCGTCATGGAAAGGGTGGTGGTTTAGCAACTCATAATATGGTCGGTAGTGCCGCAGCAGCACCGCCAGCATGGTACTGTGCCTCACCGCCACCATCACGCTGCGGGCCCCGGGATCCCGACAGAGGCGGCGGTCCTGTGGCGGTCCAACTGCCACACTCCTAATGCGGTGCTTGGTGCCACAGTGTGGCGGTGGTTGGACCACCACTGCGAGTACGGCGATCCTATGGACTGCCGTACTCGTAATAAGGGCCTTAGTCTCATTCCCTATACATATATTTAGCAATTTACTTTCACAAAGTTTACAATTCACGATACAAAACAAGTGAATATGATCTATATCTTGTACCTGAGATAAAGGTGCCTCACATTAGATTCTTTTGATAGCTTTTGTCGGGTGAAATAGCTATGATGAATTGTCATTAGAAGCTGATGAATGTATCTTTCATTAGTGAAGGGAATGTGGAAAAGAACTTGTGAGTAGGTTGCAGTAACTACTGCTGTAAGCAAACTTGATTTGAATTTCTTGCAGGGCTAAAATCCATTGGATTGTGTCTGATCAAAATATATGGAATTGCTTAAACAAACCTAGAATATTAATTGCACCCAGAAAATAAAACAAGACCCGAGACAGTGATAATTTTTCTGAAATATTATGTGTAGGAAATTCATTAATACTCCAACTTGACAAGAAAATTATAATTTTTTTAAGATGTAATTGCCTCCCCAGGCTCATGTTTTCCAAAACAAATCATAATGAACTACATAGATATATACTTACATATACAGGGATTTTAGTGAGCTGTCTGCTGTAATTCACATTTTACCCCTGTCCAGCACAAAAAATTGCTTGCCGCAATGATTCACCCTTTTCCATCTGTTGGCTCTCTTCGCTCTGAGTGGCAGCACTTTGTCTCATCACATGGGCATAGCTGCTTGGAAAGAAGTATACTTTAGTGCCAAGGCTGGTCTCCTGGACTCTTGGGTGACTCCTTTAATTTTTTTACATTGTTTATATTTTTGATTTTTTTGTATACTGCATAGGTCTGCAAAAAAAACTTAAAAGATGACTGAATGCTTTCAAATGCAAGCCTGGGGCGTGGCTTGGGCGCGCATGGAGTGAGTCGCCTTCCACCGCGTCTCCGCTCCGGCGCTTCCCGCTAACGCTGACTGCCTGGTCGCTGGGGTCCCTTTTATTCATTGCTGGCCCCTATGATCTCTGGGGTCCACTGCTGCAAGTGCCTACTGCTGCGGGAGCCGTCCGGAGCCCAGGCGCTCTGAGGAAGCTGCCTCTCGACGGTCCGCCCGCTCCCGCCGCCATCTTCTCTGCCTGCTGCGGAGGAGCCTCGAGCGGCGGCGGACGTCCTTCCCTGCAGCTCTGCTGCGAGGCGCTTGGTTCCCGGTGGGAATCGGGAGCGCTGCAACGCCTGGGCATCGTGGGCTGCTCTGCGGGAGGCCAGCTCCCCTGCTGGATGCTGTCAATCGCTGGAGGAGGCCGGAAAGCTGCCAGAGGCCTGCTGAGCCCCGCGGATCCTGCGCATTGCCGGTGCCACTGATCCTGACGTGCAGGGTGGACGCTGCTGGGCCGCTGGGAGGCCGGAGGTACCGGGGCAGTGGGAGCGCTGCTGTTGGTGTGGGTGGCTCGGGGGATTCCTGGGGGGTTCCCCGGCCCCGCCGTCATTTTGTCTTTCCTGCGAGGCCTGCATACCCCTGACCCTGACGCTGGTGCCACAGTCTGACGCCTGGCCCTCGGCTGAGAGGAACATCTTCCTGGGGCCTTGACCGCGACTCTCCTCCCTGCAATTTGGCTGCCCTGACGTCTCCTGCACCCTGGGCCCTCCTGCGCACCCCCATAGTTCATTGTAACCCTTGGGGATCCCCTGATCCTCGTGAGGGACAGCCTTGGGCCCAGCGCAGTCGTGCCCTCACCTACTGACCTCAATGATGATCTCTGTCTGGCCTGCCTAGCCCTACTACAACTTGGTGCCTTCCACGTAGCCTGGAACTCACGGCCTTTTGTGGGGGTGTAGCCTGGCTTGGTGACCCCGGTGGGTGGCCCCTTGGAACGCCGCTTCCTTTGCTTGGGCTCCACTTTGCTACGCCTGCAGCGCACCCGGGAACTGTGTGCCCTCGACATCGCTTGGCGGTCCGGAGTCCGAGCTAGCTCTCCTCCCACATCCCCTGCTGTTCACTTGGCCTCTCCCGGGGCATTATCTGCACGACCCTCGACTTCATTGTGGGTGCCCCCTTGAGACAGAATCCTCGTCACCCCTGCGTACCGCAGCTATGCCTCCCAAGAATAGAGGGGCCAAGGAACTTGATGCTGCGACCCCCCGGGGGAATCCGGTGGCCTCCCTGTGGTCCAAATCAATTCCCAACACTCAAGATGACCCTGCCTCTTCCTTGCCGCCGTCTGAAGTGCCGGCCCCTGGGGTGCCCATCACCCAGGCGTACATGTCGACATTCCTGCAGGAGATCAAGACCGAGATTGGCTCTCTTCGTCAGGACTTCAAGGCTGGGCTGCAAGACATCCGCAGAGACGTTACTGGAATCGGTGATAGGGTGGACGGCCTTGAACGCACGATGGATGCCCGGACGGAGGACGTTGATGGCTTATGGAAGAAGGTAGCTGAGCTAGAGGACCAGAATATCACCCTCCAGCTGAAGCAGGAAGACCTGGAGAACCGCAGTAGGCGGAACAACCTCCGTATTAGAGGTGTTCCATTGGGAACGGAAGGGTCGGATATTCTGTCATACACAGCAGACCTCCTTCACGCCATCCGAGAGGGGAGGGCACTTCTCCGCCCATGCTTGACAGGGCCCACCGGTTATATGCCCCTCGCAACCGCCCTCAGTTTGTCCCAGACATCATCACACGGGTCCACTTCTATGCAGATAAGGAGGCCATCCTTCGCAAGGTGCAGGGAGTGCAAACGTTCACGTACAATGGCCTCTCCGTCCAGATTTTCCAGGATCTAGCGCCCTCTACTCTCCGGCGCAGGAAGAGCTTCAAACCTGTGACTGACAAGCTGCGGGACCTTGCAATTAAATACCAATGGGGTCCCCCTTTCGCCTTGATGTTCTCTTGGGAGGGTAGACGTCGGAGTATCCGCTCCTTACAAGAGGCACAGCGTCTTCTCCATCTTCCTATCGACCCTGAAAGTGCTGCTCCTCAGCCTTCCGGTGCTCGGCCCATGGGCTCCCTTCGACCGGAGTGGTCCACTGTCCTTCCGCCTCGCTCTAGGCACCTCTCCAGGGATATTGACTCTGCACAGGCTAAACAGGAGGCCATCGACCAGGTGCGGTCCCTGAGTGCCTCTCCGTCCCTCACGAACTAGCCACCTCTGACGCTGTGATGTTTTTGGCTCTGCCGTCGTCCTGGGCCTATCCAGTAGGGCTCATGTGCTAGGACCCAGTGACTGGTCTTCAAAGTGCCTCATTTTCAGATCTGCACGGGATGCTGCCGACGGACGCGCTGTACCTCGTGTGTGTCCAACCCCCCCCCCTTGTTGGAGTCCTATAAGGGAGTGACTTCTCTGAGATTATCCGCCTTCGGGATACCGGATTGTCCCGTTTAGACTCTACATTACTGTGGCCCAGTTGGCCTGTTTATCTTTTATGTCCTTCTTTTTCTCTTTGGTTTTCTTTTCTCCTTCTCTTCTCTCTGTTCTTCTCGGATGCGTTGAGATTTTTTTTTGATTGGCAATGTCACATTTGGTTTGCGGAGGAGTATTGGTGGTTGCTGGGGGGGAGTGGCTGGGTCTTTGCCTATCTGCCTGTACTGTGGATGCTGCAGATGCCTTTGTCCCTCTGCCGTCCTACCCCTTATGTGTGCTTGGATGGCCTACTGGCTCCTTTGAGACTGAGTTCCATTTTCCTCCTAATCTTCCGTCTCCTTCTCGTTGGATTTCGGTGCTCCCTCTTCCTGCCTGCTGCTGGCCATAATGCGCGCTGCACCCTTTCTCCTACACAATGACTCACACTGTCAATTTCCTCTCCCTTAATGTAAAGGGCCTCAACTCTCCTTCTAAACGCCGCCAGGTTTGGCGCTATCTCTCTCAGCACGATCCTGATGTAATTTTTCTTCAGGAGACTCACTTGCTTTCCTCTGATACTCACCTCATGTCCCATCGCAAATATCCCACTCAGTATTGGGCAAGTTCCCATACTAAGACTGGGGGGGTGGCGCTTCTTTTTAAGTCTGGCTGGCGTGCGACCTCCTCCCAATGCATAGTTGACGATGAGGGGAGATTTTTAAAACTCGACATGGCTTGGGGTCGGAGCTCCTGCATATTTGTTAATATCTACGCCCCCAACCAGAAACAGGATGTGTACCTGCGACAGCAGTTGGGGATGTTACTGCGTGCGGTCTCTACCCCTTTTGTTCTCGGGGGCGATTTTAACTTAGTCTGGGACCCTTAGTGGGATCGTACAGCACAGACACATCATGTCTCGGGGGCGATGTCGGCGCAACTGAAAAATACCATTACTGACTTGGGCTTGGTCGATGCCTGGAGATATCTTCATCCGGATTCAAGGGACTACTCCTTTTATTCCCATGTTCACCGTTCGTACTCGCGAATTGATCACTTTTTTCTCTCGCTCCCCTTGATGCGGGACCTCTGTTCGGCGGATATCTCAGATATTTCTATCTCTGACCATGCACATGTTCTAATTACGCTTCAACTTCCCGCTCCTCGAGATGATCCCCTGCCACGATGGCGCCTGCCCCTCCAAGCCCTTCGTGACCCGGTAGACGTGGCAGATATTCGTAAAGAGATCGAATCTTTCTTTGTGTCTAATACCCTTGAGGATACGCCTGAGGCTGTTCGATGGGATGCCTTCAAGGCTACTATCCGAGGGGTCATCACCTCTATATCCATTGCCCGGACCCGCGAGGCCCGCCTGGTTGAGACCACTCTTTCCCGCGATATCAAGGACCTGGAACGTATGGACCATGCCTCTCCATCTCTTGCTAATAAACGTCGCCTGACTGCCCTGCGTGGCCAACTCCGCCTGCACTGCACTAACAAGGCTGAACGTTTGCTTGTCAACCTTAAACAGAAATTCTACGTCGGGGGCGACAAGGTTGGAGCGTGCTTGGCTCGTCGCTTAAGAGCCCAGACTGCCCGCTCCCATATTTCCAAGCTCAGAGACCCTGATGGCTCTTGGGCCACCCCGGAGAGGGATAAGAGCAATACCCTCATGGCCTTCTACAGGGAGCTTTATGCTCAGGTTCCTTGCTCCCCGGAGGCGATCGAGAAGTTTCTTGAGGCCTGCCCCTGGGATCCGATTGACCCTTACTTTAAGGGGTTGCTCGACGAACCTATCTCTCAGGAAGAGCTTGCTAAAGCCTTGAAGCAACTCCCAACGGGAAAGACGCCGGGACCTGATGGGCTTCCGCTTACATTTTATCGAGTTTTTTATCCGCAGCTACGGGAACATCTTCTCCACCTCTTTAATAGTTTTACAGATATTACGGGCCTTTCGCCTACGAAGAATGAAGCTGAGATTGTCCTGGTCCCTAAGCCTGGGAAAGATCCGACTTTGGCAGCTTCCTTCCGCCCCATTGCTTTGTTAAACACTGACGCTAAACTCTTCACAAAAATTCTAGCGAATAGGCTGGAGCTTCATTTACCGGGGCTTATTGACCCTGATCAGGTGGGATTTATCCGGCATCGTCAGGGCGCTGATAATATCCGGCGCATTGCCCACCTGGTGGAAAAATCGCGGATCAGAGCCATCCCCGCCTGTTTAGTCTCCCTTGATGCCGAGAAGGCGTCCGATCGAGTGGACTGGGGCTTCTTATGGGCGGTCCTTCGGAAGATTGGCTTGGGCCCAGGCTTTATATCTAAATTGATGGCCCCTTATGCCAAACCCACTACTCGTATACGTTTTAATGGCTCTACCACTGCCCCTCTTGCTATTCACCGGGGAACGCGACAGGGGTACCCGCTTTCTCCCCTTCTCTTTGCGCTTGCTGTTGAACCCCTGGCCATTGCCATCCGTTGCCACCAAGATATCCGGGGCATCCGTATGGGAGGGATAGAACACAAGGCCTCCCTCTTTGCTGATGACCTGTTGCTATCTCTGTCCTCTCCGTCATCCTCCCTGCCTGCGGTGGCTGAACTCTTGGACTCTTTCGAGATGGCTTCGGGCTATCGTATTAACTTGGAGAAATCTCATGCTCTCAACCTCACGCTCTCAGCACAGGAGGTCCAGAGTCTACGGGATCTTCTCCCTGTTCAGTGGACTGACGAGTCCGTACGGTATCTGGGCCTGGACTTAACCCCTACGCTTTCATCCTGGACCTCCTTAAATTGGCCTCGCTTTCGCAACTCTGTTCGTGAGGAGATGCGACGGTGGGAGGGGCTTCCTTTGGCGTGGCTGGGCCGTCTTCATGCAGTTAAGATGTCCCTTCTCCCTAAAATTCTCTATCTGTTTCAGTCTCTACCTACCCCCGTTCCGCATGCGGATATTCAGGCTTTGCAGCGAGAATTCACTAAGTTCATCTGGGGGAAATCGCGCCCTCGCTTCTCCCACAGGCTACTCATGCTTCCCAGATCGCGGGGAGGGCTGGCCTGCCCCAATCTGCTGGAATATTATTGGGCTTGCCATCTTCGTTTTATCTCTGAATGGATAGTCCCTGAAAGTGAAAAACACTGGTTCCACATGGACCGTGCGGTAGCTTGTAGACCACTCTGGGACCTTGCTTGGCTCCCGCGTTCCGCACGCCCACGCAGTGCATACCTGGCAACCCCGACGAGAACAGTCCTGGAGATATCGGATGGCTTGGCGCTCTCCCGGGGGCTTACGACTTTCCCCTCTCTTAATACGCCGTGCACGCGCAACCCAGCGTTTCCTCCGGCGCTCCAACCTCGCTCCTTTGAGGCCTGGACTGTAGAGGGTCGCCGGGTCCTCCAAGATTTTTTCCAGGGCTCTGCTATCCGCTCTTTTGATCAATGTAAACAGTTTTTTCGTATATCTGACAAGGAGCGTCTGCAGTACTACCAAGTACACCACTGGCTCTCCGCTCCTGAGTATTCCCGGGAGGTGACTCGGCGGCTCACCCCTTTTGAGACCCTGGTTCGTAGATTTGACGGATCTAGGGTCCTCATCTCTAGGACCTACTCGGTTCTTCAGCACTCTGTGCATCTACCAAGCCACGGTTACCAAACTCGCTGGGCCGCTGATTTGGCTACTGACGTTTCCCCGGAAGAATGGGACCGCTTATGGAAAGACATTCCTAAGGTATACCGTAGCATCCCACAGCGTGAATCTGCCTATAAACTAATGACACAGTGGTATTATACTCCTACTCGCCTTCATCAGATGTTCCCAGGCACTTCTCCGCTTTGTTGGAGATGCCAGGCTACTAGGGGGGATTTTTTACATATCTGGTGGTCCTGCTCGGAACTCACTGTGTTTTGGAAGGAGGTGCTCAGCCATATTAAAGACATTGTGGGTTTCCCGGTCCCTTCTACTCTGTCCCTGACACTCCTAAGCATTCGACCCAGCGCGCTGCTGGCCATGACCTCGGCCCACTGGCATCTCATCCTTCACTTACTGGGCGCGGCGCGTCAGACCATTGCCTCTTGCTGGAAACGCCACACCCCCCGCCTATTGCTGCATGGTTCCTTCGCCTATGGGATGTTCTTTCCCTTGAGTTGCTTACAGCCCGTCTTGCCCACTCTGACACCCGCTTTGAACGCATCTGGCGCCCCCTAGTGCAACACCTTACTAGAACTGAACACTCACGCCTAATGCCTCCTCGACTGAGGGCCCTGCAATTGTTTGATAGTCCCTTGGAACCTTACTCTAGAGATGGACGGGTGGACCCCCTGGAGTAACTTAGGCCGCATGGTAGACGACCACCCTGACTCCGGCAACTCCCGCTTTCCAATCTGGGACTTACTGTTAGTCCTTTTCCTACTCCCCTCTGGCGCATCCATCTCTCCTTCTTCCCTCTCTTCTTCTCTTTGCTCGATTCTTTTCTCTTCTTGATTTTTATTTTTTTCTCTTCTGTCTTCTATTCATAATTTTCTTATTTTCTTTTTTTCTTTTTCTGTTTAATACAGTTTCACATGTTGATTGTCACAAATTTTATCAGTGCGGTTGCACTATGTTTTGAACCTTAGGAGTGGGCGGGAGCCTTGTGTACCCGAATTTTGTCAGTTTTGTGTCCCCAATTGCTTTTCTATGTAGAGCTGGGATCCCTCCGGGATTGTCCATCCTTTCCACACTGTCTCTTAGATCCTGGGCTCATTCTAGGCCCCTCTGGGCTATGTAGGTGAATCTTCCCCTACAGGAATGACTTTCAAATCTTGGACTTTTGCCTTGACCCAAACTTATAAGTATTGTCATCCTTCCAATTTGCTTTTTCTCTGTTTGCATATCAAATATGTGCGCTTTCCTGTGAGGGATTTGCTCTTGGTGCTCATTACCTGCTCCTCCCTTGCCCCTTTCTTTTGCTGTCTGTGACAAGTATTGTTTTCTCACTGCTCATGCTCAATAAACAGATGTTGAACAAATGCAAGCCTAATCGGCTTTTCAATGCTTGTTAGAAATATAAATATCTTTGGGTGTCGTACCAAATAAGAGCCATGTATTTTAAGTTGAGTTTTCTTGAAGTCTGTGAAAGATGTGTCAAATGACAGAATGAAAGACTTTCTAAACAGTGGCTTCTTTAGAGGGGGCCAGATGGGACCTATACCCAAGCTCTATCTGTACTGTACTGCCTCCTATGGACCACATCATGGCAGCAGTTGAATGTGCCATGGGACATGAGAAAAAATATACCCTCCACCTTGGCACACACATTTATTTGTTCATTTGCCTTTCATTCCAAATCAGTGCTCGTTTGAGGCAATACTCTAAACTACATTCTTGCTTAAAATGAATAAATCTGACTTTCTATCAAGATGTGTATATATGTGTACCTATATTTTTATATATTCACTGAAAAAACAAAGGTTAAAGTGACATTGTAGTTGGGTGACAAAGTCACACACAATGTACTGTTTCAAAAATTAAAAACACTGAAACTCGCCAGTGATAGTTCAGAGAACTAACTATAACTTACGCCCCACCATGCACTGCTTATGATCTCACATATTAAATAGCTTGTGACATGTTAAATGATATAATTGGTGACATTATTGATGACATCTCAAATGTAGTCATTGATGACATCACTTATGACATCAATGATGGCATCATCCAAGCTACTGTTCTTTACATTCCTACATAAACTGCAAGATCATTTTAGAAAAAATGGTAGGTAGTAAAGGTCCCAACATATTCAGCATAGATTGACTATGTGTAAAAGTGTGTGTGTGTGTGTGTGCGTGTACAAAATAGGAATATTGTAGTACTGGAGAAAGGTCTGGTTCACTATTTGTCAGACCTGACATCCTTGGCATGGTATTCCCCCAGACCTTTTGCCTTCACCCTCCTGTTTTTGCAGAACTCGTTTTTGTTGGCATTAGGACCCTGCTGACCAAGGGTAAAGTGCTTGTGCTCTCTCCTAAAGCATGAAAAAAGTGGCCTACACCTAAGTGGTACATTTAATTCACTTAGAAGTCTCTTGTAAATGGTACTACATGTACCCGCGACCTGTGAAGAAAATGTTAATAGTGAGCAGCAGTACTCATTGACCCACACACTATAGTAGCACTGCAAAACATGTGTCAGGACTGCCACAGCAGCCTGTACTGCAGTTTTGAACTGCCATATTAACCTCGTAAAACAAACCTTTTGCCAGGCCTAAACTTTCCTTTTTAATACTTATAAATCACCCCTAAGGTAAGCCCTAACCACTCATAGGGTAGAGTGCTTGGTATTTTAAAAGGAGGACATATGTGTTTAAGTTTTATGTGCCCTGGCTGTGAATTCTCTTAAAGTCATGTTCCACCGTTTAAAGGCAATAGATTAACAGTTACCTTTTTTTAATACATTTTTGTCCTCATTCACCTCAGACCACAATAACCGACCCAACAGCGTGTACCGCAAACACCTTTAGAGAGTTAAAAGATGTGTGATCTCTCCCTCTTACTGGTACACCTGCATGCTGGAAGGATAAAGTCTCAAACGGGTAAGGTCACTCTCAAAATATGATCCGGTATTTACCAGCGACTGCTTACGATGGCGAGAGGCCGGGGTGGGTTTGCCCATCACAGTCCAGAGAGTTCCAAAGAGGTTTAATCAATCATACGGCACATTTTTTTTCCATTTTTAGACATACACAGATCTAATTAATGCCAATTGTCTCTGAGTTTAACCACCTTAACAGGGGTGTCCAAAGTGCTTTCTTCCTCTTTGTCTGGGTTCCTCTCAGATCTAATTTAGATATCGAGATAAGGGAGACCAACCAGTGTAATGGAGGTGAGCATTCCACCCATCTTCGACAAATTTCTCTTCTGGCTAGTAGTATGGCATAGAAGAGGAAGGCTCTAGCCGGACCTATAACTTCATTTGAGATTCAAAAAATTATCGTAGAAAGGCTTACCTTAACTTGGTGATCAAGGATGACCGAAATTGTATCGCCAACCTTACCCCAAAATTCAAGAACAGCCTGGGACATGTGGATGTCTGATGCACTCTCCTGGCTGCATTTCTGGCATTTCACAGGGGGTCCCTTCGACATCCTTGTTAGCCTTTGGGGGGTAAGGTAAGCCCTGTGGATTGAAAATATGTGATTCCTCCTTAGCCAGGCCGGCTTTACTGTACGAAACAGGGTGCAAAAAGATGTCTGCCAAAGTTGATCCCAGGGCTCTCCCGGCAGACAGGCGCCCCACAATTCTTCTGCAAGTTTGAAATCCCCATCTATCGCCTCTTCAATTTTCCAATACCAAATGGAAACCTCTTTTCTCCCCCTAGGTTTCTTCACCAATTTTCCTCCAATATGTTTCCCGTGCCCACCGGGAATTTCACGCTTTGGACCCAGCCTTGGAGTTGAATATACTTCAATTTTTTTTTTTAAACTTTCAAACCGTCATAGAGCGTTTGCCAGGGTAAAAGGGTGCCTTCCTGCGCTAGTTCGCCCCAAACACTGAGACCTGCCTCCCTAAGTGGCTGCGCTAATTTATCCCTTAGGCAAGCCGGTGTTCCAGGAGAATCCCAGAGAGGGGCAAGATTACTAAAGTAGCTAAGGCCCGTCGACCGTCTGATGCTTGCCCAAGTTCTGGCCATCACCTGAAGTACCTTTAGTCTTATCTTTTAAAAAAATTGGGGATCTCCATACTTAAACATGAAGCCCTCCTGGACCAAGTTGGTGCCTTTCAACATTGCTGAGAACATTGCCCCCACCCCTTCTCGGTCTGGTGATTTCAACAACATCCTGGAGTGGGACAGTTGAAAGGCCCAAGCATAGTACTGCAGGTCTGGGAGGGACAGACCTCCCTTCTCCCTCCTACGCCTCAGTTTGTTCCATCCAATTCTGACTCCTTTATAAGCCCATACAAAGGAGTTGATAGCCTGCTGGAGCTTATATATAGAAGGCTTGCAAAAGTGTAGTGGAATGGCATGAAAGAAAAAGGTGATTTTTGGGAGCACAATCATTTTTACCAAGCTCACCCTCCCAAAGATTGAAAGTGGGAAGTAGGCCCATGAGCCGTGAGCACTCTCTTGTGACATTAGATAGGTTAACCTCTGCGATTTTAATTGATGTCCTGCACTATTCTAACCCCCAGGTACCTCATCTCTCTTTTAGTCTGGTGTTCATATTGCAAGACATCACCTCCGTTTTTCCCGCATTAACCTCATACCCTGATATCCTTCCAAAATCTTCTGCGTGCTTTATTACTGCGGGAAGGGCGGTTAGGAGGTCGGAGGAAATAACCATTATGTCGTCCGCATAGAGGGCCACTTTTCTTTGCCATCCTTCGTGCCTAAAAGGGGCAATAATTGCCTCTTCTCTCAGTCTTTGAGCAAATGACTCGATGTACAGGTTAAATAGAAGGGGGGATAAGGGACAACCCTGTCTAGTCCCTCTAGTTATTTTGAAAGGACTGGTGAGTTTGCCGTTAACCAAAAGTTTAGCAGATGGGTCTCGATATATCAACTGGATGGCTCTGCGGAAGTTCTTGCCGATGTTGAATTTCTCCAGCACAGCCGTCAGATACACCCAGTTGACTCTATCGAAAGCCTTAGTGGCATCAAGGGTCATGGCTGCAAGGGGAAGCGAGTATGTTGTGGCAAGGTCTATTGCGCTTATGAGGTCATATGTAAGTTCAAACAAGTTTCTACCCTTAACAAAGCCTTTTTGGTCAAGATGCAACATATCACCTGCTACTGCACCTAGCCTGTCAGCAAGGACCTTAGCAAAGATTTTATAGTCCACATTAAGCAGAGATATGGGTCTATACGACTCACAACTCGCTGTATTTTTCCCAGGCTTCAGAATTAAAGTAATTGTAGCCTCACCACAAGAATCTGGCAATTTCTCCCCTTCGCTTAAAATCTCATTAAAGAGCTGGGTCATTACTGGGATTAGGACCTCCCCCAGGTTTTTTATAAAGTTCCATAGGGAGACCGTCCGGACCCGCAGAAAATTCTGACCCCCCATCTCTGCTGAGTGTGAGGTATGGGTGAAGGGGGTGAACTGATTAGCACACCCAGCTCAGATAACTATGAAGGGAAAAATAAAAAATAAAATAAAAAGAATAAAAATATATATATATCAAAATATAATATAACAAACAAAAATTATCAGGGAAATCCACGTTAGAGGGTAAAATCAGTTAGAGATTTTGGTTTGTCACGGTTTATTATGGCTCTGGGATTTGTACTAAAGAGCGCCGGAGAGGCGAGTTGCCTCCGAGTGTAGCAGATAGGACTACCATCAAGTCCAGGTTAGTTGTGGGGTGGGTTCTCCAGGGTGGGGGATTTTTGGAAGGGGAGCACAGGGTGGGGAGCATGTTGGGAGAAAAAAAAATCCTCATTCACCTTAGTCAGTACACTGCATTCCGTTTGGTAAGTGTGGTCCGTTTTCTATGCGCCTTACTTTAAAGGCCCTAGATTAATCTAAAAAATCGATATATCTAAAGAATGGTCCAGTTTCTATCATGGAATGTGAATGGCTTGCACGTTAAACGAAGAAGGGAATTTATTTTTACAATACATAAGGGATTACCCAGCACAGCAAGAGACACATCTTTCAAAAGCTGAATCCATAGCCATATTTAAGAACTTAAAATGGATTGAGCATATGGTCTGTACTGACCAAAGTGCTAGTATCAGAGGGGTGGCAGTACTAATAAAAAAACAAGTCAAGGCACGCCTACTAAACTCACTAGTTGATACCGGTGGAAGGTGGGTCATCATCAAGGTCATAATACTGGGAAACCTTTTTACTCTGGTAGGTTACTATGGCCCAAACCATGGCGACCCTGACTCATTAAAAACCATTTTCTCAAACTTGCTCGAATTCCCTGACCCTGTAATTATGGGCGGGGACTTCAATATAGTACTAGATCCCAAACTAGATAAATCACCTAACAGCAGGGCTACGATATCATCTAAATCACGTGCTTATCTCCACTCTATGATGAAGCAGATGGGGCTAAGTGACGCTTGGAGAGACAGATCGGGTCTCCAGTTGGGTGTCTCTTACTACAACGGGAAGTATGGCCACCAATCCAGGATAGATTATATTCTGACTAGCCTTGGCTTGAGGGGGAAAATCAGGGACATTGGTTACCTGACACCACATCTATCTGATCACTCAGGGGTGTACCTAGATTTAGAGCTGGAAAATGGGAAGATTGGTAGTGTTTGGACTCTTGATCGCACACTGCTACAAGACGTAGATGAGATGAACTTTTTGAGTCTGGAGACGGCTGAATTCTTAGGCTATAACATGGGGTCAGCCTCAACTCCAATAGTTTGGGACTCCTTGAAGGCATATCTAAGGGGGAAAATTTCTTGCAGAACATATTTTAGAAATAAGAAGTACAAGGTAGAGGTAGCCCGAATAGAAGAAGAGATGAAAAAAGTAGAGATGGGCGGGAGCAGAATCGCAGAAGTCGAGAAGCAGCAGGAAAATAAAGTCAAACTAGTGAAACTAAAGGACCAACTTGATACTATCCTCCTAACAAGGGTCATGAAGCGATGGGAGGCTAGTAAACTTGCCCACTTCGAATACGGCGAAGGGGCAGGGAGGCTTCTGGCTTGGAAAGCAAAAACGGATAGAGTACGCAACCTGATCAAAGAGATTGTAGATAGTAACAGCAAGAACATTTTATCCACCGACAAGGAAATAGAGGGCGCCTTTTACGACTTCTTCCAGACACTATATACAGAAGGCAGAACAGTTAATAAACTAGAGGCAGAGGCATGGTTGAATTCATGTATGCTCAACCCCTTGGACGCTGTACAGCAGCAATCCCTAGAGCAAGAAATCACTCAAGAAGAGGTCAAGAGAGCTATTCAACAGTGTTACCTTATTAAACTTAATAAGTGATTACATTAGTTTGGGTACAGATAGACAAATGATTTTTCCACTTGTATGAATTGTATTTTAAAATCTTCTTTAATGGTAAAGAAGAATTTTAAGTTATTATTCTAAAAATACCACTTTTAGAAAGTTGCCATTTTTCTGCTTATGCCAAATGTTCCTTTCTGCCAGTGTTTAGGATCACATGAATGTGAATGGCTCTACTGTGGTGTGGTGTGTATTCCTTTCAGACATGGAGAAAAAAGGGCCTTGGGTGTGGGACATCCCATCTGGCCCTGGGGCTTTGTCTGAGGAAAATTAAAAAATAGTTGTCATTACCATGTCTACGATAATGGTGTTACTCAAGGCTAGGACTTCATGTGAGGTTAGGGAAATCCTTTGCATGTCTTGAGATGAACAGGTATTACCAAACATTTTTGAAAAATGATGAAGCCATTCAGTAGCTGGAATGTGATATTCAATCTGGGGGTAATTGTTGTCAGGAGGGACCAATTTCCTTGGAAAAATCAGCACTACAAATAAGATTAAACTTCAAAATACTTTGGTTCGAAGTGTCCTCATACAAGGTGTGTAAGAAATGGGTCAAGTTCTCATTAGCTCCATCTGAAACTCCACACACCTGCTTGTCCCCTATAGGGCAAATGGTGGAGTTAAAATCACCTACCCAGAGAATCGCCTCCCTGTCTGGGTAACTCAGGTGGTAATTTGACACATATTCGTCTATATCCTGAACCAGATCAGTAGGGTATTTTACAAATTAGTTAAAATAGAAGTTAATCAAAAGTATATCCAAAACACCTGGAATTTTAAGGCGCAGAATTTGAGAACAGGACAAGACCCATAATTATTCCGCTTTCAAAAGTCTGTTCTTTTTGGAAACGAGAATCCCCAAGCTCCCCTTAGCCCTGCCTGAAGTTGATGGTAAGGCCGGTAAGCAAAATGATTGAAAACCTTCTATAAAAAAAGTCCTCCTGAGACCAAGTCTCCTGACAACAAACCACTTCAATGTTCTTCATGATTTCTAGCCAATCAGGGTTACCCAATTTGTTCTTTATGCCTTCAACATTCCATGATATAAAATGGAGTATATTTGAAGTAGGTTGGTCCTGTATATAAGATGAGGTACCAAGGGGATCTTCAGAGAAAGATGGTAGATTAGATGCCGGTGGCTCACCCAGTCAGTCAACTGCCAACAACCCTTTTAGAACAGCAAAACGATTATAATGGAAGAAGGTTGGAGCAGGTGTAGCGCTTCTGTTTCTCAAAGGCCTCACCAAGGAAGAAGGGGGCAACAAAAAAGTGTACTGCATCGTGAGCGCTTGAACTTTTTCCCCCAAAAGTTTCAACTTAGTAAAGATCTCAGTCCGGAATTCAAACCGGAGGGATTCTAAATTAGAAAAAAGAGGCTTGCAAACCTCCAGTAGGGCAACTTTAATGTCAGAGGGAGTGTTGGGTTCAAGACTAACTGAAGGTCCATTAGGTTTGATGAGTGCTTTTCTTTTGGAGTTTTATATAGCGCAAACTAGACCAGAAGGTATCAGAGCGATTTACATGAGCACCAGTTGCGTTACAGACAGACGCATTCATTTTTTAGTTAGGCACGGGGAGATTAAGTGATTTGCCCAGAATCACAGGATGTTGAACGTCCCTGCCAAGACTCGAACCCGGTTCCCCAGCTCTGAGGTCGACAGCTCTAGCCGTTAGGCCACATCCTCTTTTGGCTCCTATGGCTGCTTTTATAGTAGTATCATTATGTCTTTTCCTTTTAACTTGAGATTACTTAGGGACCTGGAGGTTATCTTCACTGAAAGGCAAATTGTTGAAAGGAACAACTAGAGGAATATGTGATTTATGAATGACAATGACTGGATCTAGGGGTTGTCCCGGGGGAGCGGGGCAGCCTGCCTCACAGTTTGTACATCCGTAGCTACAAGAGGACCCGATGAATCTTTAGAAACAATGAGTTTTTGTACTGCGTCTATGCAGTTTTCTACGATTTCCAATTCGGAAGAAATTGTGCCCATCGCGGAGGTTAAATAAATTGTAATTAGGGCTGTATGAAAGCTTTTGTCCCCTCGAGGCCTCCTGGTTGCTATATTCTTTTTTTCTAATGATCAGATGAAGGTAGTAGGACATATATGACAGAAAAAATGTAGGACTTGCCTTGACTTCGGTAATCCCAGGGTTGAGGCTTAAAGAATCTCACAGGCACCAGGAGCCAGGGCCATGAGGTGGGGCCCAGCCCAGTCTTTTCCAGCCACGGACAGGTGCAGACGGGTCCGCTCTTGGCCTGGTCTTCGCCCAGACACAAGCCCTAGTGCGTCCCGCTCTGTGGGGGTGATGAGCGTGCTTTATAGTGCTAATTACTGCCACATGGATCAAGCCACTCAGAGCCGCCTCCAGGGGCCAGAGAATGCTAGTTCTTGTAGTCCCACACAGTATCTCGATTTCACCGTGTTCCGCGCTGCCGGGGTGATGAGCACGCTTTATAGCGCTAATTACTGCAACATGAATCAAGGCACTCTGAGCCGCCTCCTGGGGCCTAAAAATGCTGGTTCTTGCAGTCCCCCACTGCCATCTGGATTCAGCACGTCTGTGGTTTATAATAGTATTTTAGCTATAATTTCTAGGTAGTCTACTCCTTTGCTAATTTCATAGAGTTTGACTTGAATTGTAGCAGTTTGTACATTTCCCTGGTTTGTTTAGTTATTTTAGGTTTGATTTGGTTGGCTGACTGTTCTATTTTTAGTTGTTGGTAGCTTTGTTATTTTTGGAGGGCTTTGGAGTGTTGGTTGGATTCTTCCTAATGTGGCTTGGAAGGCATTGTGCCATTCTTCCACTGTTTTGTTGGTTTTGGCTTGTTGAGCCATGATGCTGTCATTGACATTCCATCATGGTATTTGGAATCTGGGTTGACACCTATGTCCAGCGTGGTGCAGTCTGCCAACCCAAGTTTCTTCGAAACACTCCAGTAGAAGATTTCATTTTTGTTCATTTTGTTTGGTAAAAGGACGATTCTATTAGCATACAGTAGTGATTAGCTACTTCTGTTACAGGTGCATATGACAGAGCTGTTAACGTTTTAATTTCAAAGGCAAACTGGCTGTTTTTTTGCATGTTCTACATCAGATATTTACAGATGTTTCCAAATGCTGTAGTTGAAGTGGCAATAGCAGCCTTGATTGGCTGTGTCTGGGTATAGTTTAACTATTGTTTGCATCAGTGCCTGTTCAAATGTATAATTTTGTGTATAGAGTCGCTTTTAGCTTTTACTTTGATGTGGTTCAAAATTTCATAGTAAATTGCACTTTGTTATTGAGCAGTGCATGAAAGAGGGATATGTTAGTGTTATGATATTCACTGTGTGTGGTGTATATCTGTGTGAATGTTGGAGCACGCATTTTAAACATACTGCCATATCCACGTTTCCCATTGACTTAGTCTTGGGAGGTTATTTTCAGTTGAAAATATGATTATTCCCCTGCCGTTATTGTCGTTATCGTGTAGGAGGAAGGATTTTTTGTTATGTGTAGTGGTTACGAGTTCTGGAATCTGTATGTCTTGGCATTTTCTAGGGGCAGTAGGGGTTTGACTTGTGGCTATTTTAGCACGTGATATTAGTCATTTTAAAGGAGGAATTGCTGCTAGCTGACCTATAATATGCTCAGGCACTTTAGGGAGTAAGTCTTTCAAAATTTTAGTAGTGGCATCTTGGGAACCAGTGCTTGCCTCTTTTAAATCTTGAAGTATGTCCCTTATTTCTACCTCTGTTACATTTGTGTTTTGGTTGTGTTCTCTAATGTTAATTAGAAATTCGTTTTTTATTGCAACCCTCTCATAGCAAGAATTTGCATAATATTTAGTACATTTCCAATTCACATTCTTGTGTTTGTGCTTTCCTGGATGTATGTGTATCTCATATGCAAAAGCAATTGTTTGTTTTTTGTGATGTGATATAAGTGGCTGTTTCAGGCATTCTGCCGGAAAGTAACTTCATTTTAAAATTGATAATTGTGTTAAAAACATTCATAATGTTTGCTGATATAATTTTATACATGCTTTATAACATTCTACTTTTATATTTACGCATGTGGTGCTGCTTCAAGTTGCACTTGATGTTCTTCCATTTCTCTTTGATGTTGTCAAGATTTGAGTCACGTGGGCTTTGCTATTATGTTGGTGAGAAAATGTTTGTTTTAGTTATATGTAAAAATGAAGGTTTGGTTAGTTTGGGTTTTTTTGGGGTTTTTGCATCAAATTTAATATATAGGGATCGTTTTATTGTTAGAACTGTTTTTATTTTACTTACTTTGAAAGTGCCTTTGTCCCGGTTTATGAGTGTGGAGTTGGATTTTTTGATGTGCAGTGCTTTGTTTTTTGAGGAAGTACTTCTCTAGTATCTAAGGATTATTACACATAATACAAGAGAGGGTTTAGTAGTTTATTTAGAGATTTAGACTTTCTTGTGAAGGTGCCTTGTTATTTTCTTGAAGTATTCCTTCTGGCTTTTCTTCATGCAGTCCAGCAGCATGACATTTATTTTCTTGCAGATGTTACGTTTTTCCTGTGAAAAGTAGTGAGGTTTTGTGATCCTTTTATAATGTTCACTTAATTTATTTATTTTTTGTGCTCCTTTTATAATGTTCACTTAATTAATGTATTTATTTTTAGTTAATTTGTTTTACGGTAAATTTTATTGGCTACATTGTGTCTCATTTGAATTTTTTTCAGTTATTACTTTTTTTGGGTGGACCCTAGGTAGTGTTTCTGTTTTACTTTTAAATAGGTACATTTGTTGGATTGCTGTGTTATCCATATATTTTAAATGTTTAATTTATTTTATTTATTTAATGTGTGTTGCAATATTGATTTTCTTGTAATAATGTTTATTCTTAATAGTTAATGTATGGTAAAGAGATATGATTATATATGGAAATAGTTTTGTGTTTGTTGTTTTAATGTATTTTTTGTGTAGTTTTATGTATTGTTATTTTTTACATTTGTTTAATTTCAAAAAGGAGTTTATTATTTAAAATATTATTCTTTCCTTTTTTACAAATATTGTAATTGATATTTTGAGTTTTATATTTTTTGATATTGTCTATACATTTGAATAGTAGACAATTTTGTGGTTCGATATTTGTGTGTTCAATATTGTTAAATTAAGATATTTTTGATGTCAATATTTTTGTCATTGATGGGTGTGTTACTTTTTGGTTAAGCTTAAAATGGCAATAGTTTTGTAATTGATAATATTTTGCCGATATTTTGGTGACTTGTTATTGTTTTCCACAATAGTAATTGAAGCACTATGGTGGTTACGTCAGAAACACTTGTTGAGAATTCAGCTCAATCTGTGAGTACGTTTTAAATCGAGGAAGGCCTAAAATCACTAGTTTTCATAGGTTTGCCTCTGACCTTTGCTTGCTTTAGTCTCGTTTTGGGTACAGAGGTTCATAGTGATTCTTTTTTCTAACGTATTCTTCTTTATTAATAATAATTAATAATAAATAAGCATGCATCAACTGTTTTTTGCCATTGGGCACAAGTCCAGGAGTTGACCCCTGGGGGCCCTTTACTACTTTTTATTTGATCCATACTTCTCATGTAATGTTCAATACCATGAGCCACAAATGGCGCTTTTCCTCCCATGCAAATTTTCTCTGTAACTGTCAATTAATTGGAGATGTAAACTTGAAGTATAAATATTTTCAATGTTTTCTTCTGCCACCCATGATCTTTCACCTAAGCCATATTCCATTTAGTCAAATAGATAGTAGAATTTCTTTTTTACATTCTTGAAGTTCAGAATTATTTTTACTCCAAGTTCTTCCTGACAATTAACTATGATTACTGGTGGAGTTTCAGAACACCATGATCTTAAGACAAGTCGTGTTGCCTCAGATTCATGCAAAACAGTGTGTCTTCTCAGATGCCTAGAAAAGGCTAGGTGGACAGCATTGTTGTTTATAACCTTGGAGTTTAGAAATGGCCCATGACATGTTGCAGTGTTATGGTCTTTCACAACTGTGTATGTTGAAAACACCACCTTGTCGGTTGTCCTAATCTAGAGGAGGGTAAGGACATCCTGAGAAGGTAACTTTCTTTTGCTTTCTGATTAGTTGAAAAAAGGGGGTGCCAGCTTGAGGCCCTCTCTCCTTTGGGAGAGATGTTTTGTGGACACAATATCTTTTTATTTGGATTTGGTCTTAGTAGCAATTCTGGTGGTGGAACGTCCTGTGAATGACATTTCCTGTTGCTTTCGGTTGACTTCTTGTGAGTGGTGCAGGATTAGGAATGACTTCTCTTAGTTCTTCTTATAGGTGGGACTTTCTATGAACGGGATAGCCTATGGTTGGGTCTTTTTCTTCCGTCAAAATTGGCACTCTCTAGCACGTGCCTCTGGATTGCAGGCATCTCTTTATAGTTTTCATATGGCTAAAACTTCCAGTGGCTAGGACATCCTATAATAAAATTTCCTGTTGCTTCCTGATTGGCTGCTTCAAAGTTGTGGTAATGGCTGGTATCTCACTCTATATAGTCCTTCCTGTGGCTGGGACTTCCAATGGGAAGGGATTTCTATTGCTTCCTGATTGACTGCATTTTGTGAGTAGAGCTGGCTTACAATCATCTTTGTATAGCTCTGTATAGTCCTTCCAGTAGGCAGGACTTCCACTCTGCAGGACTGTTTGTGGACTGCACTTCCCGTGGATGATGCTTCTTAATTGGTTGCTTCAAACGAACAGTGCTAGTTTTCCCCATAGCAGGACTCCCTGATGGCAGGACTTTAAATGGATGACTTCCTGTTCCTTTCGTGTTGGTTGCTTCTAGCGAGTCTGACAAGCCTTGATGTGATCATTGGTGGCCTTCCTGTGGGTGGGACTTTCTATGGGCAGGACTTTCCGCTGCTACCTGATTGGTAGCTTGTACTGAGTGGCTTTGGTTTGGGTCTTGCCTCTTTACAGTCCTTAATATGGTTGTAACTTCTTTTTGTTGGGATTATCCATTGTTGTTGATTGATTGTTTCTAGCAAGTGATGGGGACTTGGGGTTTGAGCTTTATATTCCTTCCTGTGGGTGGGGGTGAAAATATGGATGGGACTTTCTGTGGCCCCTTGAATGGTTCTGTCTGTGATATGTATTTTTTGGGTTTTCCACTGACCTACCCTCGCAGGAATATCATTTTGGAGGCGGTGGGGTACTATGGTTTTTTTTTCTTCACTGATACTTGTGTACTAACAATGTCCTCTTTTTCTGAAATTACCTCATCATATGTAGAAAAAACAGTTAACATGAATCTGAGCTTGTAGTTGCAGATTAGTTAAACCTTTCATGGCTACCATCTAACTGAGTATTACTACTACTGGATTTAATCCACATCCTCGTGTCCTCATTGCTCACAGTTTTAGCACTGAGACGCTGTATTACTTTATTTCCTTTGTATTCAACCTACGCCATAAACTGTCACCATCACACACAAATAAAAGGAGCATGGTACAACATTCACTTGCTGGATGTCGTCATTTCCAATGAGGAGAACAGTTATTGTAGGAGTTTATTGGGAAACAATGTTGCGGCAGGAGTAAATGATATGAATCAAATGCAACAGAATAATCAGAATCAGCAAGTGTCAGTTCAAAGAGGACAGAGTATGCCTTTATCTCCGATACCTCAAGCTCCTATGCAAAATCAAAATGTGAATGGTCAAGTGCAGAGATACAATGCAGATGTGGGTTTTCACACAAATGATCAAATGAATTCAAATGTGCAGGTGACATCGCAGTTTTTGATGCAGTGGCCGGAAAATGATTCAGACACATCTCAATGACGGTGCCTGAGGGGGAGGAGGAGTGCGTGCTTGGACATCCTTAGAGGTAGATCAGAATGGTCTCTATGTGGATGGCAAGGTAGACGGAAATGCAATTACATTCCTCGTAGATACTGGTGCGACCCATTCCACTGTGAGAACTGTGGAAATTCGCAACCTACCCCTCTCGGGAGAAAGTATCCAAGTCGTAGGTGTTTCAATCAAACTGATAAAAACCCCAGTAACAAAACCAATGAAAGTACAGATTGGAGGTTTTCAAGATTTACACCGATTTGTAGTGTGTGAGACAAGTCCAGTTAACCTATTGGAAAGAGACTTATTTTCCAAGATGAACCGCTTGATTTATTGTACACCAGATGGAATAGCATTCCATACAAAAGATGAAGATGTGGTGTTCAAAATGTCAAGGCAGAGTACAGAAGTGAATGATTTATATCCATTATTTACAGCGAATGATTTGCCTGTTGAATTGAGAGATATGGTGTTGTCTGATGTGTGGGATTTCTCAGAGAAAGATATTGGACTAATGAAAACAGTAGCTCCAATTAAAATTACAGTTAAAACAATTGCAGAATTTCCAAGAACACCACCTTATAAAATGAGTCCTGAGACGATTGCAGGAGTAACTCCTGTAATTGAAATGTTGATTAAGCAAGGTATTTTAAAGGAGATTTTAGGTAGTCCATGCAATTCACCTATTATGGGAATTTGCAAACCTAATGGACAATACAGAATAGTTCAGGATTTGAGAAAAGCGAATCAGATAGTAATACCTTGTTGTCCAATAGTGCCAAATCCAGCTGTGATTCTTTATCAAATTCCCACCGAAGCACAATGGTTCACAGTGATCGATTTATGTCAAGCATTTTTCTCGATACCTTTGCATCCGGATAGCCAATATTTATTTGCGTTCCGGTTCGGAGACCGTGTCTTGGCATGGTGCTGAGTTCCTCAGGGGTATACAGAGAGTCCTTCAATTTTCAATCAGATATTGAAGAGATGTTAGGAGTCACTGGTAATGCCTAAAGATTCAGTCTTGGTGCAATACATCGATGATCTGTTGGTTGCATCAAAAACAAAAGAGGCTTGTGTGACAGATACAATTGCTCTACTGAACTATTTGGCAGTAGGTGAATATAAAGTGTCACCAGCAAAACTACAATTTTGCCAAAAAGAAGTTCTTTATTTGATTCACAAAATTGAGAAAGGAATCAGGAAAGTGTCTCAAGATCGGATTAATGCAATTTTGCAATTGAATCCATTAAAAACTCAGAAAGAAATTCAAATGTTTTTGGGAATGGTTGGTTATTGTAGACAATGGATAAGCAGTTTTTCCTTGATACCCAAGCTATTACAAAGACTGACGGACAAAGACGTGTCAGATCCAATACATTTGGATGAAAAATGTATGAAAGCATTTGTGGAGCTGCGAGACAGTTTGTGCTGAGCACCCGTATTGGGAATGCCAGATTTCATTAAGGATTTTGCATTATTTTGCAGTGAACGTGACGGATGTGTACTTACAGTTCTAACGCGAATGCATGGGACAGCACGCCGCACAGTAGCATACTTTTCCACCACATTGGACCCTGTGGCTGCAGCATTACCTGGTTGTTTGAAAGCAGTTGCTGCTACTTGCATGAGTTTGGAGCACAGTGAAACAATTGTGATGGGACATCCTTTGAAAGTGTATTTACCACATTCAGTTGAAATTTTGTTAACATGAACTCGCACATAGCCTCTTACAAGCAGTCGGTTAGCGAAATATGAAAGAGTGATTTTGGGAGCTGAGAATGTGACAGTTACAAGATGTACAATTTTTTTTGAATCCAGCTACATTGTTGCCAAATCCAAGTTGTGAAGTGGTAATGGATAAAGCAGATCATGATTGTTTGGATGTTACTGAGTTGTGTACGAAACAGAGACCTGATATTCAAGACACACCTTTGCCTGAATCAGATTTTGTGATGTTTGTGGATGGATCATGCTTGAGAAATCAGGAAGGTACCTTGCGAGCTGCATATGCAATATGTAGGGTTGCGAATGTCATTGAAGCATCATGGTTGAAAGGAGTGAGTTCAGCTCAGGTAGCTAAATTAATTGCACTTACAAGGGCATGTTGTTTTGGAAAGCACATGAGAATAACCATATTTACGGATAGTCAATATGGTTTCAGAGTTGTGCACGATTTTGGGCAGTTGTGGACCCAACGCGGATTTTTAACCTCTTCGGGTTCACCAATACGAAACGGAGAGTGTGTGAAAGATCTGTTGATGGCATTACAATTGCCGGCACAAATTGGGGTGGTGGAATGTTCCGCACACAAATCTGGAAGTGATTATGTTACAGTTGGCAATAGATATGCTGACGAAATTGCACGGTATTGTACACAACAAAATTCAATAACAATAAATGGGGAGCAATTAAAAGAACGATCTCATCAAACAGAAACAAGACTAATGTTTACATCTGTTGAAACATGGGAAGAAATTAGACAATTGCAAGACACAGCTAGTGACGAAAAAAAGAAAATTTGATCAAAATAGGTTGTACACGCAGAGCAGATAATGAAGTATGGATTTAGACTGATGGAAGACCAATAATGCCAGATAGTTTGTTGTCTCAGATGGCACGAGTCTATCATGATCCTACACATGTGGGTACACATGTGGGTAGAGATGCTATGATTAGATAGTTTAAGCAAAATTGGTTTAATCCCAAGTTTAGAGTCATTGCATAAAGTCTCTGTCAAAGATGTGTAATTTGTCAGCAACAAAATGCAGGGAGGAAAACTGTTGTCAGTTTGGGTCGAATTGGAAAAGCAGCAGATCCCTTTACTTGCATGCAATTGCATTTTGTGGAAATGCCTCCTAGCCATGGTCTAAAAAATGTCTTGGTGATTGTATGTCTGTTTTCTCGTTGGGTGGAAGCTTATACAACAAGACAAAATGACAGTTTAACAGTTACTAAATTGCTTATAAGAGAGCTAATTCCTAGATTTGGATTTCCCGTCTCATTAGAATCAGATAAAGGAACTCATTTTAATAATGAGATAATTTGGATGATTTGCGCAGCATTACAAATTGAACAAAAATTACATTGTGCTCAGGTGAGGTCGAGCAGATAAATGCCACAATAAAGTCTAGACTTGCTAAAGTTTGTGCATCCACATCACTGAAATGGCAAGATGCATTGCCGTTGGTCTTGATGAGTTTGAGAAGGATTCCTGACAGAAGAACTGGACTGTCCCCACACGAAATTGTGATGGGAAGGGCTATGAGACAGCCAACAGTCCCAGGAAATCAATTTATGAATATAACTGATGACTTGGTGCTCGATTATTGCAAAGGATTGGCTGATTTCGTGCGTTCTATGTCTCAACAGGTTGGAGAAGTTGCAACTACAACACAATAAGAACAAAGCCATGATTTGAGCCCTGGAGAGTGGGTGCTTATCAAGAAACACATAAGGAAGTTGTGTTTGGAACCTGCTCGGCATGGGCCGTATCAAGTGATCCTTGTGACAACAACAGCAATCAAATGTGGTGTCTTGCCTAATTGGATACACGCAAGTCATACAAGAAGAGTTCCAAGTCCGCTTGAAAGCACAGAGTCAGTTGAAGGTGAACAGAAAGAAAGAAAGAAACCTGAACAGACTTAGAATCAAGTAAAGTGGGCACAAGCTACCAGGTCTCGTAATACTGTCATTGTTGAAACCGAAAGAGAGTTGGTCCCTGAAAGAAACACAAAAAAGAAATAAGGGATTCAGCTAAAAGGAGTTTTGAATCAAGTGAAATAAATAGTGTTTCAAGAAAAATAACAAGGAAGGGTGATAAATGGCCTAGAGGAGTCAAAAGACTGAAGTACAGTTTGAATGAAAAAGTTCCAAATACCATAATTGAAATTTCTAGCCAATCTGAACAAAGTGATACTGAAGGTGAAGAAAATACAGTGAGAAGAACAAAAAGAGTAAAATTTGCAAACAAGAAGTACACAGCACCTGAATGGACATATTTAGCTGCTGCATCGAACATCTCAGAAGAAGAAATCAGAAGCAATTCATCATATGAGCCACCCTAAATGAACTGTGCTAAAGAAAAAGGGGTGCAGAAAAAGAGAGAGGAAATTCGAAGATAAATCAAATGGGATAATATCTCTCGAAATCAAAGGTTTAAACGAAAAGGTTAAAAAAGTGTGGGATACACAAATTTAATCAAAGGTTTTTCAGTTTTTTCAAATTTTTAATTTGTATATAGACTTACTTAAAATGGCTAGAAATGAGACTGGTAATCAAAATCAGGGTTTAATTAAGTGAAGATGTTTTATTGCTTGTTTTATATGTCTTCTTTTAATGTTGTTTGTTTGGTTGATATTAATTTTAATAATACCTAACTTTATGTATCTTACTAAAGTTAATATTACTAATAATGATGTTTCCACAAGAGCCAAAATAAAGAAAAATCTTAAAGAAGATCCAGAGACTAACATTAAAGAACTAACAGAAAGTGACCTACACCAAGATAATTCTATTAATGATTTTTCGTTAAATGTTTTTACAAAATTGTTGTATGAGTATGTTGACACTATGGATGCAAGAGATTGTTATGTGTGCATGCAATTACCATTGTCTGTCTCGGAAGGAGTGATTTATCATCACCTTCCATTAACATATAGTGTTTCATGTAGTGTACTAACAATACTCCAATTATGATTAAGTATTTTCAGAAATTCCTATTAAAAAGAATATGAATATAGTAAGTAGTGCAAGAAATGCTGAGTATATGGGAGAATTTTTCCATACGACTAAAACAATAGATACTGTATATGCACATCGAAATAATCTGACCTGTAGATTACATAGTGTAGAAATAGAATTCATAAATACTGTAGAAGATAGGCGACAAGATTTAAGAAAAAGGCTGAAGAACAAATGACTAATATACCTCCTTGTGCTCACAGGGAGGGGGATTACAAGAAAGGTGAGACATATGCTGCAATGACTCTACACTGGCATCATAAGGGAAAGCTTTGCTTACTAAGACAAAAGACTGAATATAACAATTATTTCATTAGTTCTAGTGAATGTGAACATAGTTTCCTAATCACAGAGGGTTGGGGACTGAGAGGTGGTACTGAACCTGTTTATCCTGGAGTTTATTATGTGTGTGGTAGAAATGCTTATTATAGATTGCCACAACATTGGTATGGGTGTTGTTATTTGGGAATAGTTTTCCCAAAGACCTATCATGTGAATGAAAATCCTAAACCCAATGAAAAGAAACTAACACTGAGTAAAAGGGGAATAAGTACCGCAGAAATAGTGGGAGATATTTTTGGTGTATTGGTACCTTCAGTTGGAGTAATTTTGAACTAACATAAAATCAGAAAATTGTCTACAGTAGTTGATCGTTTATCAACGGATACTGCTGTTGGATTTTGAATGGTTAATACGGAAATAGTGGCTATGAGAGCCATGGTTTTGCAAAATCGACTTGCTCTTGATGTATTATTGGCAAAAGAGGGCGGAGTCTGTAATATGTTGCAAATTCAACAATGTTGCACATATATTCCTGACAAAAGTAAGGATTTGGAGGGATATATCAGCAACATTACACATTTACGTAATGATTTAACTGAACTGAAGGTTGATGGTGCATGGGAAAAACTTGGTAAGTGTTTTTCTTCAGTAAGTAATTTGTTTTCATCACTAAGTAACAGCTTGTTAGGAAGAATACTAACACCTATAATTGCTATAGTTATTGGCATACTAATGGTAATTCTAATTTACAAATGTAAGAATAAGCAAACAGAGACTAAACGTAGAGCAAGAAAAAGGAAAAGAGAAGAAATAGAGATGGAAAAACGGGAAGCTTATTATGAAGAAATGAGAGATGTAGAGGGTGTTAGGTTAAAACAGATGAAAACTACTTCTTTTGAAGTGAGAATCAGATCGTAATCTGATTTTGTAAATTATATGATGGCCTGAGTCACCATCAAATGGGGAATTAATGCGGCATGATTTTGCGAAATAAAAATCCTGCTTGATTAGACCTACTCATGTTTGTTTTACTAATAAAACAATGACTAATAGTTTGAAAATTATTAACATGGGTGACATAAGTGCAAACAAAGCACACGTTAGAAGTATTAGTGAAAAAGTGCAAATTGAAGCACAACACGTGTAGAAAAATGAAAGAAGCATTAAACGTATGAAGAGCATGAATAAATAAACTTTCTTTATGTGAACTAAGACATTTACGAGAAAGAGAGAAATGGAAATAATAATTAGAAAATGCTTATGAAAATGTTATGCAAATACGCTTATTTTCTTTACTTATAATGTAAAAGAGACATATTAATTAATAAATGGACTAATAAGAATAATATTTGTGCATTTAATAGAAAAGTGATGATTCTTTTGCCATAATGATCTTTTATGCAATTATTGTTCTAACATAAATGTCTTTTATTTTCCTAGAGAGAAATGCATTATAAAATCCTATGAAGGCCTCAAAACCTCATTTGAATGATATTTTCTTTTCTTAAAATATAGGCCTCGGAAGAAAAATGTATTTTGTCCTTCACTAGTATTAAATCGATGTGTTAGTTTGTTTAGCTGTGCACAAATTAATCTTAAGGAATTTCCTTTTGATTATTTACTGTGAATGAACTTGTCGGAGAAAAGTTACAAACCGGCGAAACGTGCGCGAGGATGTGGATAAATGTTGCAAGATGTGTTCCTGCTTCCGCGGAAGGATGACTTCGTTATGACTAACAATGACTTACTTCAATGAACTTTGTCGAGCTAGTATAGTCAGATGGTCACCTTATTTTGAAAACCAATGAAAACGAGAAGAAGCTATGAATGATACTTTTAGGAGATTGGACTTTAATATTTAGAGTATAAATATTTGTGTAAAAAGAGAATTAGGGGAGTAGCTGTTTCTATGAGAGGAGAGCTTCGCTACTGTTTTCTCTATGCTACTCTAGCTGGCTGCTGTCTTTGCTAAACCTGTCTGAGACTGTCCTGATAATTTTGCACTTCATTGGCTGGTGATGTTGCTCTTAGCTATACCTTTTTGGCCAAGATGTTAGCTTCCTTTCTCTTTGCACGCTGTGCAATAATTCTCTAGGTTCATATGAAATCAAATTGCATATTGATATTTGCAATGAAATATTTTCTCTTTTGTCTCTCTCTCCCCACTCAAATGCCTGTTATTGATATTGTGCTGAATTTTATATAAATTGTTTCTTATATTAGTGATTTTCCTGTAACATTTGTGTATGAAGAAACTTATAATACTTGCTAATGAATTCATGTACTGACCATTCATATTCTGGAAAACTTAGATAAAAGTGACTTGATAAGTATTTCAGAGTTTGTCATTATTATGAGTTTTTGACAGATTTGTGCATATCATGACAGATGTTATTAAGTTAGATATTTCCTTCATTTAGGGTCCTCATGAGGGAAATTGTATCCGTCTTTTCATTGCCAAGTCCCTATTAGATCTACACAAAGATTCATCAGAGGACCTATTGTTGTGGGTGATTATAGATTTCTCATGGGCCCGAACTGCTAATCATAAAAGAGTCTAGTGGTATAAAATTAGCGATATCTTTAAGGATGAATAAAATCTCTCCCCGCTTCCGCTGCACCACAGGCTATACACAGTACAATCATTATCTTCATGTAGTCGCCTATCAGTCTTCTCACGCCAATGTATGCGAAGGAGAACAGGAAGCCTGTTTGTGCAGTTCGCACATAACACTGCATTTGTCTCAGTAGTATCTAACTACTGTATTTTTTAAAACATAAAATATGATCTTCGAAATGGGAGCGCCTAACAAAAATAGGTCTCAGGACATAACTATGGGAATTACAAATACTGCGTAATACGCGATTAAATACTCTGTATCAGGCAATCTATTATCAAGAACAATAAAAGAAAGAAAGGTACGCAAATTCCCAATTTTTTTAATTAGATTGTCTAAAAAATGTACGTTTCCAAACTCTTCTTATAATTTAAAGTGGCATACAGACTGTGCTATAAGGTAAGGATCTATGTAATTTCATATTAGTTCATTCCAGATAAATACAAGTTCAAAGATTCTTTTTTACTGATAATTATGATAATAAATAGCCCAGATTTTGCTATTACTTGATATGGAATGGAACACTGTACGTAATTGCCCTTGTGGTAATTGTGCGAAATGCCTCAAAATTCTGCAATTCTTACATTATTGCACAAAACACTGGTCTGACATTTTCCACTTTTTTAGCCCAAAATCCATTATCATGTCTATTTTGAATGGAAAGGCGCATTTGGCACTAAAAATAGCACAAATTCATGTGTGGTCAAACAACAGCCACTCGCATTCCATTGGTCTGCGTTGTTTTGTTCTCATGCTTTTCTGATAGAAATTCTACCTGAAACAAAAATCTCAATTACACAACTCGGTGTAATAGTGTAATCTCAAAAGTTTTGAATAGCAAGCGTAATGCGAAATACTAGAAATTAATGGAGATTATGCTGACATAAACACAATTTTGCCGGACCTAATTCCAATAAAACCTATTTGTTTGAAAAATGTTCATTGAAACCAATAAACATCTAATTTAGTTGTTTCATGATTAGTCATATCACAGAAATACTTGTTGGTTTCATTGTGGTCGTACTTATCCTCCGCTGTCACCCTCTGAATCTTTGGGGAACTGAACTAGGCAGAATCTGGCATAAAGCTACGTCATTGATGGGTCTGGTCCGAAACTGATTTGTTTTGAAACTAGTCTAAGGCTCGTGAGGTACCAGCAGTCAAAATAGACATTCTTGTCAGCCTAAACATGTTCGATGCCTCCTTGCATCTTGGCACATCCAGCTTTGTTATTAAAATATTGGTATCCCTTCAGAAATTACATTTCAGAGCAAAAATATGTTCTTAGAAGTCTTTCAACTAAGTCACCTGAAACTCAATTAATAATTTCACACACCTTCCTTGTAGCATTTTTGGAATAATTCTGCTCTCCTGTTCCATTACAATCTTAATCAAAAGAACAGACTTTTATTGGCCACTTTCTCGCTTCCAAGGAGACTGCCCCTCCCCTCACGGCCCTCATTGTCACTACTGGTTACTATGAGAAACCGCCATGGAGCATGCAGGAAGTGCTTTCAGAGAATGTGGCAGCATTGGTCTTCTTACATCTCCGCTCTGCTGTACTTAAAGGGGCTGCACTAGTCCAAAATTTGTAGACCTCAGGAATTTGCATCACAATTGCCACTTCAAATTCTACTACTGAAAGGCAGAACACTACCTGCATCTTGTGTCAATACCTCAGCCTTTTCAAGATGATGTTTCCAGAGCCCAGACTAAGGATACTTAACCCTTACCTAGCCAAACTGTGGAGACTCTGCAGTTGGGGCAGATAGCTCTGCACATCAAAAAATGGGGCAGGCCTATCTTTTATGTGTGGAGATCTCCTCCCTGACTGCGGAGTCTCCGCATTTGTATGGTTACTATTAAATTGTAGTTTGTGAATACCAAAAAAGAGTAAACTTGCACAAATGGCTCTAAATATTTTCTGTTCTCTTAAACCAGTATCCTATTCTGTCCCGTATCTCATTTTCAACCCATCTCTCTTTCTTTCTTCTGTTTGCATTATTCTCACCTCTGCCAGACCTCTTGCTCCTTGATTGTTCCACCATGATGCTGCTTTCAGTTTCACATACCGTTGCCAATGAAGGTGTGACAGTTCACTCCCTCATGTTGATCTAAGGCCTTACATCCTAGACCTTCTGCCAGTAGTTGAATACTCAACTTGTTCTTGCTGAATGAACTCCTTTACCCTCACTAGGGCACAGAACTTATACGACCTATATTACCCGTGTTGAATACATGGAGAGTCATATTCCATTGGAACACTCAAGTTGTGTCCAATATTGCTTGTGATGTGACTGATAGTGGATTTGTAGCCACATGACAAATGACGAAGACAGTTGCCCATCTTTCCTATTGAATCTATCACTCTGGTAATGCAAACATATAAGACTGATGGCAGGTGTGCAGAAATACCATATAATGAGTTACAATGCATGGAACAGAACATGAATATGCATTGACTTACCTAAGGACTTTCAGATCAATTTATTTTAGCGTTGAGAGACTTCTATGCTGTCTTAACCACCTCTATTACTGGGAGATGTATGATTGAATCCTGGATTTATTCTGCGGTCTGCAACGTATTCTTAGTGCCCGCCATCAATGACTCAACTTTGCCTAGCATTGTACTTGATGCTGCCAGCCTCCTCACAATTTGCATTTTTAGCCAGACCATTTCCACTTTTGAATATTCTGGTACATGGCAAAATGTCGTGCTTTGCTTTCGCAGCCAACCACAGCCGTAACATACCTCTAGGCTATGAAAAGAGGCATTCTTATTCTGCAGAAAAGAGAAAAAGAGAAAACCAGAAGTCAAGTCTTCTCCATCTGCGATCCAAGGATTGGGAACAACAACCCCATCAACATTAGAACTCCCTCAACACTTATGCAGTTCAGAAAGAGGCCGAAGACACACCTCATCACAGAGCGTGTCTACAAACAATAAGGTTCACCACCCACCGTCATCCTGCTTCATTGTAAACAATCTTGGATCAGAACTCAGGGCTCCTGCCATTTTTCAACTCTAGTTTGCTCTCTAGCTAGGTTCACTCTTTACATACTTGTGCATTCACAAGAAAGTCCTTGGACAAGAGAAGGCGGATGAGATTGAAAAGACTCATAGACACATCCTCAACTCCCCATACTCAGCTGTCAACAAACAGATGAATATAAAGACCTTTAAGGTAACCCTGTTGTGGTGTGTTACAAAGATATTGCTGTCAGATAGTGGAATGACACAACTATTGTGCCCTAAATATTGTTTACAAAATATTTCTTTATTACTTTAATAATGGAAACTCTACACCCAATGGGAGAATATTTTTGTAAAAGATATTTGTAACAGTATTTATTTTAAAACGATATATCTGTACACAATACTTTTGCACTCAACCCTTCATTCTTTGGACTCCAGATTATAGTGTATGCAAGAAAAAAACATTCAACATGCCAATCAATTGGAGCTAAAGAATACAAATGCCCAAAAGAATTTTCAAATGTAATGAAAATATATTATCAGCACAGCATTTAGGGAGCAATTGAAGCGATTGAAAATCGGTATTTAGGACTCTAGATTACATTTATATCACTTGGACATATTATGTGGACCCATTGAAGGTTATTATGATAGTAAATATTCAAAGAATTATTAAGTTATCTTGTGAGGGGCAAGGCTCATGGCCCTGGCTAGACTATGGTCCTGATTATGAGTAGAGCCAATTTCACTGCAGATTAACTGACTGGCAGGAATGGTTCCAGCCATTAATTCTGCACCTAAATCCAAGCTACTCCTGCGGAATGGAAAACAACCATGCAGTCTCATTTCCTTTTTTTTATGCGGTATAACTGCTCTCAACATATGGTACATGTGAACAGAGGAAGATGCAGGGCAGGAGTTGGGGGACGGGGTGGGTGAGTGTGGCACAGGGAAGGGGAGCATGTGACCTAGCAGGGGGAGCATTACATGCTTCCCATGTGGCATGAAGTGGGCTGAGACCTGGACCCGGCAGCTCTTCCAGATCAATCCCAATTCTAGCTGGTAAAATCCGGTCTACTGTCCCTGGGAAATCTGAGTGCAGAAACACCAGGCCAGTCCTAACTGGGAAGAGTGTCATCCCTTTCGGGGGTACTGCTCCCCTCAACTTGTAATCAAGGCCTAAAAGGGGTGAAGAATACATTTAAAGAAAGGCTCACCGGATAAACAAACTTAACATTGGACCGGAAGAAAGAGCCACTCTGCAAGGTTAATGCCAGATACAGTTACTACTGGTGGTAATTGCATAGCTACTAGCAATTCCTCTTGCTAGAAAAGCTCACAAAAACGGTGAAATTTACAGCCCAAATTAAGATTAGCTAAGCATTGATTGAATCTAAAATGAGCAATGGCAACGTTTAGTGCTGGACGTATGTTCTCACTAAAGAATCAGGAAATTAAGCAGTTATTTGTTCCTGACGGGACCCAAAAATTTAGTTTTTGCCTTCCAGAAATTTTGTATATAGTGGTAAATTCTAACTCCTTCGTTATTTGCTTAGCTGGAAAATGCAAAAGTATAAATTCCATTATGTCTGTGTTTTTTTACTACCAGATGGTAGTAAACCCGGAGTAATTTACTGCTGATAGGAGACCCTCAATGCTAGAAATGATGCATAATTGCTTTACAACTGACAATACCACCCACGGGAGAAGAGTTGTGGAGGAGCTGTACTTTAAAGCCGCTGTTGATTCTTACATTATGATGCCCTCTCCCTGCCCATTTCCTCAGATGTAATTTGTTAAACATACAACTATTCATTAGGGTGCTAATGAATATGATAAACGTTCTTTCTCAGATCTAATTTGTCTGTTGCTCGCATGTGGGCGATTTTGCATTTTTTATTGCAATATGCATCCTTGCCTCCAAATGGAAGCAAGAACACATTTCGCGCTGAAAAAACAGAGCAAAATGCTGGACTGTCAATTTGCGTAATACTGTGCGATTTCGCGTAATTTGTAAATCATGATATAGAACGATTGGGATATCCTTTATAAATGTTAATTGATTAATGTTTTCCCGCTTAGAATGTCTGTCAGTTCCCCCACAAAACGAGAAATGCAATATTACCTTACTATAATTGCATTTAAACAGTAATATTAGACCACAAACATTTTAAATAATGCATACGTTGCCTTTTAGATTATTGATAGGATTTGTGGATAGGTCTTGGAAGCAGGACTTTACCATCTGCTCTGCCAGTTTGTGAAAGAGTTGGCACCCAGCCATACAGGCTGTTCAATACAGAATTTGGAAATCAGTCTGAATTTAGTTAAATGTGTTTGTATGCATGGCACTAGGAAACTTTTGAGCCAGTACGCACTATGAATAAAAACATGCCTGTTGAACGTGGACGTACTGCATTTTTTCCCTTCAGTACCGTACGTAGTGAATGTGTAGAAATAAGGGGGCAAATTTACAATAACTGGCGCATCCCTGCATATTAGCAGGGATGTGCCAGTTATTGTGCGTGGTGGAAAAATTGCCTTGCACCACCATTGATGCGCCGCATTTACAATGCGGCGCACCGTGGCGCAAGGATAGACAGATGCGTGACGCATCTGTCGGCTTAAAGGTGACGCAGTGCTGGAGTCGTGTCGCAAGCGCGATGCAACTCCAGCACTGCTCAGGGGCGGCTTATACAAGCTGTGCTGCGTCACTCCTTACGCCTGCTACAAACAGGAGTAAGGTTTTGACGCAGCGGGGTGGTAAAAGTGACTCAGTGAAATCTTGTAGATTTCACTGCGTCACTTTTACGAGGCTTCCTTGCGACGGAACGCCCACCCTGCATACATTATACCTGACACAGGTATAATGTAGCGCAGGGCTTTACAATCGACGCATCTCCCTAGATGCGTCACGTTGTAAATATGTCGCATAGTGGCGCATTGTTTACGACGCTGCTGCGTCACAGAAGTGACGCAACAGTGTCGTAAAGATGTCGCAAGGGGCTTGTAAATCTGCCCCAGTGTCCATTGTAAGCTTTGTGGTTTGAGTAAGTATATGTATTTGTGTTGTTTAAAGGTGTTTGTCATAGTTAATGCACATTCTGACTTTCATAGCTAGACCAGTACAAGCAGTGCTTAATTTGTGCAGGTGATGGGCACCACTCAATTTTGGGGACTGGGACTTATTTTTCATCAGCAGACTTTGACAGAGATCAAGGGAGAAAAAGACAGAAAAGAGGCAAAGAGAAACATAGGAAAACTGAGAAAGTGGGAAAACAGGGTTAAAAAGGCACCACAAGATTGAAATCAAGACTTAGGAAGCAGAGGGCAGCGGACGAAATAACTATGAGGTGGAATGTAGACTACACAGCATTGCTACTGGCATCCCTAGCATATGGAAGCACCAGATCAGGGTTCTGAAGAAAGGCTCTGGGCCCCTTCACCTATTTTTTAAGCACATTTAGCACTAAGGGCTATGTGGCGCGGCGCCGCCTGCTGACCCGTCCTCCTTCGCCTCTTGTACTGATCAGATGCCGCCTTACCTGTCACCATGTCCCCTCCTCTGTTTTCAGACACCTTCTTTTACGGCGCACTGTCCCTTTAAGGCCTCGCTTTCCCTGGCCTCCCCGGCCGCTCATGTGACTTGCCCAGCTGACAGGCCTCCCTTCAAAGAGGAAGAGACGGAGGGACTGGCGTTCTCGTCGTGGGCTCGGACATCTGCAGGGGAGGAGTTGGAACCCGGACTACGGACCTTCTTTGTGGCACAAGGATTAGGAGGACTACGAGAGTATTTCGAGCCGGAAGCGGAGCTGGAAGCAGACGCTCAGCTGACAGACAGACCAAACGAGGACCAGGAAAAGAGGGAGCCGGACCCGCTCCGGCAACATGCTGAAGCCCGCCACGGCCCAGGAGGGTCGTGGCTTACAAAGGTACGGGACCAACTGGGGACAGTGTGGGGGAAGGGGAGGTTGGGAGGAAGGGACGGGCTACCCGCTAAACCGCCATAGCCTGAAGCCGTGAGAAGCTACGTACTTCCCACGATACATAAATACCTTCAGGGTAAAATCAGAGCATCACTGGTGTCGGTCGGGTGTTTTGTTCCTTCACTCCCCCTTCCCGGTAATTAACGTGCCTCAGCTCAAACATTCCCCTTGCTAGTTCTTTTCTTTTCTTTTTTGGGTTCCTGTATATTGAGTCGCTGAACAAGAGAAAGCTATCCGAGAGACTCCGCCCTCGCACCGGGCAAGAAGCCACAAAGAGCCTTTGTTTTGACTAACCCTATGTTTTGACGGAAGAGAGCGAGGACCCCTTTAACCCCTCACGTGAAGCCTGTCTTGCGCCCAGGGAGCGTACAAACGCAAAATAAACCCTGGTGGCTACCAAGCAATACCTGTCTCATTGTCTTCTTCTCCTCTGCGCCACACGTGGTGTCAGAAGTCGGATTCTAGTGCCTAAACCATGGAAAACCTCATTCAACAGCTCATACGTGGCCAGGAGAAGCTGGAGTGGGCCGTGGAGAAACAGATGGCGTCTGCTCAGGCAGACAGAGAATTGTTCAAGGACACTATCACCCACCAAGCAGAAAGGCTACAGGGAGTTGCGGACGACAGCCTTCAGCTAACCACCCAATTGCAGAATCGGGCTGGGTCAGGCCCCAATATTTCCTTGCAAAAGTACACAATGGGGGAGGATCCTGATGCGTTCCTCCTCAATTTTGAAAGGGCAGCCCGAGCGGCAGGATGGCCAGAGGCCAAGTGACCCTTCTTTTTGGCGCCTCTCCTTACCGGAGAGGCCCAAGCCGCCTACCAGGTGGCGAACGCAAGCGGACGTACCCCATATCATGAAATAAAAGGTATCATTCTAGACCATCTTGGAATGGACGCGGACTCTTACCGCGTCAGGTTTAGAAAGGAGAGGGGAACACCTGCTGATAACCCGAAAACCCTTTACTATAAACTCAAGACAGCCGCAGAGAAATGGCTAAAACCCCAAACAAGCACCAAGGAGGAAATCATGTCACTTGTCTTGTTGGAACAATACATAGAAGCCTTACCTTATCCTATACAGCGCTGGCTCAAACAACATACCCAGTTGACCGGCGAACAAGCCGTCGAAATGGCGACGTCTTTCTATAGAGCACAACCCCACACCCAGCCTTGGGACACTGAGAAAACAGTACGTGCCTCTCCTTCCGTTGCTAAACCAGAGAGAAAGCCAATGAAGCCCAGTATCGAACCCCTGAAGACACGGCAGTACCATCCGGAACCTATACCTGTACGGGGCCCCCAGTGTTTCGAATGTGGAGACTGGGGACACATCGCCCGGAACTGCCCCCGGAAAAAAGCAGCGGAAGAACCAATGGACATAGGGTGCATTCCCCGATCCATCCTATACTCTGAGGAAATGGGACCAAGCTTCCATGTAAGTGTGCATGTGGGGGGAGTGCCTGTGAGAGCCCTGTTAGACTCCGGATGTGGACAATCAGTCATTCGTCAATCCCTGGTTCAGCTCCCTTACCCCAAAACAAGACAAGAGGTTCCTATCCGATGTGTACATGGGGACGTGAAGCTTTACCCTTTAGTATCTCTTCCAGTCTCCCTCCCAAATGGCGTGGTCCTAGAAGCCAAACTCGGGGTTCTCCCCTCTCTTCCAGAAGAAGTAATCCTGGGTCGGGACAATCCCTCTTTTTTAACACTCCTAAAGAACAGCCTTAACGTTAGGGGAACCCCCACCTATCCACTTCCCTCCCTCCTTACCCAGGCCCCGTGGCTGTCTGATAAAAGCTTTCACTATGCCCAGCACAATGACCCCACTCTCCAACCCGCATGGGATCATGCCCGACAAACCCCTATGTCCCAGAAACCGATGTATCCCTTGTTCCACATTCAGAACGACCTGCTCTACAGGGTAGCGAAGGAGGGCGACGTACCACAACTAGTAGTACCTCAGGCTTTTCGAGATCAGGTGCTTTTCTTTGCGCATTCCCACCTATTGGCGGGTCATAGGGGGGCCCAGAAAACCATAGAGATGTTGCTACGTCACTTCTATTGGCCGGGCATATTTGCGCATGTCACCCGATTCTGCCAGGAGTGTGAGATATGCTAAAGGGGGAATCCATACAAGCCACCTCCCGTGCCGTTACAACCTCTCCCTATCATCGGAACACCTTTCGAGAGGATAGGCATGGACCTTATAGGTCCGCTCCCACGAACCAAGAAGGGTAACCTCTATGCTCTGGTGGTAGTGGACTACGCCACTCGATACCCCGAAGCCTTTCCCCTACGGGCCCCCACCAGTCAAAACATCAGTGACCGGCTCCTAGAGCTGTTTTCCCATTCGGATTCCCACGTGAGATCCTCACGGATCAGGGGACTCCTTTCGTGTCCAAAGTCATGCGGGAAGTCTGTAAATCCCTAGACATCTCGCACATAAAAACGTCTGTGTACCACCCCCACACGGATGGCCTGTGCGAGCGCTATAATGCCACCCTAAAGCTAACCTTAAAAAAATTGTTAAGCGCAGAAGGGAAGGAATGGGATAGGTTCCTCCCATTAGCGTTATATGTGGTGCGAAGCCAGACCCAGTCTAGTCTCGGCTGCTCTCCGTTTCAACTCCTCTATGGTAGGGAACCCCGTAGCCTGCTTGAGATAACCAAAGAGTATTGGGAGCAGGAAAAGGAGGAAGAAACAAGGTCCTTTCTGGAATACACTCAGGACCTAAGTAACCGCTTAGAGAAGTTGAGAGGGTTCGCTGATGCGAACCTGGGGAAAGCACAAACCAGACAACAGACATTTTACAACAAGGGAAAAAAATGGCGACAATTGCAGGTTGGTGATTGGGTGTTGATCCTCACCCCATCCAGTATACCAAAAATAAGAACAGGGTGGCAGGGCCCTTATCAAATTGTGCAGAAGGTGGGACTCACCTCTTACCAGGTGCAAGTCACCCCAAAAAGGACCCAGTTATATCACATAAACCTGTTAAAAAAGTTGCTGGGACCTCTCCCCAAAGTCCTCCACTTTGTTGACCCCAAAATGGAAGACGTGAGCACTCTACCCCACCTCATAGTTAATCAGGACCTCACAGAGGAACAGAAAAGAACACTACAGGACACTCTCTTACCATATGCCTCCTTGTTTTCTGACCTTCCCGGCTGTACCACTATGGCCGAACATTCTATACAGTCCCAACCCGGCAAGGTTGTTAGACAAAAACCATATCGTATCCCTGCTGCCCAACGAGAAGCCATAGAAAGAGAAGTCAAAAGCATGCTTGCCTTAGGGGTGATACGATCTTCCCAGAGCGAGTGGTCCTCGCCGATCGTAATGGTACCAAAACCGGACGGATCTGTCCGGTTTTGCATTGATTTTAGAGCGGTTAATGCGATATCCAAATGCAACTCCTACCCCCTCCCACATGTGGTCGAGCTGATTGAAAGGCTTGGTGATGCTCAGTACATTACGACCCTTGATCTCACCAAGGGATACTGGCAGGTGCCACTGAATCCCCGCGACCAAGAAAAGACAGCCTTTTCTACACCATCTGGCTTATTTGAGTTCACCGTCTTGCCATTTGGGTTGCACGGGGTACCTGCCACGTTTCAGCGCCTCATGAACAGGGTGTTGTCGGAACACCAAGCCTATTCGTCGGCATATCTAGACGACAAAGTCATCTACAGCCCCACGTGGGAGTCCCATCTCCACCACTGCCAGCTCGTCTTCCAAGCCCTCCGAGATGCTGGCCTACATGTCAACGCAAAAAAATCAAGAGCGGGCTTTCAGAAAGTCAAGTATCTGGGGTATATTTTGGGGAATGGCCACATCGAACCTCAGGAAGAAAAAGTAAGAGCAATACCCCAGGCCCCTTTTCCAACCACAAAAAAGGAAGTAAGGGCATTCCTCGGACTCCTCGGCTACTACCGCCATTTTATTCCCCAATACTCCGAATTGTCCTCACCTCTCACCGATCTCCTCAGAAAAAGTGTAAAACCCAAACACCTCTCACAACCTCCTCCCGAAGCCCTGTAGGCCTTCCAGAAGCTCAAGACCGCCATCACATCGGGTCCCATTCTCCGATCCCCTGATTTCTCTAAACCCTTTTTGCTTCAGACTGATGCATCAGAGAATGGGTTGGGCGACGTTCTCTCACAGGTATCGGCTGACGGAATGGAGCACCCTGTCCTCTTCCTCAGCCGTAAATTGTTCCCCAGGGAGCGTGGGTACCCTGTGATAGAGAAGGAATGCCTTGCTATTAAATGGGCGGTAGACAAGCTCCGGTATTACTTGGAGGGTTCCCATTTCCTCCTGTATACGGATCATGCCCCGCTCCTTTGGATGAGCCGGAACAAGGGTAAAAATCAGAGAGTCCTTCGCTGGTTCCTGGCTCTACAGCCCTTCTCTTTCGAGGTGCGTCATCGCAAGGGTTCGGAGAACGGCAACACTGACTTTCTTTCCCGGCTCACCCTGTTCCCCGATCGTGAACAGGCTGAGGTGGGGGTGTGTGGCGAGGCGCCACCTGCTGACCCGTCCTCCTTCGCCTCTTGTACTGATCAGATGCCGCCTTACCTGTCACCATGTCCCCTCCTCTGTTTTCAGACATCCTTCTTTTACGGCGCACTGTCCCTTTAAGGCCTCGCTTTCCCTGGCCTCCCCAGCCGCTCACGTGACTTGCCCAGCTGACAGGCCTCCCTTCAAAGAGGAAGAGACGGAGGGACTGGCGTTCTCGTCGTGGGCTCGGACATCTGCAGCGGAGGAGTTGGAACCTGGACTATGGACCTTCTTTGTGGCACCAGGATTAGGAGGACTACGGGAGTATTTCGAGCCGGAAGCGGAGCTGGAAGCAGACGCTCAGCTGACAGATGGACCAAACGAGGACCAGGAAAATAGGGAGCCGGACCCGCTCCGGCAACACGCTAAAGCCCGCCACGGCCCAGGAGGGTCGTGGCTTACAAAGGTACGGGACCAACTGGGGACCGTGTGGGGGAAGGGGAGGTTGGGAGGAAGGGACGGGCTACCCGCTAAACCGCTGTAGCCTGAAGCCGTGTGAAGCCACGTACTTCCCACGATACATAAATACCTTCAGGATAAAATCAGAGCATCACTGGTGTTGGTCGGGTGTTTTGTTCCTTCACTCCCCCTTCCCGGTAATTAACGTGCCTCAGCTCAAACGTTCCCCTTACTAGTTCTTTTCTTTTCTTTATGGGTTCCTGTATATTGAGTCGCTGAACGAGAGAAAGCTATCCGAGAGACTCCGCCCTCGCACCGGGCAAGAAGCCACAAAGAGCCTTTGTTTTGACCAACCCTATGTTTTGACGGAAGAGAGCGAGGAGCCCTTTAACCCCTCACGTGAAGCCTGTCTTGCGCCCAGGGAGCGTACAAACGCAAAATAAACCCTGGTGGCTACCAAGCAATACCTGTCTCATTGCCTTCTTCTCCTCTGCGCCACAGGCTAGAAGTACTAACATTGCAGATAGTGATATCCAAATTGCAATTTTCTATGAATCGCAATTTGGGAAATTGCTATTCCTAATGTATGAAACTTTCTTTTTCAAAATAGTGACTCCATAGTGGGTCGCAAACCGACTTACCTTATGAAAATTAATGAGGTAGGTTGCAGTTTACGACCCATTATGAATGATAGCCATCACAGGTCTGTGATTACTTTTAAATAAAGCAATATATTTTTTTAAATAAATACAGCCCGTTTTCCATAAAGGAAAATGAGATACCCTTAAAAAAAACAGTTTAACTTTTTAAAAATGGGCAGGCGTTCTGAGGAGAAGGCGTTCCTTTATATTTGCCTGCCGTCAGTGTGCTGATTTGATCTTCAGCCTCACGCACCTTCTGTGAGCTAACTGGTTCTGCTTTTAGGGGACTAGTGCCATTGTCTCTGTTTACATAGGAGAGTGTGGATCCCTGATTCTGGGACTTTCAACCAATCGGCAAAAAACGGAGACCAAGAAGCAAACCATGCAGACTACTATTGTGCTGGTCCCCTCTCTGGTGGAGGGCAATGTCTCTTCCACTGAGTCAGACCAAAGCCACAGCTTCAGAGCCTTAGCTCATACGGAACTAAAGTAGCAGCTACAGTGGTGCATTTATTTAATGAGAACACCAAAGGTGAGTTCACTTGACCAATCAGTAAATGGTATCATCAAATCTAATGAAGAATCTCTGAGTGTTGCTGTTATCATTTCTCCTCCCTATGTAACCAACTGTATGATACGTCGACTACTACATCGAAAAATAAAGCATCTACTTATTGCATTGATGGTAGCTGATGACTTCAACTTCTGTTATTTCATTTCCCATTCAATATGGCTGCTGAAACCTTAGAGCAAAGGGTAGAGCTGTGGTCGAAATGATTGTTTAACAGACATGACATGTATTTGATCTAAAGTAAAATCACCTGCTGGCATTTCCAGGATTCCTGAAAATATTCATAATGCTGTGCAGATAATGAAGTAGGAAGGAGTGAAAATCTCTGCAGATCTGCAAACAGGTGGCACATTGCAACAGCTCTTCGTTTAACCATCAAGTAGCATCCATTCTTGTAACTTTGCCTGATAACTTCAAACATATAGGTGAAAAAAGTGTAATCTGGTGATCTAGGTGGCAAACTGAGCACATGTAGAAAATGGCTCAGGTATTTAAATCACCCAGCTCTGTGACTTTGCAGCGTGCATGCCAGAGGTTTGCCAAAGGTGCTTCACAGCCAAACAAATGTACATGGGTCTGTGACCTGAGTATGACCACAGCCAGCCATGATGCCTGATTAAGATCTGAATCAAGGTCATTTTCCAGAGGGTTCCTTCTCAGTCGGGCACTTCCCTCATCTGTTTCCCAACGTAAGCAATATATATCTTTGATCTCCACCACCACTTAGACACTCTCCTCTTTTCTATCTGCCTCTAATACTGAAAGGCTTTCTGCAGCTGTTTTGAATGTTAGGTCTTTGGTCAAATACTGTGATGAAGTAGCAAGGTTTCTCAGGTACTTGAGGCTGTTTTAACAGAGACATGGTTAAAAGAGGCTCCCATGGGGTCACGTGCTCACTGTGCCACTGGAATCAAGTTATACTTGGCTGACAAGCCCATAATATGGGTGAAACTGATCCTGGGTTGCTTGTGTTCCCCTTCAGGGAGGACCTGGTTTGGCAGTTCGGGGTGGACTGTTCCTATGAGAAACAGGGCCAAGAATGATTTGTATATGGCCGGGTCTAAACTGAGGTGGCATGGTGGATGAAAAACAGTGGTTTGGGATGTGGCCCTGAGTGATTGCCAGTGACTGAGATTAATTCAAGCATTCCATTCATCACATTGTTGTTTTTGCATTTGATGCCCTAAGTGTACTGGGTATGTCCAGACATGGGTCCCGAGCTCACTGTGCCACTGAAACCAAGCTTTTCCCAGCTAAAGAGACTATGACAAGGGGGAAACTGAACCTGGGTTGCTTATGTTCTGGTTCAGGGAGGACCTGGTCTGGCAGTTTAGGGTCGACTGTTCATATGGGGAACAGGGTCAAGACTGATTTTCATATGTCTAGGTCCAAACTGAGGTGGCATGGTGGGCGAAAAACGATGGATTGGGATGCGGTCCAAGAAATTGCCAGTGACTGACATTAATTCAAGTATTCCATCCATCACCTTGTTGTTTTTTCATTTGACTCCCTATGTGCGCCAGGTATGCACTGACTTAGGTCCCGGGCTCACGGTGCCACTGGAACCAAGCTATACCCAGCTGAAGATCCCATAACAAGGGTGAAACCAGTTCTGGGTTGCTTATGTTCCGGTTCATGGAGGCCCTGGTCTGGCAGTTCAGGCTGGACAGTTCCCAGGAGAAAGAGTCAAGACTCATTTGCATATAGCTGGGTCCAAGCTGAGGTGGCATGGTGGGTGAACAACAATGAATTGGGATGCGGCCCAATCGATTGCCATTGGCTGAGATTAATTCAAGACTTCCACTCATCACCTTGCTGTTTTTGCAGTAGGCTTCTAAGAAGCAGTAATTCTAAAGAAATGTTTCAAATTGTTAAAGAGATGTTAACGTTTTCATAAATCTTATCTGAGCTTAACTTTCCCTCCTCCCATCACTCTCCCATTTGAGAATCTTTTTCAACATTTTTCACAGATAAGATTAATTTCATTTACCAGTCTTTTTCAACTAACTCTCCATCCAGAATTATCTCTCACTATACCACCTCAGCACAGAGTCTGGATACTGTTCATATTCTGTCCCTACAGACAACTTACCCTAGATGCATCGTTCACAGTTATGAAGACCATCACCTCTAGGTCTCCGGATGTACTCTATCCAGCATACATTTTACATTTGATAACAAACACAGAGGGCCCTGCATTCTAAGTTTGTTAATTCTTCCATTGAAGCAGATCCACACCCACTATTTGCCAAAAGGTCTGTACCCTCCTACTGAAGAAGCCTACCCTGGTTAACATGATCCTAAAAAAATATGGGCCAAAAATTATTTTGCCCTTCTGCGCTAAACTAGCAGAAAAATAAGTCATTGCTGAATTAAGCACAGGTGTGTTTCTGATCTCTAAACAGAGTGGAGATTGCCAACGAATAAACCACACATGATCTTGGACCAAGGGACTTTGCTGTGCTTATTCTCCCTGACCTACCCCCAGCCTTCAACTATATGTGTCATAACGCACTGATGGTGAAGCTGGAAGAAGGGGGGATCGGGGTCAAGGCCTGGTACTGGAGTCCATCATTTTTCTTACCAAATTCAGACTGTAATCATGGTTTCTTTCAGATCTAGGAAGTGTTCTGTCTCATGGTGCATCCTCCAGGGTTCATCACTGGCCCTGGAATTTTCAATCTTTCAGTAGCACCTTTGGCCAAGCTCATCATCACTTTCCATCAAAGCTGCATGTGCTATGGGTCAGTACCCTACTGATCATCAGGACCAACAGTAATATCGAAGAGGCTTGCCTCAGCTTCCACTAAATTCTTAGTGTAGTGGCAGAATGGATGTCCACTAACTGCCTTTAGCATAATTAGACACAAATGTAGGTTTTTTAACTTGGAGGTTCTCCCTGTATATGGACGGATAGCTGATGGCCCATACTCTCAGTCCCCTCTTGTAAAATGAAAAAATCTTGTTTTATGACATATTCTGCTTTAAACCCCAAATATCCAATATTTTAGCAGCCTCCTTCTTTCATTCTTAGGTATCGAGGTAAATCCTACCTCTTCTTCTGAAAGAAACACACTACCCTGTCCTTCAAAGCAATCGTAGGGTCCAGAATCCACTCTGCGAATGCTCTCTTTGAAGAGTCTCGATGCAAGGGCCATTCGCCAACTTCAAACTGTGCAGAATTCAGCAGCCCACCTCCTCTGTAATCTACTGTGTAATTTTTCCACCTTTGGCCAACTCTCAGCTCTACGCTAGCTTCCAATTAAAAAACAGATGTTCTCAAAAGTCTTTGTATCAGTTTCAAAGTCATTCATAACATCGGCCCTCTATTTATGCAGCACATGATCTCAAGGCATGCACCCATTTGCGCCATAGGCACCTCTACCGCCTTTTAAAAAAAATAATATTGCCCAAGATGAGGGAATCCTGTTCTGGTGGTGAAGATTTTCATTATCAGACGACAAAGGCCTGTGTCAGGGCCTCTATTATGCAACAAGTTTCTCTGACCACTGCCCACCTCGCTGGCCAACGGGATTGCAAATTTCAAAGCACTTATGTGGAAAAGCACGCTTTTCTTTGAAGAAACGGTGCTATTGCCAAGCTCCCAAGTGAAATCCTAGACAAAGGAGTATGGGTGCAAGCATTCCAGAAGTTTCAGTACTGAAAAGCAAGTTACAGGGAGACCACTGGAAATCTCAACAGTCATTTTGTAGAGGTATAACGTCACTCGTGATTCTGGACCTCAATAAAAGAAGGAAGCTCATCAGAGCACCTATCAAAAACCCAAAGGGGCATATTTACAAGGAAATGGCGTAGGGCAGTGTCACAAATCATTTTGCTGCGCTGCCTTACTCCAATTCGAAAGGACAGGAATGCACCGTATTCGTAAGATACAGTGCATTCCTATCCTTTCAGTCAGCTCCGGCACACATTTTGCAGCCGGGCATCAACACAGGCACCATGGTGCAAAGGTGTCTGTATTGTTGGCACGATTATTTTCGTGGAAGAAGTAGTACCTTCCTTCACAAAAACAATCACACAAAGTGTTTTCCTCTTTCTATGTGTGCTGCAGAATGCAGCGCATGTGGAAAGAGGAAACAACAAGGAGAAATATAAACATTTCTCCTCGTTACGCCTGCTCAAGGGAGGCCCAACGTTTTGGCATTGTCCCAGGTTTACCTGATGTTGTAAATCTGGGGCAGCATTAAATTCCATGGGTGCAGAGTGGGAACACCCACAGCAACACCCATGGAACGCCTCTTTCACGCAGAGTAAGGCAAGGCAGTGACTCGCGCTGTCTCGCCTTACTCCATATCTACAAGGCCATGAAAAGCCATGCAGGATGGCTTTATGTGGCATTGTAGATATGGCTAAGCACAGGGCTTGTAAATATGCCCCACAATTTCTAGGAGAATTTGTATTCAATTGCTCCATACAAAGTTTAGTGAGCATTCTAGATGCCTTACCTAGGTAAGTGACGAAAGAAAAAAAAAGACAATTTCAAAGGATCACTGTTTCGACAGTTTATAAAACAGTTGGTTGAAATGCAGAAGGAGAATGGTAAGAAGCTAATACTATGCAAAGCTTATGGTTGATATTTAGGATTATGTGAAGTATTTTGATAATTATTGTCTGTGAATTGTATAACACAGGGAAAGACGTTTCTAGAAAGAGATGTGTATTACTCATACAAGTGACCTATGCACATCAGATTCAAGTAAGAGTGGCTTAACCCTTAAACTACAAGAGATGTAAATTTAAAATGCAAACTAAGAATTCCTGAAACAAGACTGTGGGCATATTTATGGGAACGTAATGCAACACAGTGCAGAAAGTCACCATGCTGTGAAGCATTACAGGAAAGGGCAGGAATGTGCAGTTATTAAAAGTATCCAACGCATTCCTGTCCTTGTCCCTGAGTTGGCATCATTTTGGCTGCCTAGCACCAATGCAGGCACCTTTGCACCAGGGTACAAGGGTGCCTGTGCTGCAGACAGGATTGTTTTTGTGCAGGCAGGGACAGCTTCCTGCACAAAAACAATCCTGCACAGCAAATTCCTCTTTCTATGTATGCTGCATAATGCAGCCCGCATAGAAAGAAGAAGTAATGAGGAGGAATAAAGATATTTCTCCTCATTACGCTTCATCTGGTAAATACGGGAATGCGTCAAAAACCATGGGAGTTGCGTGGGAACACCCATGCAATATCCTTGGAATGTCTCCTTGGTGCAGAGAAAGGCAACACAGTGATTTGTGCTGCGTTGCTTTACTTAAGATATATGAAGTCACTTAGGGCTTAGAACTGTGGCCTTGCATGACTTCATAAATCTCTTTTTTGAATTGCGTCACTCTTGAACCTTGTTGCATGGTGCAAAAGCGGCGCAAAGGGGCTTGTAAATATGCCCCTAATAGTGTATATTGCATCACCTCTTTTCTCAGGTTAATGGATCCAGTTTAAGTTACTACTATAGATGGCACATAAATACATTTATCTATTAAAGTATGTGAACGAGCTGTTAAGTAGGCATTTTCTAGGAAAAGTCTATATGCCATGAAGGAGATCTAAGTGGGGTCGTGTCAACTCCACTGGTGCAAATAATAGGTTAAACCTTTAGCACAGGTATGGTGATTCGCTGTTGACTTTTACTAATAGTCTTCCGGGTTATGTGTTCCAGATTTCCTTACCACAGTATCTTTCGTTCACTCGTCTGGCCACACCGAGCCTTTGATAAGTATTCTTGCAGCGTCAGTGCTGCCAGAAGTTGAGTTTAGGAGGTACTGTTCCTGAAAAGCTGCAATAGTAACACCTGAAACTCTTTTCCTTTGGAGCTCCTATTCCTTTCTAGCTATCTCGACTTTAAATTATATAATTTGCTCATAATCTTCCATTGGTCAAGGCCAATGGTCTACTTGTACTGATATTCTTAACAATGGCAATCAGTTAAGACACTGGAAATGAAGAAAGCACTTGCAGCCTGCTATATATCAGTTGTCCAATATCTTCTTAATTCTTAATGGCAATGAAATGCCACATCTCAGCCACAGTTTCAGCTCAATTGATAGTTTCAATTGTGCAGTCATTTTGGAGGTTACATTAGAGGCATTGTATTCTGTCCTTACCTCTCTTCTTGTGACTTTCGAGTCACAAAGAGATCATGCTCATGGCTTCAAGGAACAGTTATTTAATCTAACCGAGAAAACAAATGTACTAAATATTGCAGTGGCCTCATTATTTTGGACCTAAGAGCTCTGCTGTGAAATGGCATTTGTGTGCTGTACGATGGTGCCATTGATGAGGAAGATATGTCTGTGGTTGGCACTTTCCCTATGCTGCCCACCCATGTGCTGTCTACCTCAGGAGTACAACTCCTCTCTGTAAATTATATTATCATAGAGAAGAGTAGGGAAGCTGCAGTTTTCCGAAAAATCGCAGGGCTGTGGTACAAAAATTTTAAAAAATGGCAAAGAAGTCTGAAATAATCAAATCATAAGGCTTCTTAACAAAAACGTATCTGTAGAGACCGATCCTGTGACTCCTTCTATAAAGTTATTATTCCTGTTGCACCCCATGAACCACATTCATCCTCAGAAGTGGTATCTACTGTAGTGGGTAATAGTAAGCACAGTTAATTGTTCTACTACCCCAATATATAGGGTGATAGTAGTTAAAATAAATATGGAAATGTCATCAGAGCTGGTAACTAGGAACATCTTGGTAATAATTCAGTTCATGGTGCACCCGAGCTAACCTGCCCTATTAAGTAATGACATGACACACAATCAAGAAACAGTAGACAAAGTGGATCTCACGCCTGATAACAAGTACATACGTTTGATAGTAAGGGGTGCTAAACATGGCTATCCCTCCAATCTGTCGCTGCACTCTTCAAATAAGAGGGTATGATGTAATTTCTCATTGAAAACAGTGCATGGATGGATGGGAACAGGATACCAATAGGACTCTCTTGCAGCCTGATGCTGTGGTACTACCAATCTTTGCACCAAATGATGATGGAAGCAGGTGGAGGATTGAGTCAACTGGTGTGTTTCCAAGTCACCAAGTAGTATTCGGCTGCACCAGATCCAACAGGTGTTTGCAATTTAAGTGCTTCCCCATTTCTGTTTGAATGCACTGGGAAAGCATGTATCATAGTGGAATATGCCTCTTTTTCCCGCATACCAAACCCTGCATGTTGTTATAACGCGGTCGTTACGACGACCGCGTTGTAACAACGCATACCATTACCCCGCAAGTCGTAACAACGACTTGCGGAGGGGGGGCGCTGGATGTTGGAATAGTAAAATTTACTATTCCAACTCCAGTCTGTGCGGACTGTAGGGAAGGTGTTGGATTTTAAATCCAACACCTTCTCCCCCCTCTGCAAGTCGTTGTAATGACTTGCGGGGTAATGCTATGCGTTGTCACAATGCGGTCGTTGTTACGACCGCGTTGTAACAGCATGCAGGGTTACGGATGCGCGGTGATGGTTGTTTACCATCATAGTGTATTTGGTGAAGTGAATATGTATTTTGAGGAATCGTTGACAGCATGCTTACATTGGTAATACACTTAGGAATCCATATGAGACTCATGCCATGGGGCATGTTGTCTGATTGTACATATCTGGCCTCTGTCGTCACTTGGAAGGCTCAGATATCATGGGTCATCTGAATAAGAATCAACTTTTATGCTACAAAAGGTGCGGGTGAGTAGCTCAAAGCGCTGGCTTGATTAAACAATCTGTACTAGCAATCAACTCAAATTCATAAGGGGTCAATCTAGAGGGGGCCCTATGAGAGCCCTAGATTTTAAAAGACTGGACGTAATAGCTTTGTCATTATTTAAAATATTTTGTATCTATGCTTTGAGCCTGGAAGAACCTGATAGAGAAAGCTTTTGAGAGTAAATCTTTTTCTCATAAACTGTTTCTTTCAACTCTGCTTTATGCATGACAATTTTATGAAAAGTAACTTCAAAAACTTGCTGGTTTTGAATGACAACATGTATTTGATATATCTCCCGATCTTTGGGTGACTTTAATCCTGAGGCTCCCATTAAGAGGATGGATTGCTAAATTAAACAGGTATTTACCTTTTTTCTGAGCCTTCAGTACCTTTCCAGTAAAGTGTTACTAGAGGCAAGTTTCAGTTGGTCTGATATAGTAGTCTGAAGGCTTGAATTTAAATGGATGATTGATCTAGATTTACTTGTGCTTACAATGTGACTTTGAAGATAACCCAGCATTTTATTGAACTTTACCATTGTCTAGTTACATTTTCAGCATCTGCACAAATATTCACACAGGCAAACTATCAGGTGAGGTACCCAATTGGTATTAGAAAAAGACTGGCTAGTTCATTTAACTCCACTCAGAAGTAGCACTGAACTAACAAATCCTCCCAGGCCTAGAATTTCAGGTGAATGGATTCAATCGAAGTATCATAGCACTGAAATACTCTAAGCTATTGAGCTCTGCAGTTATCAGCAAAAGCTCACTGATAGGGTACTGACAGCTGTGGGCTTTAACATTGCCAATATACCAGATTGTTATTGACTCTGGCAATTACCCTCATTCTTGGTGAGCGGCACTCCTAGTGCCTATCTACACAAAGGACAATAGTTCTTCCTCTGAGTGAAAGGATCTTGGCTAGGTGAAGTTTGACAGCCTTAATCCTTGCTGGGCGGCTGATTGACAGATTGAACCAGTGGCATTTGTATTGCTCTTAAAACTAAACCATTTGGTGGATTAAAGAGGTATGTCTACAGTGTGGGAACCAAATGTTGACACTGACCACGTTGGCCAAAAGGACTCTGTTTCTGGGGTTGGTTGCAAATTATTGACTACTTCATAGCCTTCAATATGGAGGATCATGGAAAACTATGAAGTAAATTACTGCCAATGGGCATGCCAAGAGATTTGTTTATTATTATCAATGAGCTTAAGCTGAATAACTGGAACTGGGTTAATCTCCAGTGTTTAAAATTGGGTAACATAGTTAGTTTTAATAGAGGTAGGAGAAAAGAGTGTGTGCTCAAGCTTTGGTTTCTACATGTGCTACTTAAATCCCAATCTTGAGGCTGGTTGTCTTATTCCCCTAAAATGCAGCACATCAGCAGTAATAGATACTTGCATGTTATTATTTGATTGCACATCATTCAACCTTCAACGTGTCTTAAAAAATGTCTGCAAACATGCATGGTGTAATTCCCTTCCTGGTGGTCATTCTTTTCAAGATCCTGATCCTGTGTTTAGGTGGGATGGACAAAAAAAGCCTGTTGCATTTGTGAAGTTCAGCTATCAAAGATAGCTAATTCCAACTATCTTGGTTACCTGGTGAACCATATGTTGAACCAGTATTCAGACTTTAATTTAGAAACAATTGTTCTTTAATCAGTGGGAACATATTACATTGATACAATAAAAAATATTAGGGGCTATTGATCGTACCTTTACTCAAAGCATATGTGATCAACCTACTTCCTATCATCACCTAAGATTCACTAGAGTGACTCCCCTATGTAAAATGCACACCTGATGTACTCAATGATACAGTCCTTAGCAGGTCCCTTCATCTCCCTGGAAAATCCCTTTTGAGGTTATTAGATTTGAATTGAAAATCCCTTTGGCATTGTGCTTGTCACATGTTTCTAAATAAATGTGTAATCTAACTGCGGCCAAAGCTGATGCATACATTTTAATGGGTCTGTTTTTTTTTTCGGAACCTATAAGGCAGCAGAAATTAAAACTGAATAGCTTTACATATCAACTGTACAGAAATTATATCTGTTACAAATTGTGACATCTGTTTCTGTGATCAAGTGACAGGTGCCAACATGTTCAAAAGTGTGATAAAACAAAGGCTATTTTCATTTAGTAAGCAGGCTGATTACCAAGACCTTGGCCATAAGGTATCATGGGCCAGATGCGCTAAATACTTGTTGCCAAATACTGGTCGCAATTTTGCAACCAGTATAGAATTTTTGAACTGACCTATGTACCAATGAGTCAGTTCATAAAAGTCTGAATCGGAATTTGACCTTCCTCATGAATACAAATGAGGAAGGATGCAAATTGTGACTCACTCCAATTGGAGTCCACATGGATGGCAGTCTGTTGACACCCATGTCTGTGTAAATCAAGTAAACTTTTTCTTAAAGGAAGCTGTGCTGCATTAAAATAAAGTTGAGTTTTTTCAGTTGGTTTGAAAGTTGTCAGTGGTCACTGGACCACTGATACTCTCCAACATTTTTTTTCTTAATATTCTCAATTGGGAACTCGGGTGTTGGTCACATTTCAATGTTTTTTTTTGGTTTACGGATGCAAAATATTGATACATCACATACCGAGTCGATATTTAGAAGTGACTGCCAAAACATAACCCTTCCAAATACTTAATCAGTATGGGGTTGCAGTCTCATTTTAGGGATCGGCAAAAGTTTACTGACTCCTAAAATGGTTTTGCATTATTGGCATTTTTGTGGTGCCAAGTTTTGATTCAGAGTGTATGTAACCATAAAACGAATTTCTTCACCTTACCCGACATTAAGCTTCCTCCACAGCTAAGAAGACTTAACTTCTTGAGGATTGTATTGGGGTTATGCAAGGCTGGGAACAAAGTGGTCCTGGGTCGGGATTCAAAGACACCAAGCAAAATGTGAATTTTGTGATGCCCTGCTAAAATCAGAATTTCGTAGATTATGAAACTTTGCACGTTTTAGAAAATGTTTCGTTATGTTTATTAATGGCGACATTAGTCATTAGAATCATCAGACTGTATGTATTATTTCTTAATGGATTCTGCTAAAACAATATATACAGTTTCTGCGAAAACTTAGATCAAAGAGTTGTAAATTGTAATTTAAAAAATGTGTAAGTTGTGATTAATTATGATTTTAATGTTTATATGTTGTAATATTAGTAGAAAATAATCTATTGATAAATGCATAAAGTGCTGAGATTAATCCCTTATTGTTCATCTCTCATGTTTTGCTGCCTACTTGATAAAGGCTGACGATGAACATACAAAAAATAAAATAAAGTAGCTTTTCACAATTATTTGGCATGATTTTAGTATCATACCTCGTTCATGTTTGTTGATTAAAATAAAGTGGATATTTTCGTTTCATCAATGTGTATGTTATGATACCATACGTGTCATTTATAGTGGAATGTTTAAGAAAGCATTTTGTACCACAGAGTCAAATGATTGTTGGATTATGTGTCATTTTCTTACATTAACTCATGGCAAATCGATCAAAAGATGGAAGATTATGGGATACGATAATGATGAGCCTTGTCAACATGTATGATAACGTATGAATCAACGTCACTATATGAGACGTAGTAATTTAATACTGGCGAATATTTTTCAAGCACCCACCTGGGGAGGCAGTCAGAGTATTAGGGAAAGAATGTCATATTTTAAATGTAAAGTCTCCTACAGAACTGGCAAGTAATGAACAAACTTTAATGTGAACAACTTTGTCAAGGTTGGAGGCGTAGTGAATTACACCTCTGCCAGTGGGGACGCTGATTGGACAGACAGTAGGAATGAGACCAGGTCAGGGACAGTTCAGACGAGGTTTAAAGGGTTGTAAATGTTTTATTCATCTGCTGACGACAGTATTCCTCTATTCAGGTGTACTCTGTAATGAACATGTGCATATCAATTCTTTCTCAATGCCCTTTGCGTGATTGTGTGCAGAGAGGAGAGCGGCATGGCGATATAAATGTGAAAAAATGTGCTATGTAGGCGAATATCATCGAGGAAAATGATCAGTTATCAAAGAATCACAGGCTGCCATCAGCCTCAGCGACTGTGTGAGGACTCTGCTATGCGTGCTGCTTTTGAAGTGGGTGATACTGTTTGACGAGTAAGGCCTGAATCACATAAATTTAGCATCAATTTAAGACCTGGGATTGTTGTTAAATAAAGCGAGAGCTGCGAGGGCTAACGTAAGATATCGCATAAAGTGAGCATTGCAAGTACTAACTTAAGACATGGGACCAGATGTACGACCCTTACAATTAGCGAGTCGCAAATTGCGTTGTTTTGCGACTCGCAAAATGTAATTTACAACAGTGTCTCAGACACTGTTTGCGATTCCTATTGGGGTCGCAAATTGCCTGCCTCGTTAATATTCATGAGGCAGGTGCAATTTGCGACCCCATTGGGAATGGCTAGCACTCCCAGGGATGGTGGCCTGCTGGGGTCAGCAGACCACCATGTCTGTGACTGCTTATTAAATAAAGCAGTTTAAAAAAAAAAAAATACAGCCCGTTTTCCTTAAAGGAAAACGAGATGCATTTAAAAAAGAAAAATTAAACGTTTCATGCATCCCATATTCAGCGTTTCCAAATTGATTCACACTCAATTCTTTATTTTCACCCAGATTCTGAACCTAATATTTCACAAGCTTTTAGGAGATGAAGGGTGATATCATATAAAATTAGTACAGGGAGATCTAAATTAAGGCACAGGAGCCTTTTTACAAGCAGCATTTTCTAGTATGTTTAATAGTATTAGAATAGAACTAATAACGTACTACAAAATGCTTTTCAGTAGCCTATATGCAGAGGTCTACGCCTTCGACTCTCCTGTCTTTTATGAGTGGAGATCTTTGCCCCTACTGCAGAGACCTCCACACATAGGTATATGTTTTAGTAGTAAAGGTAGAAGGAATGGAACAGTGACTGGAAAAGGTGGAATATTCATGACTAAACGAGAGAGGTTTTGGTAGAAATAAGGAAGAGTTAAGGGAGGATGTGGGTTTATGGAAGAACATGCATCCATCCAGAACAAGTAAGCCCCTTCCTATTCTCAAACTGCACTTCAAAAAATGCCACTACCAAAAAGGACCAAAAACAGTCATAAATGTGATTCAGCTCAGAGCTGGAGTAAGTCCAGCATCACCCATGGCCACTCACAGGTACTTCAAAACCTTCTATAGAAAATAATAGAGGTAGGGACTTAAAATAGAACCCAATAGGAAATAATGTTAAAATACATTAACAATTAAAAAAATATATATAGAGAGAGAGAATTATTTCAATGTTAAAAAATATGTAAAATTTGTGAATAAGTACTATTTTATTTGAAAATAATGAGCTTTCAATTTAAAATTAAATTGATTTTTTTATAATTAAAAATAAATTAACACATTTTATGCATACCTTTAATACATAATAAATACATATAAACATTTAACTTTAGTTGGATTTAATGTTTTTAAAAGTTTTCAAAAAAATGTAATTTAATTCAATATACTAACATTTATTTAAAATGTAATTACTAATTTAGATAATAGTGCAGTAGCATTTTAAATAAAATATTAGTAAAATATATATATACAATTATTTTTAATTTTAATAAACATTTATTAATTACCCTATATTGTATCATAAGGAGATCTCAGCCTCAGTTGAGGAGGTCTCTGCCAAATGTGTGGAACATCAAACACTGTTTTAAGTTTCTACTAAAAGTAACAGCCTGAGCCTGGTGTGCCTGCATTGTTGTCCGCCATCCCGTTAATTTTACCCTGGTGGGACAGGAGTCCCAGGGCCCCCAGAAAACCACGCTGCTGCCGCTATACCCTGGTTGGAGACTACATCTCCCAGGGTGCGACGAGTCATCCGCAGGTGCTGCGAGTGAGGGGGAGGCGCGTGAGCTTCCATCGCGCTCAAAGCGCAGCCTCTCCCTCCGCGGCGCGGGAGCCTGAGCCTGGTGTGCCTGCATTGTTGTCCGCCATCCCGTTAATTTTACCCTGGTGGGACAGGAGTCCCAGGGCCCCCAGAAAACCACGCTGCTGCCGCTATACCCTGGTTGGAGACTACATCTCCCAGGGTGCGACGAGTCATCCGCAGGTGCTGCGAGTGAGGGGGGAGGCGCGTGAGCTTCCATTGCGCTCAAAGCGCAGCCTCTCCCTCCGCGGCGCGGGACGCGCCCGGGCGAAGCCCGGGCCAAGGGTGGGCCCGTCCTTGCCCGTCAGTGACCGGAAGAGGCCGGGCAGGGCCACCTCCATTGATTTCCCCCTGTTGAAAGCGGGATGTTGCGGTAAGACCTGTAAATAACTTGCAGTGACTCTGTTTGGCCCATATCTTTATTATATAATTGCCAAGTGTCCTCTGATCTGACTCTACAAACATTAGCAACCTCCCCTTGCAGTAAGCTGACTATCAAGGAACCTGGACCTATTGCACAATTGCTGGTATTGTGGATTAAGGAGTGTTGTAAGCCTTAATGCTAAGGGACAATTTCCATGCAATAACAAAACGCTTGTGCTCGTTACATCTATTGCGTTTTGGGTGCTCATTAGGAGCTCTGACCCTTGTTGTATATTGTATTTTTAGTATTTATTTATAGTATCTAATACAAGTTGTCTATCGCCTGAATATTGTTTTCACTCCTTATCATTGGCTTATTTAAGATTGTAAGCTTAAAATCACTCATCTTTCCCAATTCCCACTAGGGATAGATCTAATACCCAAGTTATTGGGACTATTAGAAATTGTGGGGGTAATAATGGGGAAAAGGAAAGCAGCAGAGGTGATGTCGGGGAGGAAAAAGATAGCTAGGGTCCACAAACCTGCTAAATCTGCAGCTGACAACTGCACTTTGGCAGCTATAGATCACCTAATAGAAGAAGTGGAAACTATGCTGGCCAGTGGGAAGGAGCTTAGTACCAAGGGTAAAAGTAAAATTTCATCTTTCTTTAGTAAAAAGGAAAAAGCGACTGCTTTAACAACAAGTATTCCTTCTATTATGGTTAACAGAGCTCACAATATGACATCACCACAATTATTATCTACACCCTCAGTGAAGATAATATCTAGCTGCCGTGAGCCAATTTTGTCTGAATTGGGCAATAAAAACAGGTCACAGGGAAACCCTATCTGTAGGGAGATTCCAAGTATAGAGTGCTCTAATAGATATTCACCATTAGCACACAACATGGAGGAATCACAAGAAAAGCAAACTACAGAAATAGAGGGCCACGGACATCGCATAGGCAATGAGAGTGTAGTAGTAACACATATGCAACAACTAGATACTCATATGCTTGTTGGATCTTGGTGCAAAATTAAAAGCAGTCCAGGAAGAGGTCAAGATAATTAAAAGTATGATTGAGGTGCTAACAACGAATTTACACAAAAATCGAGTAGTTGAGGTCAGTGTACCGGAGGTAGAAGAACATACAAGGAGAAATCCTCAAAACACCCAGATAGACAATAATTCAGCTAGAATCCCACCCCATGGTGGTTTGAAATTTTTATCAAATCAAGAAATAAACCAGAACAAACACTTGACTTGTATACCATACTCTCCACCTAGACCAAGGCCTCAAATGACTAATACACACAACCATCCTGGATCGCCCTTATTGCACCAACATGCACAACATAAAATTGAATACCTAGAAGCCCAATCAGCAAAGAGGCAGCCACAAGCCACCCAAGGAAATTTTGAGTTGTGTCTAAACTATGGGCAGAAGAATAGGGGCCTCCAATGGAATCAGGAACCTTATCCAATAAACCACTGTGTAAATAGGGGGGAGACGACCGGCTATAATGTCTTCTTAACCAATGTCCCAAGATTAAAACAGGGTGCCAGGGAAGATAATGACTCCCTTATAAATAAGGCAATCCATTGGATCAGAAATGATCGGCAGTGTCTCTCTGTTATAAGATCCGATATATATAATGCAGAGCGATTGCACCAGGAGGAGGGGGACTTGGATGATATAAAACTAATGCTGCATTCAAAAATAATTGCCGAAAATTTAATAAACATGAATCTTCGTACCCATTCTTTATTTGCTTCTAATATTAGTATCAGGCAGAATAGAGCCAGTTCAGATAGACGTAATTTTGCCATAAAAGCAAGGGAGGGCACAAAAAATCTTGAAGCTGTAGATTGACTGAATTTGCTGGCAAGATCGAATTCTATAGAGGAGGGAACTTCCATCTTGACATATGGGGACCAACGTTTAATAAACCCGGATGTCCAATCGATCCGGGATTCACATCAAGAAACAAAAGATCATGTTGTAAGCAAAGTAACTAACATCTCTGGGCCACAAGGGTTGGATCACATTATTACTACCAATTGCCCGTCTCACATCTCAAGTATATCAATATCAGGAGGTGTGAAGATGGTATCATGGAATATAGCGGGACTCCCCAAAAACTTTTTGAACCTGATTGGCAGGATTATATTGATAACTTTGACTTCTGTCTCTTTCAGGAGACATGGGCGAGGGAGCCATTATACAAAGTGGGCTATAGAACTTTTAGCATAGAAGCTCAGCAGCTAGGCAAAGGCAGACCGTCAGGCGGGCTACTAATTTGGGTAAGAAATCACATAAATGCAGCTATAGAATTTGTACCAACTAACTCGAATGATATCCTGGGTCTAAAATTGAGTTTTCCAAATAGGTCGCAGATGCTCATTTTTAATATATATATAAGATCTAGGGAGCGTTCGAAAGAATCGTCGATAATCCAACAATTGGAAGAAATCCTCGATTCTATTGCACTAAATGGGCCCATTATAGTCGGGGGAGATTTTAATTGTTGCTACGAACCGTTATCAGGATTAGATACCATCCTTGAGGAAGAAGATCTCACAATGGGGATCCCGCCACTTCGAGTGGAAAAAATGGTGGGGTGCTCTGTCTCTGCAATGCAAATATTTCACTTCACCATAGAGAAAGGCCTAAGGTCTTGTAATGGCAGATCTCCTTCGGATCTCGAATGTGCAAATACTTTCTCAAGAGGTAACTCTGCATCCCGAATAGATTACATCATGATAAGTGTAGCTCACTGGGCTTATGTACAGGATTTCAAAGTCGATGACAGAAGAGAAAGTGACCATTTCCCACTGTGCTTAGACTTGGTGGGAAAATGGTTCCTGACACACTCGTCTCCACAAACCGAAATGAGTGATGAGATCATAGTGCCCTTAGTAAGTAATAATAGAAGGACAGTAAAATGGCCATCTTTAGTTGACCAAGTTGAACCCCTAACTAAAATATATAATATTTTTAGTGATCTTCTAGTTTCTTTTTTAAATTCAAGCACTGAAAATTTAACTATAACCCAGATTCATCAAAAGCTGATAGAAAATATAAGACCTTATTTAACCAAACCACAACCAGGGAAAACTAATTGTAAGGTTGAAATTAGATCATCTAATTCTTGGTTCAATAAAGAATGTGTAGTGGCCAAACAACGCCTCATCAAGGCGATCCAATCTAAAGAGATAGCTGTGATCAGATATGAAAGAAATGCATATAATAAAACACTGAAAGTAGCCCGAAGAAATTGGGAAGATGCTAGCTGGGAGGACCTGATAGTAGCAGCAAAGGCTGGCGATCAGGCCATGTTTTGGCGGATTATAGCCCATGGTAGTAAAATAAACAACCCGGCCCATGACTACCATTTAGACCCCTCCACATGGGAAAGTCACTTTGCAAATTTGTATGCACTTCCAAAATTGGTAGACAAAGCTCCTGTAGTAAGTGCCGAGGGACTGTTGACCCTAAAGGATGTTGCGCATTTACACTTTAGTATAGAAGATACCACACTAGCGATAGCGGCCATCAAGCCATCTAAAGCTCCAGGACCCGACAAGATACCCGGGGATCTTTTTAAACATGAACCTGAGGTGTGGGCGCCATATATAAATAATCTATGTAACGCAATTGCCAGGGGTCAACCAATTCCAGACTCTTGGAAGGGTGCGGAAATCGTTCCAATTTATAAGAAGGGCAGCAGAGACAATCCCGCTAATTACAGACCCATAAGTCTGATAGACATACTACAAAAAGTCTATGCCAAGCAAATTTTGGACAAACTGAACGATTGGATGAACGACAATGAGGTTCTTTCACCTTGCCAGGCGGGTTTTAGAAAGAAAACTAGTACGATAGACCAAGTGTTTAGATTTGTAACTATAGCCTGGAAATATACAAAGTTGAGACCTGGCCATCTATATGTCACCTTTGTCGACCTAAAGGCCGCATTTGATTCAATCCCTAGAGACCTATTATGGTCAAATTTGTTACAGCAGGGAGTACCTAAGGAGATTTTGATTCAACTGATTAGGCTCCATGAGGGTAATTTTGCAAAAGTCCGATGGGGTAAAAGGGGGGAACTCACGGAGGAGATACCAGTCAAGAGAGGGGTTCGTCAAGGATGTGTCTTGGCGCCAACCTTGTTCCTTTTATATGTTAATGACATGGCCCAGTTCCTCCAAAAATCACAACATGATTCCCCAAAACTGGGAGGGGCTCACATTTGCGCACTCACTTTCGCAGGTGATACTATTCTGCTATCCCAAACCCCAAAGGGCCTGCAAAACCTTTTAAACTCACTAAATGAATATTGTATATTAAAAGGTCTGGAAATCAACCCCGTTAAAACAAAATATATGGCTATAAAACCTCATAAATGTTTTAAAAACAACATAGCATTGAACGGAGTGGCCATAGAGCGTGTCTCTAATTTCATTTATCTAGGGGTAACTATTGATTCAAAACTTTCATGGAACCCTCAGATAATGAAATCAAAATCAATTTTATTGCAAAACTCTGCTCCAATTATAAAGAAACAGTATGCGACCATGACAAAGGCAATATCACCAGCCCTGGAAGTTTACAAGTCCAGAGCGCAAACCGCAGCCCTGTATGGTTCAGAGTTGTGGGGTGGGGAAAATCTTTCCGCTCTAACTGTGGGGGAAAATAAGGTTTTAAGAAGATTTGTGGCACTTTCCCAAAATACTCCTCTGATTCCACTAATATATGACCTGCGTATAAAACGGCTTGAACATAAGGCAATTTGGATGACTTTGTCATACTGGATTAGAATCTGGACTACCGATGAACTAGTAACATATAGACAAACATTGAGTGAGTTACTGGCACTTGACACTCATACTACTTTTCCATGGCTGGCACACATCCGCAAGTGGCTCTCTAATTTAAGTCTGAGCAGATTTTGGGAAAGCCCAAGCCTGCTGAGACCTGATTCAAAGCGGGAAATTAAAACCATTTATTGGAATTTCATTTGGCATAGAGTCACATTAAATAGTACATCAGGAACACTTACAACTCAATTCCTGATGTTCAAAACAAATCCTCATTTTGAACCATTTTTGGATGACATCGAACCCCAATTAGCAAACATTTTATACCTGAAATTCAGGTATGGTACGTTGCAGATAAAAACTTTTACATCAAAATGGGGACAACACCAGAATGGAGATAAAGATTCTAAATGTACGTTGTGCCATTGGGGTGCCAGGGAGGATATCGCCCATGTTTTATTCTTCTGTCCTAAATACATAAACCCTAGAAGAAAATGGATAAAACCCATAGGCAGAAGCTTGAATATTAGAAAATTTAATGATATGTTGCGTATACTAAAAACCGATTTCTCAAAACTTATTGTCTTCGGCGTTAGCAGATTTTTATTGACTACAAACTTTATAAGAAGGAAAGAAGGTCTAAAATGTTAAAGATATTTTATACTATTTTTAAATAGGGGTCTCCTTAGGTACCACTACTTTGGTATTATGATGTTTATTTTAAATTGTGGATTGTTGAATGTATATTTTATTGAGCCCTAATTACAATTAATTCCTTGGTATTATTGAAGTATTGCCAATATTTTTAACTCCGTACTTATTAATAAGTAGTATACGCAAATTTGCACTTGGCACATTGCGAAACATTTTATCAAAATTGTATATGGGGACTAAAAATTTTTACTACAAGGTTAACCAAAGTCTTTTAACTGCGTAAAGGTAGTATATGTTATAAAATCGTACCAGCATATAATGTAAATAATATGATGAAAAATGTTTAATAGTTGTTTTTAATAAGGTCGAACAAACTTGCACTTGACACTTTATAGAATCTAACACTAAATACTATATATAATGAATCAAACAAAAATCTTTGTGACTAAAATAACTAAAGATCTCCAAATATAAAAATGTAGCACATTGATACATGGTTTTGCTGCTGCTAACTGTAAATATTATTAGGATCAATGCATTTTATGTGTTTGATTTACTAATGTTTTTAGTGTTTTAACCACGCTTTAATGATTTTGTGAATCGAATAAAGTTTTTTTGATGATGACTAAAAGTAACAACTTTACTGTCATAGCTGACATTTTTACAGACTCCATCCCCTATTTCAGGGGGTTGGGGCAAGTAAATCATCGAGTAACGTTAGACTTGTTAAAGGTGAATAGCCAAAAGAAGTTAATGTACTTAAAACTGAATTAGGAACATTATACTTGTCGATTTACTCAGGTGCAACGTTACCTACATGAATAGCCCCTACAGTCTCTACCACAGTTTGCAGCTGATTGGTATCTTAAGAAGTTGAAGTACTGGAGCAGCACTATTGTACAACCTTAGACACTGGTAAATGGATGCTTGTTAAAGGAACGTTCAAGGCAAATACTAGTTTTGGCTGGGAATGCAGCAGCATTTGTCGACATGTGTAAAGTAAATTAAAGAACATAACACAATAACAAGCACAGAGCCACACAGTTAACGCATAAAAGGGCACAACATGACAAAATAGTCAAAACAGAACATAAAACGACAATCACAATAAAATGCAAAATCACATTGCAATATTGGGCTCCCCCTTTGGCTCCCAACAAGTGTGTGGTGGGTGCCCTGGGTGGGCACCAGGGCACCCACCTTTCAGTAATGCGGGCCCTTGGGGATGGGGTCCCTGGGTGATAACTGCTCAGGGAGGGGGGCACGCAGCCCCCTCTCCTTTATTTTAAGTAGTGACCCTGAGGGATGGGGTTCCCAGGGCCTAATAAGGTTTTGTAAGTTTTGGCCCCGGTAATGGGCTCCCCAGGGCCTATAATAGTTTGGCTACTACGGACAGTCTTTACCTGTATCCAACTCCTGACAGTCACTGAACCTACATTAAGAAATGAAGTGGATATAAGAAGAAAAGTGGGTACCGTTAACACTGTTTATTCTATAGAGAGAGTTTACTCTGTACCAAACTGTGTGCAGAAAGTGAAACTCTCATGAAAAATACACCACAGAGTATTAAAAGGTATCTACTAAGAACAGTGTATACTCTCTACAAAACTTGTCCAAAGAGTAAATAATCACTTAAAAGAAACAAGATCTGAAGGTGCTAATGATCATACTACCTGCATCCTTCATACTGTGGTGAAACTTTACAGATAGCCCAGCTTCTGAGGCAAAACAAGCACATGCACATAGGTTAGTGCCAGGTGCACACAGACTTCTATGTTAAGTAGATATTGTCAGGCTCAGATGATTCTGTCTAATAACTCAAGGCTGCTTACAATACTTAGTATGCAGTATGTAGAATCTTTGCCCTGCTGCAAGCTTTTTCTGCAGTACCAAAAAATTTGTGTGGAACATATTGATCACAAGTCGTCAACTGTCACCTGCACACAGAGTTACTCTTTAATACTAAGATTTACAACGTGTTCAATACCTCTACACACCTATGGTGCATCAGGAGCACATGCGCTTTGTAAATACTTACACTGATTAGCTGGACACTGGTTGCTCAAAATTAGATAGAAATGTAATATGGTAGTTACCGGCCACTATGTAAACTATAAAACAAACTAACACACTCATTGGATGAAATCATCAGTGATATCATCAATGATGTAATTCGAGATGTCATCAGTGATGTACTAAATTATATCAGGGAACATGTCTTAAGTGATGCAATATGTGAGGTCATAAGCAGTGAATGGAGGAGTCGCCAATTATACTTAGCTCTATTAACTATAACTGGTGAATTTCTGTGATTTTTTTTAGTTCAAAACTTTAATGTTGTCACTGACATTTCCCTAAATTAAACGTTACTTTAACCTTTGTTTTTTTAGTTAAAATAAATATATATATATATATTTATTATCTACTGGCGGTCGCCAGTAGATAGTTATAGTTAAAACCTATTATCCATAGGAAATCCGCGACATTCTATTTGAAATAACGTTGGCGCCGGTTGACGAATCTTCGCGAAAATTTCCAACTTGTTGGGGCGCTCCGGTCCGCTCCTATCCTGAAAGTCTTGGGGTGATACGTCAAGCGGGGGCCGAGAAAAAAGGGGGGTCCCAAAACGCATTTTCCCCATTCATTTTTCCATAGGAACCTTTAGTCGCAGCTACAGCCTGAACTGCTGAATGGAATTACACCAAATTTGGCAAAGAGGTAGCCCTTGGTTCAGTGTCGTGCCTTTTGCTTAAATGGTGTAAATCCGCTCAGTAGTTCCTGAGAAAATCAAAAGTAAAGTCACATATATATCTGGGCGGAGCCTAACCACACATGTCATCGTGAGATCTGATTGGCTGTCAGCACTTCATCCTGGAATTGCTGGCAGCCATCTTGGGACCAATATAAATGATAGTACCTCATTGAAATGCATTGTAGTGAATAGAAGATTTTGAGGGTCACCAAAAGGAGAACTATAAAGGGTGATAACAGGCTTTAGTTACATTAGAATTTATTTGTTGATGGTACCATACTAATTTTAGGAATTGTGGTGTATTCTAAGGTGATTTTACCATGTGAAAAACCTTCTGCTGGGATATCATGAATCATGTTTGAGAGAACACTATTTTCTCATGCTTGTCCCATGGAGGTTTGGAAGGTGCTCCAGAAGCTAAAATGAGAGCATATTTTCTGTAAATTCACTTTATCTTTCTCACTCATGTGAGAATGAAGTCTGACATTCTCAGTAAAACATGTACATCCAACAAGGGCAGAGACTGTCAGTTGATTCCTTTGTGTTCTACTGCAGCTTCCCAGAGTGTTCTAAAGAACAACTAGAGTGCTAACAGCCTTACTTATGACAAAAGTATGGCACACCTGAAGCCATCTTGATTGGAATAAACTGGTAACACTTAAACAATTTAATTTAAAAAGGAACAAAATGATGGGGTTCATTTTGTCATAGAAATTATGGTTAGTGCTGTAGAAAGAAAAATTAGGACATGTTTCAAGTGTGATCTCAAATATCTTCCTGTTATATTTCAACAGGAGCAGCCTGCCAGTTGATGCCTTTGTGTTCTACTGCAACTTCCCAGAGTGTTCTAAAGAACAACTAGAGTGCTAACAGCCTTACTTATGACAAAAGTATGGCACACCTGAAGCCATCTTGATTGGAATAAACTGGTAACACTTAAAACATTTAATTTAAAAAGGAACAAAATGATGGGGTTCATTTTGTCATAGAAATTATGGTTAGTGCTGTAGAAAGAAAAATTAGGACATATTTCAAGTGTGATCTCAAATATCTTCCTGTTATATTTCAACAGGAGCAGCCTGCCAGTTGATGCCTTTGTGTTCTACTGAAGCTTCCCAGAGTGTTCTAAAGAACAACTAGACCGCTAACAGCCTTACTTATGACAAAAGTATGGCACACCTGAAGCCATCTTGATTGGAATAAACCGGTAACACTTAAAACATTTAATTTAAAAAGGAACAAAATGAGGGTTCTTTTTGAAATAAAAATTATGGTTAGTGCTGCAGAAAGAAAAATTAGGGCATGTTTTAAGTGAGATCTCAAATCCTCTTCTATTTCATTAGAAAATTCTGACATGCAGACTGAAACAATCACTTTCAATACCAGCAGCAGACTACCAGTTAACTCCCTGGTGAGCAGTAGCTTTACTCCAGTGATCTAATGAGCAACTAGAGTGCTAACATTCTGAATTTATGGCAGATGTGAGACACATCTGAATGCCTTCTTGATGGAATCAAAGTAAAAACTGAAAGCATTTCCTACTGAGGAGACTGCAGTAAATGAAGAAATTAGGAAACTTCATAACAAAGAAGTCTTCCAAGATGGCCACCAGTGAAAAAAGAGCCCAAATGTAGCACAAATATTACCCAGATGTAGCCCACATATAGCCCAATGACAAAAGTGTGCAAAACACTTTTTATTTTTTGTTTTTTTGCAGTTTTATGTAGTGCAGACTGGTCAGGTATTGGAGCATTGCATCTTAAAACATGACCCCCTACACTACAAAAACACCACTGCACTACCTTAAACCCTAAAACACTACCCCCAGCACGACCCCCTACACTACAGAAGCACCACTGCACTATCCTAAACCCTAAAACACTACCCCCAGCACGACCCCCTACACTACCCAAACACCACTGCACTACCCTAAAACATGACCCCCTACACTACACAAACACCACTGCACTACCCTAAACCCTAAAACACTACCCCCAGCACGACCCCCTACACTACACAAGCACCACTGCACTACCCTAAACCCTAAAACACTACCCCCAGCACGACCCCCTACACTACACAAACACCACTGCACTACCCTAAACCCTAAAACACTACCCCCAGCACGACCCCCTACACTACCCAAACACCACTGCACTAACCTAAATCCTAAAACACTACCCCCAGCACGACCCCCTACACTACCCAAACACCACTGCACTACCCTAAAACATGACCCCTACACTACAGAAACACCACTGCACTTTTCCTAAACCCTAAAACACTACCCCCAGCACGACCCCCTACACTACACAAGCACCACTGCACTACCCTAAACCCTAAAACACTACCCCCAGCACGACCCCCTACACTGCCCGAACACCACTGCACTGCCCTAAACCCTGAAACACCAGCCCCTGCATGACCCCCTACACTACCCGAACACCACTGCACTGCCCTAAACCCTGAAACACCACCCCTAGCACGACCCCCTACACTGCCCGAACACCACTGCACTGCCCTAAACCCTGAAACACCACCCCTTCACGACCCCCTACACTGCCCGAACACCACTGCACTGCCCTAAACCCTGAAACACCACCCCCAGCATGACCCCCTACACTGCCCGAACACCACTGCACTGCCCTAAACCCTGAAACACTACCCCCAGCAAGACCCCCTACACTGCCCGAACACCACTGCACTGCCCTAAACCCTGAAACATCACCCCCAGCAAGACCCCCTACACTGCCCGAACACCACTGCACTCCCCTAAACCCTGAAATACTACCCCCAGCATGACCCCCTACACTGCCCGAACACCACTGCTCTGCCCTAAACCCTGAAACACCAGCCCCAGCACGACCCCCTACACTGCCCGAACACCACTGCACTGCCCTAAACCCTGAAACACCAGCCCCAGCACGACCCCCTACACTGCCCGAACACCACTGCACTGCCCTAAACCCTGAAACACCAGCCCCAGCACGACCCCCTACACTGCCCGAACACCACTGCACTGCCCTAAACCCTGAAACACCAGCCCCAGCACGACCCCCTACACTGCCCGAACACCACTGCACTGCCCTAAACCCTGAAACACCAGCCCCAGCACGACCCCCTACACTGCCCGAACACCACTGCACTGCCCTAAACCCTGAAACACCAGCCCCAGCACGACCCCCTACACTGCCCGAACACCACTGCACTGCCCTAAACCCTGAAACACCAGCCCCAGCACGACACCCTACACTGCCCGAACACCACTGCACTGCCCTAAACCCTGAAACACCAGCCCCATGCACGACCCCCTACACTGCCCGAACACCACTGCACTGCCCTAAACCCTGAAACACCAGCCCCAGCACGACCCCTACACTGCCCGAACACCACTGCACTGCCCTGAACCCTGAAACACCAGCCCCAGCACAACACCCTACACTGCCCGAACACCACTGCACTGCCCTAAACCCTGAAACATCACCCCCAGCAAGACCCCCTACACTGCCCTAAACCCTGAAACACCACACCCAGCAAGACCCCCTACACTGCCCGAACACCACTGCACTGCCCTAAACCCTGAAACACCAGCCCCAGCACGACCCCCTACACTGCCCGAACACCACTGCACTGCCCTAAACCCTGAAACACCACCCCTGCACGACGCCCCTACACTGCCCGAACACCACTGTACTGCCCTAAACCCTGAAACACCACCCCCTGCACGACCCCCTACACTGCCCGAACACTACTGCACTGCCCTAAACCCTGAAACACCACCCCCAGCACGACCCCCTACACTGCACGAACACCACTGCACCGCCCTAAACCCTGAAACACTACCCCCAGCAAGACCCCCTACACTGCCCGAACACCACTGCACTGCCCTAAACCCTGAAACATCACCCCCAGCAAGACCCCCTACACTGCCTGAACACCACTGCCCTAAACCCTGAAACACCACCCCCAGCAAGACCCCCTACACTGCCCGAACACCACTGCACTGCCCTAAACCCTGAAACACCACCCCCAGCAAGACCCCCTACACTGCCCGAACACCACTGCACTGCCCTAAACCCTGAAACACCACCCCCAGCACGACCCCCTACACTGCCCGAACACCACTGCTCTGCCCAAAACCCTGAAACACCAGCCCCAGCACGACCCCCTACACTGCCCGAACACCACTGCACTGCCCTAAACCCTGAAACACCAGCCCCAGCACGACCCCCTACACTGCCCGAACACCACTGCACTGCCCTAAACCCTGAAACACCACCCCAGCACGACCCCCTACACTGCCCGAACACCACTGCACTGCCCTAAATCCTGAAACACCAGCCCCAGCACAACCCCGTACACTGCCCGCACACCACTGCACTGCCCTAAACCCTGAAACACCAGCCCCAGCACAACCCCGTACACTGCCCGAACACCACTGCACTGCCCTAAACCCTGAAACACCAGCCCCAGCACGACCGCCTACACTGCCCGAAAACTACTGCACTGCCCTAAACCCTGAAACACCACCCCCAGCAAGACTACCTACACTGGCCGAACACCACTGCACTGCCCTAAACCCTGAAACACCACCCCCTGCACGACCCCCTACACTGCCCAAACACTACTTCACTGCCCTAAACCCTGAAACACCAGCCCCAGCACCACCCCCTACAATGCCCGAACACCACTGTACTGCCCTAAACCCTAAAACACCACCCCTGCACCGCCCCCTACACTGCCCGAACACCACTGCACTGCCCTAAACCCTGAAACACCCCCCTGCACGACCCCCTACACTGCCCGAACACCACTGCACTGCCCTAAACCCTGAAACACCACCCCCTGCACCACCCCCTACACTGCCCGAACACCACTGCACTGCCCTAAACCCTGAAACACCACCCCCTGCACCGCCCCCTACACTGCCCGAACACCACTGCACTGCCCTAAACCCTGAAACACCACCCCCAGCATGACCCCCTTTACTGCTCGAACACCACTGCACTGCCCCAAACCCTGAAACACCACCCCCAGCATGACCCCCTACACTGCCGAACACCACTGCCCTAAACCCTGAAACACCACCCCTGCACGACTGCCCGAACACCACTGCACTGCCCTAAACCCTGAAACACCACCCCTGCACGACCCCCTACACTGCCCGAACACCACTGCACTGCCCTAAACCCTGAAACACCACCCCCAGCACGACCCCCTACACTGCCCGAACACCACTGCACTGCCCTAAACCCTAAAACACCACCCCCAGCACGACCCCCTACACTGCCCGAACACCACTGCACTGCCCTAAACCCTAGAACACTACCCCCAGCATGACCCCCTACACTACCCGAACACCACTGCACTACCCTAAACCCTAAAACACTCCCCCAGCACGACCCCCTACACTACCCGAACACTACTGCACTGCCCTAAACCCTAAAACACTCCCCCAGCACGACCCCCTACACTACCTAAACACCACTGCACTGCCCTAAACCCTAAAACACTACCCCCCGCATGACCCCTACACTACCCAAATACCAATGCACTACCCTAATCCCTAAAACACTACCCCCGCACAACCCCCTACACTACCCAAAGACCACTGCACTACCCTAAACTCTAAAACAATACCCCCGCACGACTCCCTACACTACCCAAAGACCACTGCACTACCCTAAACCCTAAAACACGACCTCCTACACTACACAAACACCACTGCACTACCCTAAACCCTAAAAAACTACCCCCAGCACGAACCCCTACACTACCCAAACACCACTGCACTACCCTAAACCATAAAACACTACCCCCAGCAGTACCCCTACGCTACCCAAACACCACTGCACTACCCTAAACCCTAAAACACTACCCCCAGCAGTACCCCCTACACTACCCAAACACCATTGCACTACCCTAAACCCTAAACCACTACCCCCAGCAGTATCCCCTACACTACCCAAACACCACTGCACTACCCTAAACCCTAAAACCCTAAAACACTAACCCCAGCACGACCCCCTACACTACCCAAACACCACTGTACTACCCTAAACCCTAAAACACTCCCCCAGCACGACTCCCTACACTACCCAAACACCACTGCACTACCCTAAACCCTAAATCTACCCCCAGCATGACCCCCTACACTACACAAACACCACTGCACTACCCTAAACCCTAAAACACTACCCCCAGCATGACCCTCTTCACTACCTAAACACAACTGCACAATTTGTTACAGGCGTTGCAACGCAGGCCTGTGGTGCTTACTGGAAGTACCTGGTGGGCTAGTTGGGCCCCAGGGACTCTCAGGATTCAAGGTGACCTAATCCCCCAACTTAAAACGCGCCACGGGCGCGCGTTTGCACAGTGGTGAAGGGAGGGGCGGGGCTTCAGGTGACATGTGCGCAAACACGCCCTGTGGTGCGTTTTAAGTTGGGGAGTTAATTCTCTTTGAATCCTGGGGCCAACTAGCCCACCAGGTACCTTCAGTAAGCACAACAGAGTTGCGTTGCAGAGAGGTGAAAAAGGTGCGTGGCCTCGGAACGCCTCTCTGCAACTCAGCTCTGTGGTCCTAACTGTAGGTACCTGGGGGGCTAGTTGGGCCCCAGGGACCCTCAGGATTCAAGGGGACTTAATCCCGCAACTTAAAACGCGCCACGGGGCGCGTTTGCACACATGTCACCTCAGGCCCCCTCCCTTCACCACTGTGCAAACGCGCACTGGCTCTGGTTAGTCAGAGTCAGTTACCACCAGTACCCGTCTGAAAAAGTTGTGGGCACAGGATGATTTTGCAACAAGGCCTCTTTCTGCTCCTCTGTTGGTTCTTTCTGCACATCTTTTGCTTCTTTCTGTGCGTTTTTTCTTCTTTCTTCACATGTCCTACCTCTGTTGGCATAGTTAGAAACTAGCATTTAAAAACCTTTGAAATTCACTTAAAAATCATAGGTTTCAGGCACGTTATAGTTAGAAATTAGCATTTAAAAACCTTTGAAATTCACTGAAAAAACCATAGGTTTCAGGCACGTTATAGTTAGAAATTAGCATTTAAAAAACCTTTGAAATTCACTGAAAAACCATAGGTTTCAGGCACGTTATAGTTAGAAATTAGCATTTAAAAAACCTTTGAAATTCACTGAAAAACCATAGGTTTTAGGGACAGTTATAGTTAGTTGGACATTGCACTCGTACAAAACCCGTGAAATTCCCCTGTTATAGTTAGTTCAGCTAACTATAACTCGCGCCCCGCAATGCACTGCTGATGACGTCACATATTACATCACTCATGACATGGTCAGTGACATCACTGATGACATCACTGATGACATCTCAAATGACATCACTGATGACATCATCCATGTGATAATTTCATGCATCTTCTCACACCCTAATATAACTTTTGATACACCCACTCTAAATTACAGACTGCCATTCTCAAAACCATAGACACTCCAACACCAAAAACTACATACCCACTCACTGATTCTTAGATCTACACACACATCCACTCACTCACCTGTACAGTCACTCATACTTACAGTCACTCAGTACAGGACTATCATATGCACTCATACACCTATATAAACACTCACACACCGCCACTCATCCATAGAGGTACTCACACACCTAGTCAGTCATGCAAAAATTAATCACACACCCATTACTCACCTATACAGTTATACACACACCAGCTCACTTACTCATACAAATACTAGCACATTCTTACGCTCTTATACAATAACTGATACAAGCACACACGCATCCATACAGCCACTCTCACAATAACACACTCTCACTTATAGCCATTTAAATACTCTAACACACATATATACTGCCTTTTACATATGTAGTTACTCGCACATGTACCACTGAGATATACATTCACTCACTAACACACCCATACACACACTCACCCACCCAAGCAGTCCATCACAGATGCACTCTTGAAATCATGCACCCAGTGAATCACCCACTCACACATCTATGTATAGAGTCACACACACCCCACCCACACAAACACTCAGGCAGCCATACAGATACTCAGAGAACCAATCAATAACCCATATAGACACTCATGTAGCTATTCGCAAATCCATGCATCCACTTACACACCAACAAACAGACGGATACAGACATTCACACAGTTTAGTCACTAACCCATGCATTCAGTAAGATACGTTTAATCACTCACTTGTAGAGTCAGTCACTCACGTACTAAATCATCCATTCAGACACTTATACACCCACGCATTCTTCAATACGCCTTTCCCTATATATATTAAACATATTTAAACTTTACAGAAACACACAGTCACTGGATGATGTCATCAGTGATGTCATCAGTGATGTCATTTGAGATGTCATCAGTGATGTCATCAGTGATGTCACTGACCATGTCATGAGTGATGTAATATGTGACGTCATCAGCAGTGCATTGTGGGGCGCGAGTTATAGTTAGCTGAACTAACTATAACAGGGGAATTTCACGGGTTTTGTACGAGTGCAATGTCCAACTAACTATAACTGTCCCTAAAACCTATGGTTTTTTCAGTGAATATATATATATATATCACCAAGAAACTCCTCCGAATGAAAGAGCAGAAGCCACGTAGGGGGAACCATGGAAGCATCTTTATTCAATAAATGGCGGCGTTATATATATATATATATATATATATATATGTATATATATATATACATACATATACATGTATTGCTTCCAAAAAATCGCGGTTGTGTCAGCGTGCTGCCAAAGCGCTGGTGGTGCATGTTAAAGCGCTGCCGCAAGCGCTTGTCAATGTATGCAAAACATCTTCCCACTTAAGTGAAAGAGGCAGCACTCCGGGACAGAAGTGAATCAGAATCTGTTTACTTGGCAACTCCGTACAAACAGGACGCGTTTCGGCTGCGCAGCAGCATTGATCACCTGATGAGCACCATTTTGTAACAGGTATATATACTCAATAAAGGTATGAACATAAACAAAATCCTGCCATAATCATTTCCACGCAGCACATTGTCGTAAAACAAGTGTTTACTCTCTCTGGGTGGTACTGAAATGGCCCCGAAAACAATACATTCTATTGACAAATTAAATCTTATCAAAGGGAAGTACCTTCGATTCTGTTAGTTGCAAACTAAAATTAAGCAGGGAATTGTTTCATAAGTACCAAAGAGGCATGACGAGTTTCCCCTCACTTGTTAAGAACGCATTAATAATATGCCAACATTTTGCAAATGAATAACATCCTGTTCAGGCTAAAAGATCAACATACATAAAAGGTGTGTTGTGGTAAATACACCAAGTAGGTCAGTTCTTTGGATCTTCAAATGTCACAAACATTTAAAAATTATGATTATAACAGATACGGCATGTTCTTTTTACTAAAATAGCCTTGATCCTTTGCCCCTTCATTTTTGCTTTCACTGAACTTGTTGCTAAAGAAATGAACTTCCATGTAATCAACATACGATCTCTCGACATCAGTACATTTATATGAAGCCATAATAATGCGTAACACTCAGATACCATCCCAGGAAGCAAATTCTTTAAAGTCCATCATTACTTGTTCTATATTGCTTGTTTAAATACAAAACAGCTTGTAGCAGAAGAATGCAGTTCACCATCCGCATTTAAAAGTTAATGTCTCCAAGATTGGGGCTTGGTAAGCATATGCAATCATTACCCCATGCTGTTTAAAACTGCATATTTCCACCACTACTGGCTCCAGAGTCTCATAATTCCACAAACTTAAGCTTCCGCCTCGCACTGCGTGGTGAATACAGTGGTGCCCAGCTCCAAACTCAAACTGAACTCCAACACGGTGGCCTGTTCGCCAGGTAAAAGACCCCACCGGGTGCACACAAGGGCACTCCATGCAGGGCCTTCATTCCACTTGTCCAAAGAGTGAATATTCAATTAAAATAACTAAGGTCTGAATGTGCTAATGATCATACTACCTGCACCCTTCATACTGTGGTGAAAACTTTACAGATAGCCCAGCTTCTGAAACAAAACAAGCACATGTACATAGGTTAGTGCCAGGTGCACACAGACTTCTATGCTCAGTAGAAATTGTCAGGCTGAGATGATTCTGTCTAATAACTCAAGGCAGCTTACAATGCTTAGTATGAAGAACGTAGAATCTTTTCCCTGCTGGAAGCTTTTTCTGCAGTACCAAAATACTTGTGTGGAACATATTAAACACAAGTCGTCAACTGTCACCTGCACACAGAGTTACTCTTTTTGATACAAAGATTTACAACGTGTTCAATACATCTACACACCTATGGTGCATTAGGAGCACATGCGTTTTGTGAATACTTACACTGATTAGCTGGACACCGGCTGCACAAAATTAGATAGAAATGTAATATGGTAGTTACCGGCCACTATGTAAACTATAAAACAAACTAGCACACTCATTGGATAACATCATCAGTGATGTCATCAATGATGTAATTCGAGATATCATCAGTTATGTACTAAATTATGTCAGGGAACATGTCTTAAGTGATCCAATATGTGAGGTCATAAGCAGTGAATGGAGGAGGCGCCAATTATACTTAGCTCTACCAACTATAACTGGTGAATTTCTATAATTTTTTTAGTTCAAAACGTTAATGTTGTCACTGACATTTCCCCAAATTAAACGTTACTTTAGCCTTTGTATTTCAGTTAAAAAAAACAATATATATATCCACAAACGGAACTGGCACACCAACTCCTCGCACCAGAACACGACACCGCAATCCAAGCTTCAGGTAAGATTACGTTTTATTTCACAATCCGGGCTACGACGCGTTTCGACAGGATCCCCTGTCTTGATCACATACAGAGCCAAATTCCCAACTGCTTTTTAAGTGCAATGTTACCATCACGTGGTAAAATGGACATAGACAAAACACTACACATTGAAAATTAAAACACATTTCTTACATTTCTAATATTGCTTTTTCTGAGAAAGCGAGACTCACTTAACTCTTTTATACTGTTTTTGTCAATTTTACATTTTTGCATTTTTATCTTTTGTTCTGTTTATATTTCTTTACCTCCCTCCACTCGCTTTGCTTTTTTCGTGTCTTTTTCAATGAACTTTATTGTACCCAACAGCCAAGCCCTCCATGCGTGTTTAATATCAAGAGAGTCATATCTCAACTACTTCTATCGGTATGATTTTTTGATCCAATCTATAGATCCATTACTTATGTTTTATGATTTAACATTGAGTGTCAGGCATGGCATCTTATAAATTTAATTTGGCGTGTATATATATATATATATTGTACAAAGTTTTTATCCACTGCATGAAGACGCACTCCACAACAAGGTCATTCCACTGAATTCTTTATTGAGGCCAACTGGCACTGGCATCCAGATGGTGAGTTGCCTAACACGTTTCGGAGCTGACTCGCTCCTTGATCACAGGCTGTTGGTGCACCTGCGCAGAAACAAAGGACACTCGTGTTACTTCAAATTTATTGCCCTCTAGTGGGCCTTTCTGGTAAGTTCATATTGTTGGTGCAGGCTGGGACCTGTAGTGTCCTTTGTACAATTCTCGCCCTTCAGTGGGCTCTGCGCCGTGACACACTCTTTATAAATTCAAAATACCCTCCAGTGGGTTTCCGGGTAACCAGAGCCAGTTAATTTGATTAAGACCAGTTGTCCCGCATGACAGGTTTCGACACTTCTGAACCTGTGCGGCCCCTTTAAAATTCACGGTGGTGCAGTCCTCCCGACTTGGCATGTGCAAGCCCGTGAATAAGGAGCAGGAGCTCCGAAACGCGTAGGGCTTTTAAAGAGTTTAGAAAAGAATGCCAGTTTTACCTCATTAAAGGACTTTGCTGGAAACGACGGGGTCCGCTTGTTATTGAGTGCGTCTTCAAGCGCAGGACAACAGCAGTGTAATATATATATATATATATATATATATATATATATATATATATATATATATCAAAACAATACCCTTTCAAGCATAGAGTGACGCATAAATTATGCAAAAAAGAAGCAGAGAACACTGGGTAGTTCCCAAGTTTAGGTGGAAAGCAGCTCCTGCATAGCTCCTGTATAGAGCACTCTCAACACTGCAAGGTCTCGATGAATTCGCGAATTCACCGTAAAAATAAAAAAAATGAAGTGCGGGCTCCCACTCTTCATTCATTATCAGCCCCCAGATGGGCCAGGTCCTGGGGGCATTTTTTTAATCATCGAAGTGGGGCACACGGGTCCCCCTCCTGGGGCTGAATATTGCCCCGGGGACCACCACCTTCCCGGGGCTTCTTTAAGAATGGTGTGGCCTCCCCCAGCCCCGGAGACAGTCACTTTCTTGGGGCTTAATCTGAAAATATTGCAGGGGAGTCATAAATCCGCCACTGCCCTGAGGGCCTCCACCTCCCCTGTGCATTAACTTTAAAGAAGGGGGGGGGTGCAGACCCCTCCCCAGCCCCAGGAACTGCTACCTCCCTGGGGCTTTTGCAAATTTGAATGCAGGAGTGCTGCACAGCCCCCCTGCAGCCCCAGGGACCACCACCTCCCTGGGGCAAATGACAAAAATAGAGGGGGGGCTGTGCTGCCCCCCTCCTGTAGCCATAGATGGCCCTATGGACCGCCAGCCCCCAGTGCCGGCTACTGCAATGTCCCAGGGTGCCCACCCCCAGGACATTACAGTTCGTTATGGCTTGCCAATACATAGAAAACTCTACTCCGCTTCATACAAGCGAGAGCATGTAAAATGATCTCGCTTGCACAAAGTGGAGCAGAATTGCTTTTGGGCAGAGGGAGCTGCATGTTCAGCAGTTCCCTATGTCCAAAAGCAATGCCGGCTTCCGCAGGATAGAGGGAGCTGGCAGGGACCGCGGGTGCAGAGTGATAGAGAAAGGGGACATGTCCTCCAATTCCTCTCAGCAATCCCACTGTCTGGGACTTACCGTAGGTAACAGAAGGGGTTCCTGTATCCCAAGGATCCTCACCATCCAAAGGGACTTTATCCCCCAACTACCACTGTGCCAGGAGGCGCGTTTGATGAGCGGTGTCCTCCAGTGACTTGCCGGAGATTTTAATCTATTTTTTAAAAAAATTAAGGGAGGGGCGCTCTGTGGCCCCCCCTTCCCTGGGCCATTTTTATATATTATATATTTTTTTTAAGTAATGGAAGAGGGGCCAGGCGGCCCTCCTCTCGGTCCGATTTCAGCCCCAGGGACCCCATCCCCCGGGGCCCATCCTGTAGTGTGGGTGCCCTGGTCCCACCTAGGGCACCCACTGCCTTTGATGGGGACTGCAGGGCTAGCCTGAAAGCCCTCACAGTGCCTGCCAGCTGCTCGCCTCCTGTGGGACTTAACATGCAGCTCCCTGTGTGTAAAAGCAAATTGTGCTATGCTTGCTCAAAGTGGAGCACTGTTTGCTATGGCAAGCCATAGCGAACTGCAATGTCGTGAGGGTGGACACCCCGGGACATTGCTGGAGCCAGCCCTGAGGGTGGCCGTCCTCAGGGCCATCTTTGGATTCATTAGGAGGGCCCGCGCCCCCCTCCTTTGCTGGACAAAGCACCTGGGAGGTTGTGGTACCCGAGGCTGTCGGGGCCATGCAGCCCTCCTCCTTAATCACTTACATTTGCCCCAGGGAGGTGGCGGTCCCTGGGGCTGTGGGGGTTCCCCACAGGCCCCCTGTATTTTTTTCACTGTTGCCCCAGGAAGGTGTTGGTCCCGTGAGCTGTGGGGGGCACATGGCCCCGCATTAATTTCTTATTTAGCTCCGGGGAGGAGGGGGCACCGTGCGGCCCCCCACATTATGTGAATGTAAAGCCCCTGGGAGGTGGTGGCCCCCGGGGCTGCAGGGGGTCCACGCGGCCTACCCCTTTCAATAAATATTATATAAAGCCCAGGGAGGTGGCAGTCCCTGGGGGCACGGGGTGCCACATGAGCACCCCACGCACATATGCCGCTAGGATTTGGCCCACCCGGGGGCTTCTTTCAAAAGATGCGCAGAGCCTGCATGTCTTTTTTTTGTCAAGTTTGCCCGGATTCGCGGATCCAGCGCAAATCAGCAGCACAATTCCCGGCGGGGTCCCTCAGGGTTCCCACCAGCATTCCTAGGGGGTCAGGGTATTCCTACCCTGCCCCCTTTCTTTTCTTTTAATGTTTTTTCTGGGACTCTGCTTCAAGCAGAGTCCCAAGATGGCTGCCAACACTTCCTGGTTTGAAGAGTTGGCAGCCAATAAGATCTCAGCACGAGATCGGGAGGGGTCGCGGATCATCCGCGTCCCTAGATATGAAACTGGAAATTTCTATAAATAACTCCAAAACTATTGAACAGATTTACATCAAATAACAAAAAGGTATATCCCTGAACCAACATCTACCTTCGTGCCAAATTTGGTGTAATTCTGTTAAGCAGTTCAGGCTGTGGCCATGTCTAAAGGTCCTATGGGAATTAACATGGGGAAACGTGCTTTTAAGCACCCCTGGTTCTCGGCCCCTGCTTGACGGATCACCCCAAACCTTTCAAGATAGCAGCTGAAGAAAGTGTCATTTCAGTTTTGAAACTTTTGTCAAGATTTGGCAAACCTCGCCAAAGTTATTGGTAAAACAAAAACCGCTCTGCCTAGGATATCCATTTTTGTCAGTTTCTTCATGGCCATTTTCATAAGGTTTTTCATTTTTCCATTTATGTTTTAATTTTTTATAAATGTTTATATGAAACCCTACTCTAAATAATTTATTTTTTAAATATATTAATATTTCACTGGTTTGCATTGTAAGAAAGTATTTTAGTAATTTCCATTATTCTACCATTTCCTTTATTGCTTGCTTTATTTTGAAGTCTGTTTTCACCATTTTTAGATGTGCAGGTTAGTGGTTCCCCATTTCTGTTCTTTGGTAAAGATAACTTCAATTTTAATTTATTTTTCTGTACCGAGCATATCTTGGAGGAGGCAGCATATTGTTAGGATACTATTTGCATGTTTATGTGTTATTTAGGTAATAGTATAGTTTTTTCTCTTAGTAGTTTGACGTGCATCCGTTAGGTCTAAATCTGAATTACTGCATCTGTGTTTCTAATGTAAAATTGTATGTTATATTCGACTATTTTTCTAAATTTGTGGAGATGTTTGTTGAAGGTTAGTTTTATGTTTTTTCTTTTACAGATTTTGTATTAGAAGTTGAGATTCTATTTCAGGAAGATTAATGCGTTTTTAATTTTATTTGTTATAGGGAAATATAGCTGGTATTTCTTCATTCAAATATTTATTTTACTTTTCCTTATTTTTTTGTTTTTCTGGAGGTTTTTTTGTACTCTTTTAAATGTTTTTTCTGGATCTTTCTTAGATTTTATTTGGTTGTGCTGGATTGATAACATTTTTAATTTTACTTTTGCATTTTTCAACTACATTTCTGACCAATTTTTTATGTGTATTATTCTGTTAAGGATGCCATCCTGTTTACGGACACCTTCATGCTACAAAAGCATAAGACATTTTATTCTTTTACTTATTTGTTAAGTGGATCTTTTTACTGTACTGTGTTTGCTGATATTATGAATTAAGTTATTGGGTCATTCAGCAAAATGGTCTCTAGTGGATCGCCTCTTTCCTCACAGGATGCACACAGAGCATCCGGCTGACTCCCTTCACCTCTGAACCGAAGCACCTCTCATGCGGCTTACCCCAAGGATCACCCCTCAGATCCACCTTATTCAACACCTACATGTACCCCCTTGCAGACATCATCACATCCCACAGCCTCAACATAATTTCCTGCGCAGACGACACTCAACTCACCCTCTTGCCCACTGAAGACCCCTCCACCACCAGAATCTGGTTCTGTGACACCATGACACCATGACCAATGTAGCCAACTGCCTCAAACCCACCCCCAACAAGTCAGAAGTACTGATCTTCAGGGAGAACACAACCGTATGGGACCACAGCTGGTGGCCAGCAGAACTCGGACTAACACCCACACCAACAGACCATGCACGCAACCTAGGCATCATCCTCAACAGTGAACTGAACATGAAATGACAAGTCAGCGCCAATTGAACCCACATCGCCCTCACCTTAGAAACCCCCACTGGCTCCCCATCCAGAAGAGATGCCAGTTCAAGATCCTCATTCATGCATACAAAGCTCCGCATGATCAAGGACCGGCCTACAACAACCAACGACTGAACTTCTACCAACCCACAAGACACCTGCGGTCCTCCTCACTAGCCCGTGTGCACCCCCCACATCCGTCGCAGCAGGGGCCACTCTTTCGCCTACATCACAGCGAAGAGCTGGAACGACCTACCTAACATCTTCAAACAGCACCCTCCCTGGCAGACTTCAGGAAGAACTTAAGACCTGGCTCTTCGACTGAGACATCACACCCACAGCACCCAGATAACCCTACGGGTGACAGTGCTGCGCTATACAAATGCTGATTGATTTATTGATTGTCATATTATGTAAAGTTTTTATTTGTGTGAGTTTTATTTCATTGCATGTTACTTGTTTTATTTAGAGGCTTTATAAAATGTGGCAAACATTTGGTGCATTTGTTTAGTTTGCTTGGATATTTTGGTTGTAGTTCTGTTAGGGATTGTTCCAGTCTTAGTTCTTGGTAGCTTTGTTTCTTTTTTGAGGATTTATAGAAATTGGTAGAGTTTTGGGTGACTTCTTCCAAGTGTTCCTTGCAATGAATTAGGCCACCCTTCCACTGCATTGTTAGTTTTTGCCTCTTGAGAGATGGTGCTGCCATAGTCATTCCACCATGTGACATGAAAGGATTGGAATTGGAATCCGGATCGATGCAGGTGACCAACACAAGTGTCTTTGAAATAATTTACTAGGGGAGATACGTTTTCACATTTTTGGTAGAATGGGGTTATTATTAGTATGTTGTAGGGTTTGATTCCTTCCTTCACTGGGACACAGGCTATTGCTATTGTTTGTTATTTCATAAGCCATTTCTGGATTTATGCATACTCCATACTCAGTGGCATATTTATGAAGTAGTGGTGCGGTGCACTGCAGCAAGTGACATTGCTGCGCAGTACTCTCTAGTGTCAACAAAGGCACCCTTGCACCATGTTGCAAGGTGCAAGGTTGCCTGCAATGCATGCAGCATTGTTTTTGTGCAGGAAGGGATACCTTCCTACACAAAAACAATCCTGAGAGGCATATTCCTCTATCTATGTGCAGCACACATAGAAAGTAACGAGGAGAAAGAAAGATATTTGTCCTCGTTATGCCTCTCCTGGGGAGGCGTATCTTTTTGGCGCATTCCCAGGTTTACAAGGTCTTGCAAATCTGAGAATGCATCAAAAACCACAGGAGTTGTTTGGGAACACCAACACAATTCCCAATGAATGCCTTCCTAGGGCAGAGTAACGTTATGCAGCAATTTGCGCTGTGTTGAATGACTCCAGATTTTTGGGCCCACGCAAAGTGGCTTTGTGTGGCTTCAAAAATCTGACTTAAGGTTTGCATTGCCCTTGCACCACATTGCGCAGTGCAAGAGCAAGCAAACCAGGTCATAAATATGGCCTTAAATGTAGATTTTTGTAGGTGTCTTCATATACTTTTAATGAAGTGGTAGTCAAATCCTTGTATTGATGTGTGAATGTCAGGATAGTAGAAATCATAGCTTATTGAAAATCAATGATGATTTTTGGGAGATTATATTTATTTATTTTTTAGTTTGATTAGTGATACGAGCTCATTATATGTTGCTTCAGAACTCATTGATGATCACTTTTTCTCCATAAAAGTTTCTAAGTGAGAAGATATATTTTCCACCGGGACGAATCCAGTCCCCACATCCGACCTATGATTCATCGCGGTCAGCCTTAACTTTCCACTATGACCCTGTCTAGCACGACAAAATACCCACAGTTGGCGCACTATGCCTTTCAGTGCTAATTTTAATTTACATTTTATCATTTGTATCTCCGGTTACTTATTGGACTTTTGTTGTTTTGGTGTCATTTTATTTATTAACCGGTTCCATGCTGAGGATGGAACGGTTCTGTTCTCAGCCATGGTGGTCGTGTGCTGAGGTCGGAACTGTTCCATCCTCTACAGACCACCTGGAAATCTCTTTCCCTTTTCATTTTTCAGCCTCAGGTGCTGAGGAAGAGCATCCCCAGCCGCCGAGGCATTTTTCAAAATTCAGTGTAGTGATGATCAGCGCATATGCTGCGCTGACATCATTACATTGAAAGTGAAAGTGAAATGAGCCGATCAGCTCATTTGACTTTCACTGCTTCAGTGCTTGCTGGGCTACCTCAGTCCCCGAGCATCGAATCACATGGGAGAAGCGTCATTGGAAAGGGGGACCAAAAACGCTGGTTATCCCCTTGCAGAACCAGGTCCTTTTGTGATAGATAATATTGATGTCTCCACAATACGTTTTGGGCCCTTCCCTGTCACAGGCACTTGGCCCACCCACACAAGGGAGGTATCATTTCACTTTGGAAACCAAGGGGAATGCTGAGTGGTATGAGATTTGTGCCGGCGCAGTGATCCTAAAACTTTCCCACACAGAAATGTGAGGAAAATGTGATTTTTTTAGCTAGATTTGAGGTTTGCAGGGGATTTTGGGTAAGAAAACTTTAGGAGATTCATGCAAGCCACACTCTCTGGACTCCCCCACGTGTCTAGTTTTATAAATGTCTGCGTTTGTTAGATTTCCTTAGATGTCTGCCGAGTCAGGACCAAAAACACAGGTTACCCCACTTTGCAAACCAGGTCTTTTTGTGATGGATAATTTTGATGTCTCCGCAATACTTTTTGGGCCCTTACCTGTTGTGTGCACTTGGCCCACCCACACAAGTGAGGTCGAATTTGTATCTGGAGACCTAGGGGAATTTTGGGTGGTAGGAAGTTTGTGGCACCCCACAGATTCCAGAACTTCCCATCACAGAAATGTGAGGAAAATGTGCATTTTTTTAGGCCAATTGTGAGATTTGCAAGGGATTCTGTGTAACAGAACCTAGTGAGAGCCACACAAGTCACCCCATCCTGGATTTCCATGGATGTCTAGTATTAAAAAATGTACAGGTTTTCTAGGTTTCTCTAGGTGCTGACTGAGCTAGAGCCCAAAATCCACAGCTAAGCTCATTGAAGTGCAGTGTTCAATGGAAAAATGTGATGTGTCCATGTTGTGTTTTGGGCCATTTCCTTCTCGTGGGCACTGAGCCAACCCACACAAGTGAGGAACCATTTTTATCAGGAGATTTGGGGGAATGTTGGGTCGAAGAAAGTTTGTGGCTCCCCACGGATTCCAGAACTTTTCATCATAGAAATGTGAGGAAAATTTGCTTTTTTAGACACATTCTGAGGTTTACAAGGGATTCTGGGTAACAGAGCCTAGTGAGAGCAACACAAGTCTCCCCATTCTGGATTCCTCTGGGTTTCTAGTTTTAAAAAATGTGCAGGTTTGTTAGGTTTTCCTAGGTGCTGGCTGAGCTAGGGCCCAAAATACACAGGCACATTGCAAAAAAAAATCAGTTTCCAGTGGAAAAATGTGATATTCCACATTGCGTTTTGGGCAATTTCCTGTCATGGGCACACAAGTGAGGTACCATTTTTATTGGGAGACTTAGGGAAGTGCTGGTTGGAAGGAGGTTTGTGGCTCCCTACAGATTCCAGAACTTTCCATCACAGAAATGTAAGGAAAGGGTGTTTTTAGACATATATTGAGGTTTGCAAGGGATTCTGGGTAAAGAAAGTTGGATAGAGCCACACAGGTCAACCCATCCTGTATTTCCCTAGGTGTCTAGTTTTAAAAACTGTACAGTTTTGCTAGGTTTCCCTAGATGCCGGCTGAGCTAGGGCCTAAAATCCACAGCTAGGCACATTGGAAAAAAGGGTCATTATTGAGTGGAAAAATCTGATGTGTCCATGTTGCATTTTGGGCCGTTTCCTGTCACGGCACTAGGCCTACCCACACAAGTGAGGTACCATTTTAATAGGGAGACTTAGGGGAACACAGAATAGTAGAACAAGTGTTACTACCAATTGTCTTTCTATGCATTTCTTCCTTCTAAATGTAAGACAATGTGTAAAAAGAAAAATCATTTTGAAAAAGGCCCTCTAATTTACATGCTTTTATGGGTACCCACAAATTCAGAAATGTGCAAATAACCACTGCTTCTAAACTTCATATCTAGTTCCCATTTTAGAAATAAATAGGTTTCCTTGAAGCCTATTTTTCACTCTTTATATTTTACCAAATGAATTGCTGTATACTCAGCACCCAATTAAAAACCATTGCAAGGTGCAGCTCAGTTATTGTCTCTGTGTACCTCTAGTTCTTGGTGAACCTAAAAGCCCTATATATCTCCACAACCAAAAGGGGCCTGCGGACATAATGGTATATTGCTTTAAAAAAATCTGCCATAGTTATATGAAGTTACAGGTGAAAAAGTAGGCACAAATGGCAGTTTTTTGCAACTCAATTTCAATATGTATTTATTTCAACTGTTACTTTCTATTAGAAAACCATGAAGGATCTACACAAATATCCCCTTACTGAATTTGGAATTTTGTCTTCCTTTTAGAAAGGTATAGCTTTCTGGTATTCATTATTGGTTTTACACCCATTTCTACCATTAACTGGAAGGAGGTTGAAAGCATAAAATATAGGAAAATTAGGCCATGTCCCAAAAAAATGCCAAAATTGTGTAGAAAGATTTGGTTTTTCTGACAAACGTCTGCCTGCTCCTGAAAGCTGGGAAGATGATGATTTTAGTTCTACAAACTCTTCGTTGATGCCATTTGCAGGAAGCAAAAACTTTCTTCTGAAGCATTCTGTTTTCCTTTTTTCCCAAAAACCCCAAATTAACTGTATTTTGTCCAATTTCACAGTCCCCTCCAAAGCAATCCACAAACCCTTGGTACCTTTTAAATCCTCGGGATGTGGGAACAAAGGACGCAAATTTGCCATAGATGCCTTATGTGGACAAAAAGTTATGGGGGCCTAAGCGCAAACTACCCCAAATAGCAAAAAAAGGCTTAGCACGGGGCACGGGGGGGGGGGGCGGGGAGCAGAGCAGAGAAGGGGTTAAAATATTCTGTACTTTTCTAGATTGGTTTTTGATTTTTCTTTTGTTGTGTCTTAACTTTATTAGTATTTAGGTACTGCATAAATATTCTAAAGTTAAGCCTGGTTGCTCTGTGCCCCAGCTACCAGGAATTGAGCTGAAGTTCATTAAGTGACTTTTGTGGTTCACCCTGACAAGGATTGTGATTATTATTTGAAATAGGTTCTCTACCTCTTCAACTAAAAATCTAATGTCATTACAGGAATGCATACAGAATTACTCTTTCAGCTTTCTACAGGTCAAACTATGAGGGTGGAATCTCCCTACCCAGTCTTAAATACTATTACTTGGCTTCTTAGTAGTGATCATTATTGACCAGGCCTTTTACTCACTGATGGAATCCTAAATCAGATGGATTAACATCAAGTGGGCTATAAAACATATTTGTATTATTTGTAAGAAGGTGATGAAGTATCCTCTTTGCCACCAACTAAGGACCATTTTTAAAAGCTTGGCAGGCAGCCACAAAGGTAATTGGCTGGAAAGGAGGTTGACCAAAATAACACCATTTTCAAGAGACAAGTATTGAGTGAGGTGACGAGTTTGAGGGACTTCCAGTCTCTGAGGCCTCAAAGGTATCCCTACACTTGGAAATGCTGTGGTATGGGGAGCCTGAATTATTTCGACCAGCTCCAGACTGTATTTGGTTTGGTAGAAAGGTGGAGGGACCTCCATGACTGGACAGGCCTTTTATTCCAGTGGGCATTTCGCTGTTGGGCTGGAGCCCTTGAGGGCCAGTTTGCAGCAGGCATGGGAGACTTCAAGAGAAAAGAGGGAAAGAGAGGAAGGAAGGGGGAAGGTAGAGACAAAGTGATCAGCTAGGAAGAAGAGAGGGAGGAGAGAAGGAGAAAGAGAGAATCGATAGATGGAAAGTACGAATTTTTGCAAGAAGTCGAAGGGAGCAGTGCTGATTTGAGCATTTTTACTAGGGCTGCTTTTGGTTCCCCAGTCTGGCCCCAGGGGACCTTCAACTCTGACACCTTTTAGTATGTTATGGTATTGAGAAGTAAGCATTGCATGATTTCACCCCCTTGGAGGCCAAGCTTCTGTTTAAGGAGTTAGTGAGAGTGGTGACTTCCCAGACATGCAAAACTCTGATTAATAAAATCTCAGACTGTCCATAATATTTACGAGAAATATGGAAGTGAGATCTTGGAGGACTAGAAAATGAGGTTTGGAAGATATAAGTCTATATCCTACAGAGGTAATTATTCAGTCCAGCCTCAGGCTAAGGCCCTGATTATGGTTTGTGTGAAGCAGAATAATTGCATGTTTTACAATGACAATTCAACTCCTCACAATCACAGGTTATCCATGTGTAACACTGCAACGGAATTACCGACGCGAAACAGCTGGATGTGACTCTGCATTCAGTATTTCCATTAGCAAAATCACATGCAGAAACCTTGAACCCAGTATTTCCAGGTGTGGAAAAAAATTATTTTACCAGTTCAGCCCCAGGGTCCTAGGGTGGGGAAATATCACCAACAAATCCTCTAGGTCTAAGCCGGTGATAGTAGTTTTTGAGAAATTAAGGTTCAGAATTTATAGATATCTGGGCGGTTGGGTATGCGGGAGTCCTGCAGGAGTCCCACAGGCATTCAACTTCAAAAATTAGAGATATCTGATTGGCCAATGTGGCTTTTTTCTATCAGCTCCTTCGCTCCTGCATGTGCGAGAATATGGGCTGGCCACAATATAAGGGGAAATGTTGCTGTCAGCATTGCAGGACCCAAGGATTCACATAAGGGGTCATTGCAGGGGTACCCTGACCTGCTGGACCTTGTGAGGGAGGATCAGGGGACCCCCCTGGTGCCACATTTAACAAAAAAAATGCTTTTATGGGTTGCTGTTATCCTGTGGGTCTTCCAATGGAGCCAGTGCAACCCCAACTCCCATTACTCCCCTAAGATCAATAAACAATTTTAAAAAATCAACATATGTGACGGGTGTCTTTGGGGCAGGCCAGTCCATCCAGCCAGCCAAGCACATGCCACACATGGTGGAGGGCACACCACCCATGGAGGGTTGGACGGAGAACTTGGCTGAAGGCTGTGCATGGCAGTGGGTTGGTGACCTGCAGGGGTTTAACACACAGTCGGCTGACTCGCCACAGCCCACGCAGGTGGGAGTGGGAATGGTAAGAAGATTACTTTACATTAAAACACCCAGAGAAATTCACTCAAAAAACAGAGGTTAAAGTGACCTTGAAGTTATATATGGCAAACATACCTTGCTTTACATTTAAAAAACTCACAAATTGAAAAACACAAAGGTTAAATTGACATTATAGTTGAAAATATCAGTTTAAATGTAACATTTTGCACTCAAAAAACATGGACATATTTGTATATATATATATATATTCACTGAAAAAAACACTGGTTAAATGAACGTTATAGTCAGGCTGACATTTCACTCGTACAAAACCAGAAAAATTCAGCTGTTATAGTTATCTGAGCTAACTATAACTTGCTCCCCCGCAATGCACTGCTGATGATGTCACATATTACATCACTCATGACATGATCAGTGGCATCACTGATGACATCACTGATGACATCTCAAATGACATCACTGATCCATTCACTCAGGCACTACCCGTGCATTCATCTAATTACCCAGACACTACCCATGTACTCATCCAGTGAGCCAGGCACTACCATTGCACTCATGCATTCACTGAAGCACTCCCCATGCAGTCATCCAATCGACTAGGCACTACACATGCACTCATGCAATCACACACGCACTAGTCGTGCAGTCATGCAATCACCCAGGCACAACTATTTCAGTCAACCATTCACCCAGGCAAGAGTAGTGCCTAAGTGATTGGATGAGTGCATGGGTAATACCTGAGTGAATGCATGAGTGCTAGGATACTGACTGAGTGATTGGATGAGTGCATCAGTAATGCCTGGGTGATTGGATGAGTGCAAGGGTAGTGCCTGGGTCATTGAATGAGTGCATGGGTAGTGTCTGAGTGGTTGAATGAGTGCATCGGTTGTGCCTGAGTGAATGGATGAGTGCAAGGGTAGTGCCTGGCTCATTGGATGAGTGCATGGGTACTGCCTGGGTGATTGGATGAATGCATGGGTAGTGCCTGAGTAAATGGATGAGTGCAAGGTTAGTGCCTGGGTGATTGGATCAGTGCATGGGTAGTGCCTGAGTGAATGGTTGAGTGTAATAGTGTTATTTGGGGTTATATGGCCCTAAGACACATTGTCGACATTGCTAAGTTAGCATGAGTTTTGCTTGCCCTATGCTGCTGCTTTTGCGCACGCCTCTGCTAAGCATTTGTTTTCGCGACACTTTGCCTCTGCCCTGTGCATGATAACAGATTGTTTTTCACGTTCTCAGCCTTCCCTTCAATTCTGTCTGAACATAATGTGCAAGGTTGGTCAACAATGTCTCTTGTTATTCTGTTCTGGTCAGTCCCTATTACCTAGACAAAACATGTTACCAACAGCTGCAATGCAGAAGAATCGTGCTTTGATATAACGTTGTTGCATGTTTTTGAAACACACTCGAAGAAAGCCGTTCCATGGAGCTGAGCGCTGCTGTTCCTATGATGTAAACCCTTGGGTTTAGGCTTTCAGGTAGGGGTCTGCAAACAACGCCTAGAGATCTTCTGTTATATAAAATAACTTCTTACTGCCTTGGGGAGGGTGATTAGGCCCAGTTATTTTGCCTTTTTCACAGTCTTTATATAATGACAACTCCCTTTATATTCTATGGTATTGTAACACTGCTAATGATTCTTGCCTTATGCATTTTGCTGCTAGTTGTGGTTCGCATACTGTTTCATGAATCACTATAGTCAAAATAAACATTTTGAACTTATTTAGTGACTCTGATTATTTTTATTGTGGACAAGTACGTGAGAGCGAAAGAGTGTCTTGTTCCCGTGACTCTGAGGTGAGTCGGGAGTGCTCTTGTTCTGGGTTGTCTAAACATTCGTAGTTTCTTGATATTTGTAGGAGACCGAATGAGACACTATTGCTAGTCGTTTGGGATTTTGGGTACTAAGGTGATAGGAGGTACACCCCTATTTACTGAGGTCCTGTTTTCTTGTGCATAGTTCTGTGTATGAGCAGAATACCCGCAACATGGCGCCGCCAACGCTTGGTCTGGTTCTTATCTGTGAGACGCTTGAGTAGTGATCATGCTGGTCCACAATACCCTCACTTCTGTTTCCGGAGACAGCTGTGACGGAGTAGCCTCCTATATTGACGTTTTTATACGTTTATTCAAGCTTGAAGTTTTAAAAGGTATGTCTTTTCTACTAACCCGAGTTTGCGCTGCTACTCTTTAAGTTGTTCTACTCTCTTCTCTGTTATGGCTGTAGTTGACATTCCGGCTCATAGCAGAGCCGCGCTGAGGGCGCACTTGACTCATTATGCAGTTCCTGATGCTGGGGCCGCACTTATTTTTGTGGTGGAAGCCAATCCGGCTCACCAGTTTGAAGTTTTTTACTCTTGGGTCACATTTCCGGCAGTGGATGGCACTGATGATTTGTTTCACACATATGCTGCCACCGCCGTTCCTCAGCAGTATCAGCCTTATAGAGCGCTTGAAATTCCGCTTACAGCTTGGCAACACCGTATTTGGTTTAATGGCGCCCTTCCTCACCCATTAACAGTAGTCCGTTTGGGCCCTTTATCTATAGATGGGGCCACATGGCCCGTTTTGGCTGGGTTTACCCCACACCCACGTGCTTTTACAACTGCAACTCTGGCAGAGCTCCGCGTCTTACATACATCATTGGTTACCATCTATAGAGCTGTAATACAGTACGTAACACGCACCGTCCAGGTGGGACCACCTGGCACTACGGTGCAATCTGCGGGTCCTGGTGGCGTAACCATCAGTCCTGTTGTTGTTAATTCTGTCATGGGCAAGCACCCACAGAATAAGGATGAATTTCCTTATTGGCTTGCTGAGAAATTTGGACAGATAGAAGCTGTCTTTCCTAATACCACTCTTGTGGATAAACACAGGATCTTAACTATTAGTTTACCTAAAGACTTAATTCCTGAATTGGCTGATTGTAACACCTGGGGCAGGGTGTTTGCAGCGGTATATTCTATGTGTTTCGGCACCCCCTCCATGACCGTGCTCCCCTCTGTGATTAAACGCGTTCAGGATGAACACGGCGCAGAAGCGGCTGTTGTGCTGGGGTGAGACTGGTGGGAGTGTTCGAAGTGGTTGCTGATATGATCCTTGTGAATGTCAAGGGCGATGCCGTTAGCTTTCAGGTGGCAAACCTCTTAGAGGCGTTCGCGGAGCCTGACATACCGCGAGAATTACCAAAGATTATTGCAAAGGCTTACAAAACCATAGGCGGCAATAGTCTGGGAAATAAGCCTACGACTCAAACACAAATGCAGTCTCAAGTACAACAGAAAGCCCAGCCTGACAAGGATGGGCGCCCTTTCTTTCCTAAAAAGAATTGGCAAAGAAATAAGAAACAGGGTTCCCAACAACAGAAGCAGGGTTCGCGTGCCAGTTCACCGACCCCTGATGATTCTGAACGTACTTATGACTTGCGCGATCGCGCTAAAATTAAGTCTCCTGATAGATTTCAGGTTCCTGATCAGCATTCTCCTCGTTCTTTACAGGAAACATCAGGCTCACAAGCCGGTGGAGGGGATCGCCAGGATCGGGGTAGATGTCAACCTGCGTCACAACTTCGTGAACAGCCTCGACAGTTTGAAGTCAAGGACAAGCAGGGTGATTCCACACGAACCCGTCCTCCTTTTCAAAAGAAAAAGGTTGCCGCATTAACAGCGAGATATGCCACAGACGGTGAGGACGCAACTCATGGATAGGACTTGGGCAGTGTCTCTGCTCTACAGCGCGGCGTAAGTTACCATAGTCAGGGAGGCTCTACGTCCCCGTCTGGATGTGACAGCAACTGACACATTTGTTAATATTGAGACTGCAGATACCCGGGTTGCCCCCCCGGATAGACTACACAAAGTCCTTTTCCTAATTGAAGGTGATATACTGCGTCCCATTAAGGTTGTGTTCTGGGAGAATCTAACCGCTACATATGACATTTTATTGGCGGAAAAAGATTGGCCGCCACCCTTTGTGTTAGCCTCTTCTAGAGGGGAAGATGTGATACTTCCGAGTTTTTCACGTTGTGTCCCTGAGGAACGAGCGCAGGCTCTTGCGGAGGAATGGGCTTTGGCCTTAGCCCCAGCGGTGTATCGCAATCAGGTGGGTTGGGACGTTGATTCGCCAGCTCATGAGATACCATTGCGCTCTATGCCACAACCTCAACCTCAATATCCCATCAAACGAGAAGCGAAGGCTTCTGTTTGTGACATTCTCAGACAATTGGAGTATCAGGGGGTCATTGAGTCATGTGTATCACCTATGAATAATCCTCTTTTTACTGTCCCTAAACCTGATGGTTCTTTTCGGATTGTATTGGATTATAGAAATTTGAACAGCCATTGCCGCACCTTTGCGGTACAAAACACACACAGTTCAGCGCTGGTGAGTAATATTGTTCGTAAAAAATACAAAATGACACTTGACATTTCCAATGGTTTCTACAGTCGCAATCTCGACCTTGCGAGTGGTGACCTGACAACATTCAGTGCCGTCGGAAATCAAAGAAAATTCACAAGATTGCCAATGGGCTACAAGAACAGCCCCGGGGCATTTGCGGCACGCATTGTGTCTTTGTTGCATGACATTGACCCCGAGGCCTTGTCGTATGTTGATGACATATATTTGATTGACGACGACCTCGCGCCGCATCTTGACCGAGTCGACCACATAATATTGTCTTTTGCCGACTACGGTTATAAGTTTAATTTTGCAAAGTCACACATTGCCCATCTGACAGTGATCTTTTTGGGCTACGAGCTCAATAATGAGGGAAAGGGTCTAGCACCTCATTTCCTAGAGAAATGTGCACATTTGCAACCACCTTCTTCTTTGAAAAAGTTACAATCCCTGCTGGGTTTTTTAAACTTCGGGAGGACTTACATTCCCGATTATGCCCAGCGTATCAAACCGCTTTATGCGTTGATACAACCTAAGTTTTCTTCCGCCAGCTGGCTTCCGGAACGTACTTTCTTTCTGCATGCTTTGCAGGCGGATCTGCTTGTGACTAACTTCTTAATGACTCGTGATAACACCACCAACCTGGTAATACGTATCGTTTCTGGGGCAGTGGGTTTCACGTACTTAACATTCAATGAAGGTGACACAATACCTATCGCATACAAATCACACTTGAACACTGCAGCGGAAATGCGCTTTTCCTCTGTAGAAAAAATCTTGACGGCAGTGCAGATGGCGATTCTAAAGGAACGCTCACTGGCGCAGGGCAAACGCATTCTTATGGTTACTCCCTTCCCTGCTTTGGAAGCGGTGACTAAAGCTAGTGTGCCTAACTCTAAGGCATTGCACCCACGTTGGATTCAGTGGGCTACTTCTTTGACATCTTCGGATGTCACTTTTGTCTTTGATCCATCGCTTCAGACTCAGGAGTTTTTGCAGTATGAATTTGTTCATCCTCCTCCTTTGTCGCTTCTTCCTCTGAGTGAATACAAATGCATCATTTATACCGATGTATCGGCGCAACCGGCCATGGGTTCCAAACATGCTTATTCTGCGGCTTGTGCTATTGTGGCTGGCTCCATTGAATATGGAGAGTTTAAGTCATCCATTGTGCACACACAGGCACTAGGAGACTGCACGGCGCAATTGGCCGAGCTGCGTGCTCTTGTTCTAGCTCTAGAGTTTGCTGATCCTCTTGTGAATACTCTTATTGTGTGTGATTCATACTATTGTGTCAAGTCGTTCAATGACAACTTATTCTTTTGGTCTCAAAATGATTACCGTGATTCTAACGGCAGCGCAATTAAGCATAAAACGCTTTGGGTTCGAGTGGCAGATCTTAAACAACGTCTGCCTCTCACACACGTTATTCACACTTTTGGCCATCAGCGTATCGGAACACACGCTCTTGGGAATTCTCTGGCTGATGAAGCAGCCAAGTCTGCAGTAGCCACGTGTTCCGTAGCAGCAGTTACAAGATCTATGACTAAGGTTGATAATGAAATTCTGGCAGCGGTCGCTGCAACTAGGGAGGGAGGTAATTATCCTGCGGGTTTCCCTTCTAAAAACTCTTATCATGTAACTCCCAAACAGGTTCCTTATGCTACCATTCTTTCAGTTGGGGATCGGCTGATTCCCAACTCTGACCGCAGACAAGCTTTGATCAAGGCCGCACACAAAGGCATTGCTTCGGCACATGCTGGTGTGTCTGCAACAGTCTCTATTCTTCCTCAACGTTACTGGTGGCGTGGTTTATATAAACCGACTTGTAACTATGTTCTTTGCTGTGATGTTTGTCAACAAATCAAGCCTTCTACGGTCCCGCGTCCGCCACAAACACAGCTATGTATTTCTAATAGACCTTTTGGCTGTGTCTATCTTGATCACTGCGGTCCTCTTTCTTCTGATACTGCATACAAGTATATCTTGGTTGCGGTTGATTCGTGCACTCGATTCCTGTGGGTATGGCCACAACGTGGTGCTGACGCTCGAAATGTCATCGGGATGTTTGCCTGTGGTACCTTCCATTCTGACCAAGGTCCAGCGTTTGCCTCTAAGGCTTACAAGGATGCAATGAAGTCGTTGGTGGTACAGGTGCAGTTTTCGTCTCCATACAGGCCTGAGGGCAATTCAGTTGTGGAGCGAATGAACCGTGACTTAAAGCAATCCTTGACAGCTAGAGTCTTAGGTACTGGCAGGGACTGGCTGTCCCACTTGTATGGGGTCCAACGTGCATTAAATAATCTCCCTAGAAGATCTCTGGGTGGGCGGACCCCTTACGAAATGCTCTTTGGCTTTCACATGTTTGTTCCTGACCTTGATGGTCTGGACATTGTGGCGGCTGCCTCTAAGTTTGACGTAGATAATCATTCTGCTATGTTACAGGATCTACAAAAGTCCTGTGATACTCTGGCAACTGAGCATTTACCATCTTTGCCTGCTGATGCACAACTGATTCCTGTTACCGGTTGGCTTCCTAAAGTTGGAGATCTGGTGCGGGAGAAGATTGAAAATAAAAAGGAGTTTGGACCCTCTTATCGTGCTCCGGTTTCTGTACTTGGACTGAAGGGTACTCGTACTGTCATTCTACCACCATTGCCAGGTCGCAAAGACAACAGATACATCTCAGTGGACAATGTCAAGTTACACCGTGTGGCCGATTCTGAATAGTGTGACACCTGCAGTTTCGTGCAACGCAATATCCTTAGCACCATTAACTTTGTCATCATCTGCTGCCACACGGATGTCTGCTCATTTGAAGGACACTGTAATTGATCTTCAGCCTGTGCGACAATCATCTTCTGCGATGGATCTTGTGTGTCCTTTTCCGGCTACTGATTCCGTGTGTGAGATACCATCTAGCCCACGAGTACAAATGGACGATTCAACACTTTCGCCTTTGCTAGCAAGTCCAGTGAGTGCCTGTGAAGGAGAACGGGCACACCTTTCTTCTACTTCGTCCTCCTCGACATCCAGTTTGCCTGATGCACCTAAGTCTAAGTTGCGTATCTTTTACTCCTGGTTCAAAAAGACATACTTCGTTCCCCCATGGACCTACATTTGGTTGGTGCTTATCTTAATATTCCTCTTCATGTCAATTGGATTTGTGACAGTGTTCTTTTTACTTATAAATGGCCATTATCTCCCTGACCGCTCTGCGGTAAAAATGGTCAATGGAACTTTGGCTCCTCACACATCGTCCCATATCATGAAACATGACAAGACTTTTGTGAATATTTCAGCTTTTCCTGTTCATGATGGCATCGTTTGGGACAAAGTAGCTTATGAAATCCATGGCCCGACAGCGGTCCTTAGAGTTCCGTACTTACTTTGCGTCTCATTAGGAGATGTGGTGACACAGGGCATACATTTGCATGATTGGGATGTGCAGGCAGTTCATGCATTGTTTTCAGACTTAAAATATTATGCTGCCTTTGATGCTGAAGATTTGTATTTAAATTCTGCCAATTATGGTGATCTGTTTTGCTATCAACATTATGGGCATCATTTTATACACAAATCAAACACCATGAGACCTGTTTTAAATTTTACCCAATGGGAACATTGTCCAACTCCCTTACAAGGGAGTTCTAAAACTCTTAGAGATAAGTTCACCTATTTTTCTAACTATGATTTGACTAATCCTGAATCCTACTTATTTTAGGCTTCAAAAATCCCCTACATCGAAGTACCTGTTATCCCACACTAAACTAATTTACGCCAACTCGTTTAGATCGCAGTTGGCCACACACGGTTATGACCATTGGAAACAGACTATAGATTTAAAATCAATCTGGGGCACAAAGTCATGGCAGGTTCAGGGCACTGAGGCATTACATTGTGCCTGCCTGATCCCGACTCAATTGCTGTTTTTAAATCGAACCATTTACCAAACATCCTGTTATGGCCTTACAACTGTCAAAAACCTAAATACCCCCTTCATTCCATCATTAACTGAATATAATAATTGGTGGTTGCATAATAACTACCCCCTTGAGGCTTTGCAGGCTCTCCTTCAGAATGCCTCCTTTAATGTTTCTGAAATTGATCCATTAGGATGGTTGTTGTGGCAATCTAATGCTAATGCATGGCAGTTGTGTTTCTATAATGTTACACCTGGTTTCTTTCAGACTAAGCCTGATCCTCGTTATCCACCTCATCATTCTGTGACTACATACTCGGTTGGTAAATTGTGCCAGCAGTGGCTAGAACACTCTACCCTTGCATCTGTCAAACAGCACCTTTCCATCCTATCGAATGATATTGATTTGACTGATTTTCGCCTCGGCCCACGTAATCCAAGGGCCAAGAGATTTCTTTATGCCTCTTATAATGAAATTTGGAAACTTTCACAGATGGAAGCCGCCTTCCGTCTGCGTCAAATTGACCAGGCAAACTTGGAAAAAGTCCTTGCTGTAGTAGACAATAGCATTAACACGCTTTCTTCACGCATTTACACCTTAGACAATATTGTTTCTTCTGTAATAGATATTGTGCAAAGTGATGTTTCTGTGTTATATCATGGTCAGAATCAGTTAAGGTCGGTCATGCAATTTGCTTGGACGTTGCAGACACTGAAAATGGGTAAAGTGCCTTGGGATTACTTGAATGCCACTGCTTTATTTTTGCCTTTTAACCTGACTGATAAACAGAAGTTTATGTCCATGAAAGATGCTGTATATACGCTGTTACATATTGAACAATTGGAGCCTTTGCCGTTCTCTGTAGCGGAAACTGACTCTGCTGTTTGGTTAATTCATGGCGTTATCACTTTGCCCTTTTCACTTTTTCAATTTGAATCATGTATGCAACACTTTCCTGTTGGCCGCTTTGAACCACTTGGCACTGCTTTTCTGCATGAATTATGGGTCCTGCCCTTTGCTTATCGGTGTTTGAGGGAGGATAAAGAAGTTTTCCTCACAGGGGAGGACTGTGTTTTGGTAGTGGGTCACTCTCTTGTGTGCAAACACGTGAAGTTGCACGGTGAGTGTAACCTGTCAGCGCCCAATCTAGCATGTTTTTTGAAAGGGACCCCAGTACCATCCATCACGCCTGTCTTTACATTGATTACTAACGGCAGCTATCTCATTTTAAACAATCAAGACTGCTGTGGTTTGCGGGCGGGTGTCCCATACTTGGTAACTGTTTCCCAGCGCGTAACTTGCTGTAGCAATGTCCTTTTCCCGCACCCGCAAGGGAGTTTAGATTCTTCGCTTTGGCCTTCCATTCCGACTTTGAAAACAGAGTTCAACAAGTTGAGCAGGCTCAAAGCCCTTTTATTCCAACAGGAGGTGGCCCTCACTTCCGCCCGTGAAACATTCAGACTGCAGGTGGCTCGGACCTCAAGTGAGATACAGTCGCTTCTTAACACTAACCTCCCACTTCATTTTGGGGAATTAATTCACCAAATATTTAATGCATCTGATACGACAGGCCTTGCCCATTTTTTTAAATGTGTGGGATCTGGCCTGGTCTCTCCCTTTCAAACTATATTCGGGGTAATACCGGCTTTTATTCATTCTCTCTTTTGCAGTGTTTTCGGAGGGTTTCCCTTAATATTGGCGCTGGCTGCTGGTGTCCTGCTTCTCCTCCTTGTGCTTCGCAATGGCTGCTTGCTTTGTGGCTCTGCACAGCCCGGCCCAGCTACAACTGTATCGTGATCGCCTATATGAGGCTTTTGGATGCTTGCCTTTAGCCACACTTGGCGTAACATACGACTTGACATTCCGCTTTGCCTATTTTACTTGCGTGCAACCAGTGTTCATTGCAAATGATGTCATTTCTCCTGGGCGATGGAGCTTTGCTTATCGAACTGGTGGTGTCCAATCCCTGATTTCAGCCGGTTGATGGGTCCCGTAGAGGCTCATGACGTGGCTTGTTCTGTGGATGGTCCAATGACACGTGCAGCTTTACTTGGTATCTTGGATCAATGGGATATCTGTGCGGCTGCGCAGACTTTCCTACAACGAACTTTCATTGAATATCACGCAAGTGTGCCTTTTCTATTTTTGGATGCTCCTGTTTGTGAGGAACATGATTGTTCCTTCGACTTACTAAATTGGATGTCATCGTTTTTTTCCACAATGACAACGATGATCTATTGGAAGGAATTGTATTCCTTTGTACCCAAACCTTCATGGATTGACTACTTGGGTCGTCCCTACTCCACTGTCTCACGTACAGACTCTTTTGTTTCAAGCTCACCGTGCCTTCAGCTTTTTTCGAACTTTCCCTTTTTTCTCCGTTTTTTTTTTTTTTAGAAAGTCCCTTACCAATATTTTAAACAATGCCTGACTTTTGAACTCTGTTTTTGTTCTTCTGTCTATGTCCTACTGACTTACCAGGGGGAGGGTGTTATATGGGGTTATATGGCCCTAAGACACATTGTCGACATTGCTAAGTTAGCATGAGTTTTGCTTGCCCTATGCTGCTGCTTTTGCCCACGCCTCTGCTAAGCGTTTGTTTTCACGACACTTTGCCTCTGCCCTGTACATGATAATAGATTGTTTTTCACGTTCTCAGCCTTCCCTTCAATTCTGTCTGAACATAATGTGCAAGGTCGGTCAACAATGTCTCTTGTTATTCTGTTCTGGTCAGTCCCTATTACCTAGACAAAACATGTTACCAACAGCTGCAATGCGGAAGAATCGTGCTTTGATATAATGTTGTTGCATGTTTTTGAAACACACTCGAAGAAAGCCGTTCCATGGAGCTGAGCGCTGCTGTTCCTATGATGTAAACCCTTGGGTTTAGGCTTTCAGGTAGGGGTCTGCAAATAATGCCTAGAGATCTTCTGATATATAAAATAACTTCTTACTGCCTTGGGGAGGGTGATTAGGCCCAGTTATTTTGTCTTTTTCACAGTCTTTATATAATGACGACTCCCTTTATATTCTATGGTATTGTAACAATGCTAATGATTCTTGCCTTATGCATTTTGCTGCTAGTTGTGGTTTGCATACTGTTTCATGAATCACTATAGTCAAAATAAACATTTTGAACTTATTTAGTGACTCTGATTATTTTTATTGTGGACAAGTATGTGAGAGCGAAAGAGTGTCTTGTTCCCGCGACTCTGCGGTGAGTCGGTAGTGCTCGTGTTCTGGGTTGTCTAAACATTCGTAGCTTCTTGATATTTGTAGGAGACCAAATGAGACACTATTGCTAGTCGGTTGGGATTTTGGGTACTAAGGTGATAGGAGGTACACCCCTATTTACTGAGGTCCTGTTTTCTTGTGCATGGTTCTGTGTATGAGCAGAATCCCCGCAACAATAGTAGAGCCTGGGTGATTGAATGAGTGCATGACTTGTGCATGTGTGATTGCATGAGTGCATTCGTAGTGTCTGGTTGATTGGATGAGTGCATGGGTAGTGCCTGAGAGAATGGAAGTGTGTATGTCTAGAGTCTGAAAGAATGGATGAGTGCAAGGATAGTGTTTGAAGGATTGGATGAGTGCATGGGTTGTGCCTCAATGAATGCATGAGTGCAAAGGTAGTGCCTGGGTGAATGAATGAGTGCATGGGTAGTGCTTTAGGAAATGGATGAGTCCAAGGGTAGTGCCTGGGTCATTGCATAAGTGCATGGGTAGTGCCTGAGAGAATGGATGAGTGCATAAGTAGTACCTCAGTGAATGACTTAACTGAAACTTGGACTAATGAAACTTCTGAGCCCAACTGGATTGCAACGTTGCCAACAGGATATGAAATGGCAAGTGCAAACAGGGAAAGGAAAAAGGGAGGAGGCATAGCAATTATATACCGCTCCAGTTTTAAGGCTACGTTTGACCTTACCCAGCATCTTGGAATAGAAGCCATGACCTTCAACTTCAAATGTAGTAATACTTCGTCCTTCCCTAGATTACTCCTGTACCGGCCACCGGGGCCAAGGGCCCCGTTTACACAATCACTACAAACACTCATGGAATCGTGCCAAGATTCCCCCACTTTCACGGTGCTTAGGGATTTTACTTTTCATCTTGGATGCAGAAACAACGCGGACACATCCCTTCTGATAGATAATATGGCAGGTTTAGGGCTGACCCAGATCATCACAGAGCCCACTCATAAGGCCGGTCATACACTAGATGGTATCTTCACTAATAATCTCAATATTATCTTGAACAAAATACTGCAGTTAAATCAATCAATAAAATCTTTATTCGATCTATATACAAACAGATCATAAAAGCACCATTTAATCAATACAACGTAATCAACAAATATTACTAAAACCAAAAAAACAATTAAAATCTTATGGATGTTGAGAGTCTTTTAAGTCACAATCTCTTAATACACCTGCATTTGTACATGGTTACCATGGTTTAAGGTGACAGATCCCTCAGCTTTCTCTTCCTCAGACAAGCCCACAAAAAGGATGCTACCGAAAAGCAGATAAAAGGGTCAGAGAGAGCCTTTAGAAAATACAAAGCCACCCTGCATTGGGTAAAATTATATCGCCTTAAAATTGGGAGGATAAAAACTTCTCTTTCAGTTTGATAAAACTTGCAAAACAGTACTAGATGTAAATCTGACTGGGACGAATGATTGTCACACGGGCATGGGCTCAAATCTGCATGCTTGAATTTCTTTTCTGGATACCCAAGCATCAGGGGGATGAAGTTCAAACGGAAGCGTAGCAGAATAAATCTATGCTGAGCAATAGTGATGAGGGAGAGATATGAATAACCTCCCCTAGGTCTTGGCGGGATACAATCGTATGCAATAGACGCCTTTTGGCGCTGATTCTTTTCCCTCCAAATGAAATTGGCCCTCAACATATATAGCTCAATTATTTTTTGTTTTGAGACCTTGCTACAAGAGGCAGGGTCCGTAAATAATTTCCCCTGCCCAATTGCATTCAGTTCCACCTCTACGTATCTAAGCCAGCCAATCCTGCTATGGCCCTCCAGCTTCAGGCAGTCACCAATTATGCGTTGAGTTAGATTGACGGTGGTCCTGCGCCAAATCGAGATCCACAGCAGGATTGGCACCAATCTAATGGCATCAGCTAGATAGGCTAAACCCAGTTCAGAGTGCAGGATATAGTTGGAGAATGAATGTGGGAGCGAGACCCTGGTTTTAAAAAAGCTATCTTCCATTCTCTGTAGTTGGTCAATTTGGGCCAAACACCCGCCCCATAGGTTGCTGCTGCCTTTGTTTTTGCATAATAAATGTTTTTAATCGTGTCCAAAGGACTGGCTCCCAACTTCTTGGCGAAGCCCTTTATTGCTTGATGGCTTCTTTCCATACCTAGGACTCTGGCTGCCACCAGATTTGTCCAGGAGTGCTTTTTGTCAAAAAAGACTCCCAGGTAGGAAAAAGACTCAACCACTTCGATTTTCTTTGAAGCCAGATGGAAATAAGGGGATTTTGCTCCTCTGGCAGCTCCCGCTATGATGATAAAGGATTTTGTTTCATTCACTCTAAGATCTAATGAGGCCATGAATGAAGCATATGAAGTTATGAGGCTCTGGAGGGCTACCCCTGTCCTAGCGATTAGGACAGCGTCGTCAGCATACACCAGTATTGGAAGGGGGATGTTATCAAATATAGGCACGTCTAAGGATGAGTCAGACAGGGCCACCTCCACCCCGTTTGTATAGATGGAAAAAAGAAACGGGGCGAGGACGCATCCCTGCCTGACCCCTTTCTCAATCCTGAAAGAGCGCGTGCATTCCCCATTTATGCCATATCGAACACATGCAGTTGCATTGGCATATAACTGACGTATGAACCGTATAATCAGGGGATTAATCCCCATCTCCTCCATCATGGACCACAGCTTCTGGTGGGACACACAGTCAAAGCTGGCTGACAGGTCTATAGAGGGCATGTAGATCTTTCCGCCTTTTGCCTTAGTATATTTATCTATACAAAGGGAGAGATTGAGGCATTGATCCACTGTCCCCTTCCCCTTCTGGAAGCCATATTGTGCCTGCTTCAAGATGTTATGGTTTTGTGCCCATTCCTCCTGTCTAGCTAATAGGAGCCGACCCATGAGCTTGGCTGTGGTGTCCAGAAGGGAAATGGGTCTGTAGTTCATCGGGCTGCACCTGTTTTCCTTCTTATAGATTGGAACTATTACGCTGTGGTTCCACGATGGTGGGGGACCCTCTACGGCTATGCTATTAAAGACATTTGTTAGTAGGGGTACCCACATATCGTAATTATCCTGAAAAAGGTCAATCGGGACCCCATCTGGACCCGGGGCCTTGCCTGGAATGCAAGCCTCCAGCCCTCTTCTAACTTCAAATAATGAAAATGTCAAGCTGCCTTGTGTTAAGGGAAGTAGATCAGGCGGCAGAGGCACAGGGAGGGAGTTTAGACTGAAGATGCTTTTGAAGTGTCCCGCCCAAGTGTCCTCGTCTACATGTGTATCCAGGGACGGATCCTTGGAATCTTTAAATTAGGGGGCGTTTATAACTTTCCAATAGGCCCTACTATTGCCTGAGCTGGCAGCTTGCTCAAGATCATTCCAGGCCTTCTCCCTTATATCCTTCACTCGTTTGTTTCTCGCGGACTTGTAGTCGCTGCGTAATGATCTTATCACTGCTGGGTCTCTCGGACGATTTTTTAAAGCATTGATAAGGGCTCTTCTGGCTAGGGAACATGAGGAATCAAACCAAGGACTGGGTGGATTACCATTGGCCGGCTTGGGACGAGTAATTGGCAGTTTTAGTTTTATTATGAGGGCTCTGAACTGGGAGACAAGTCTTTCGTGGAAAGGCACCTCTGCCATGCAGCCTAAAATATCATCCCTTACTTGAGCTATTATTACAGGAGCCATATTCTGCTTCACAACCTGTGCCCACTTTAATTGGTAACCATTATTCCTGGTTAGCACGATGTTATCTATTGTCTGTTGGCATTTCTTCGCATTGTGGGGGATGGTTAGCTGGAGAGATAGGATAGCATGATCACTGTGACACGTAAATAGGTTATCTGTATGGTCCACTCTGTCGCCTAGTATGGAGGAAACTAGGATGAAATCAATTGTGGACTCATAGTTGTTCCTCCTAAATGTTTTCTCTATCTGTCCTGTCTTAGAGCTGTTGGTTATGCTTAGGTGGCTTATATATAGCAGTCTGTTAAGGCTATTACCATATTTGTTGTGTGAGAAGTGTTGGAGAGGGTTACCCAAAGGGTCGACCAGCCCACACACCCTAGCCTCATTATACTTGCACAAATGGATATTAAAATCCCCCACCCAAATTATATTGAGTGGGCCCTTTTGTGAATGTGTGTTTATTGATTCTAACTCATTGTTTAGTTCGTCTGCTACTAGCTTCATGTTTCTCCCAAATTCATTATTATAAAAATGAATTAAAATCCAATGCCCTTCATTTTTAAGCTCCAGTTGGAGAATATGGAAGTGATTATTCGGGGCCCCAACCAACCTTATATGTATAGGCATGGTGTTAGAGATTAAAGTTATTAGTCCCCCTTTCGCTCTACCCGACACCGAGGGCAGTGTGGGTGTATAATAGGTACGGTACCCTGGGAAAAAAAACTGGCTCCGTGGCCCAGGTTTCCTGAATGCAAATAATCTCCGCTGCTTGCCAGAGACTACACCACTGGTCATTGCCTACCTTCGAAGCGATTCCTGCCACACTCCACGACACTAGGCTAATCTTGTTTCTGACAGCTATACTCTGGGGTTGGGAAGTTTTAGGAGAATCCTGCGTAACAGACACCGGATTAACTAATGTGGTGGTTCTACTGCTTAGTGGGTGGGTGGGTTTTGGTAGTCACTCGCAAGATTTCAGGTCAGAGAGGGGAGCAAATCTATTATATAGTCTAACCCCCGGGGTGATACTGGAGCCCACTGCAGATCTCAAAATAAATTGGCCTGATCTTATCCTACCCCTCTGACCGTTTCCTGGGATAACATCCTGTTTATAAAAGTGCTCCAGTGGCAAAGGAATGATCTGTGTGCTCCTAAGGGATAATCTCTGTGAGTTTTTAAGGAGAGAAGTACCCATATATACATTGTTGAAATTTATCACCACACAGTCCCTGTTAATGGATTTAGTGGAGCTGCCCACCCACCACACTCTCCTAGTCATAACGATTGACTTAACCAACTGGTGGCTGGTAGTTCCTGGGTCCATGAGATGATGTGAAAGCCAGTGCAGGCTTTTATCCATTAGCTGCGAGGTGGATTCGTACTGTTTGTCCCGCAGGAGGGACATTCGCCAGGACCAACACCAAGGGAGAGGCTGCTGGTGGGAGGTGAAGGGCTTGATTTAGTTGGTTTTCCACAGCAGCCATGGGGGTATCTTGAGTTCCCAATGGATTAAGAACTATTCTTGATTCCCCCTCCCCCTGAACTAGTGGAGTCTGGTGTGCTCGGCCTCTTGTGGCTAGAAACTGGGAAGATGGCGCTTCTGTGTGTATGTTGGAGTGGTCAGGAGCTGTGGGGGGCAACCTGCCCCGAGCGGTAGTGCTGGAAGACGTACCCACAGTCAGTAGATTGGTCGAGCCCCAGTCGTCACCCGCAGCAGTACATGTGGGGACAGTAATCTGAGAGACCCGTGGGAGTCGGACGGGTAAGGTCTGTGACTCTAGGCCAGCTAAGCGTTCCTCAATTTGTGCAAGTTTTGATACGATAGGGTCCAATAAGGTGTTCATCATCTTGCTTACTTCTACACAAAATACATTGTCCAGAACTGCGTATGGGGGTGAGGTGTTTGCGGCTGTTGACCTCAATGGTGTTGGTGGGCTTACTATTACTACCTTGGATTGGGCATCCTTGGGTTTAGGGGGACGAGTAGTTTTAGTTGGCTTGGCCTTAGCAGTTCCGTCACCCCTACGACGCTTCGTTGGAGGATCAATTTCTGAGTCAGCATGGGGTGAAGGCACAATGCCCCTCTTATTAGTATTAGGTGTGGTGGTAATGACAGGCAAAGGTTCCCCTTGCCCAGGTGGAAGGTCACCGGATGTTGCTGGATGTGTCAGCGAAGTGTGTGAAATGTTCGCAGGCTCAGTCCCTGATGGTGACGCTTGGGGGAAGAGAAGGGGTTCCATAGATAAACGCCTCTCTGCCAGTTCAATTTCGTGAGTGAGGACACTCGCTGCTCTGTTAAAAAATGCATAATTCCCGCCCGCCTTCTCCATAGTTGTTTTCCGTTTCACCATATTGACAGGAACTAATAAACAGGGGAATTGCAACAGTACCTTAAATCCAAAGCAGGACGTTAGAGGGGAGCCCAGCCCAGCCTCCTCCGGGCTCCGACGGGCATGGACTGGCACGCCCTTGGCCCGGGCTTCGCCCTCGCGCGTCCCACGCCACGGGCCGGCGTCTCCTTTGTGTGCACGTCCGCGCGCTGTGGAGGTCGGGAATTGAAGTCCCCCTCAGGCGTGTGTGTCAGCTGTGTCCAGGGTTGCAGAGGAGTGGCTATGAAGCACCGCGGGCCTGCGTCTCCTTCGTGTGCGTGTTCGCACGCTGTGGAGGTCAGGATTTGAAGTCCCCCGCAGGCGTGAGTGTCAGCTGTACCCAGGGTTGCAGAGAAGCAGCTACGAAGCACCACGGGCCGGCGTCTCCTTTGTGTGCATGTCTGCGTGCTGTGGAGGTCGGGAATTGAAGTCCCCCTCAGGCGTGAGTGTCAGCTGTGCCCAGGGTTGCCGAGAAGCGGCTACTGCAGTTAACCTGGACAGATCATAAGGCTATTTTCTTCAAATTCCTTCTTCCGGAGGAAAAAGCGCTTTTTCCAAATAGACTGCCTTCTTTTAAGACTCGACCGTGGCACAAAATGAATAAAACTGATCTAGAAGAGGTCCTTGAAAGACACCCTCCATTGCTAGTACCAGACAACAATAAGGCTGCGGATAATGTTGACGGCTGGATTAGATCAGCAATTGATCTTCTGGCCCCAGAAATATCACTTAAACAATGCAGAAATCAATGCTCAGCCACCTGGTACAGTACAGAACTCAAAAGTATAAAATCTAAGTGTAGGTGTCTAGAACGCACCTGGAAGCTAGACTATAGTGAGCAGGGCAAACTTAATTACAGACTAGCCCTAGTAGAATATAAAGAAGCAATTAAAATTGCCAAAATGAACTATTTCACCACTAAAATAGAGGCTGCAAAAAATTAGACTAGAGAACTTTTCAAAACTGTCACCTCCTTGTCCAAACTTCAGCGGGAGAATCAATTCTCTCCTGATCAAGCTTTCTGTAATAAAGTGGCCAGATTTTTCCAGACAAAAGTACAAACAATCTACAAGGAGCTCACAGGGAATGCTCCAGACACCGCCAACAAGAATGTTAATAGAGGACACTATTTCTGAAGCTCCGAGTACCTGTCAACTGTCTGGTTTCTCCCTTCTAACATCTGAGAGAGTAAATGATCTACTATTATCTATCAAATCGGGCTCCCCTGCAGATCCCTGTCTTTCCTCTATACTTCACATGGCTTCAGACAGGGTTAGCACCTTTTTGGCCCCGTTCCTGAATAACATTCTTACGTCAGGTATCTTCCCCACTTCTTGGAAGAAAGCTTGTATACGGCCCATTAAAAAAAAACCTCACTACATCCCTCCAAAGTAAACAAATACAGGCCTATATCTTGCTTACCCCTCACGGCTAAAATTCTAGAAAAATCTATTAATCACGAGCTGGCATGCTACTTAGAATCCAACGACCTCTTAGACACCACCCAACATCTCCTCAGACTGCACCACTCCACAGAATCAGCCTTAGTCATGGCCACCAAGGAGATAAGTAAACAGCTGGATAGTGGGGGGAGGGCCGTCCTCATCCTACTGGACCTCTCAGCAACGTTTGATACTGTTAACCATCTGGTACTAACACAGAGGCTGAAGTCAGTCGGAATTAAGAGGACAGCTCGAATCCTGCTCACCTTCTTTCTTAGCTCCAGGGAACAGAGGTTGTGCTGGGGTAACCTTACAACGGAGGCCTTTTCACTCCCTTGTGGAGTTCCTCAAGGCTAAGGTTTGACACTCTGCACTCCACTTGGAATATAGAGTTTGAAAAAAACTCTTCCAACCGCTGGTGGAGCAGAGTTTACTGGCATGCTCACCCCTAAACTTTATCCCCCAAGTGTAGTGTGCCAGGAGGAGCGTTTGCAGTGTGGTTGAGAAGGTGGGCGGGCCTTTGATGAGGTATGAGCCATCCCGCTGTAGGGGGCTTACTTGTGACAGCAATAGTGGTTCTTGGCCCCCAACGACCCTCAGCAGACAAGGAACTTCATCCCCCAACCAGTAGTGCACCAGGAGGTGCAATTGCAGAGTGGTTGAGAAAGGGGCAGGGCCTCAGACGAGGTCTGAGCAATCCCGCTGTGGGGGACTTACTTGTGGGCACAATTGGGGTTCTTGGCCCCCAACGACCTTTGGCAGCCAAGGGGACTTCATCCCTCTACCAGTAGTGCACCAGGAGGTGCGTTCGCAGAGTGGTTGAAAAAGGGCACGGGACCTCTGACGAGGTCTGAGCATTCCCGCTGTGGGGGACTTACTTGTGAGTGTTATTTAGCCCCGGGAAGGTGGTGATCCCTGGGACTCAGGGACGGCTCCATACGGCCTCCCTATTATTCTTTCTTTAGCCCCCCTGGGGAGCTGGCAGTCCCCGTGGCTTACAGAGCCCATGCAGGGGGGCCGTGCACCCCCCTTTGTTTTATGAATAAAGCCCCGGGGAAGTGATTGTCCCCGGGGCTCAATGACCCTTAGAAGGGGGCCCGTGTGCCTCCTCCTTTTTAAAAAAAAATGCCCCAGGGACCTGACCCACCCATGGGCTGTATTCAAAACAAGTGCTGGAGCCCACGATTGTTCTTTCCTGTGGATTTGCAGCTTTGTTGCATTTTTGCAGCAAAACAGTTTTTAAAAAAGTGACACTGTCAGAGTCACAGTGGCACCCCACCACCACACCTAGGTGGTCAGGGTATTCCTATCCTGCCCATTTCTTTTATTTAAACAGTTTTCATGGGACTTGGCTGAAGTCAAGTCCCAAGAAGGCTGCCAACACTTCCTGGTTGAAGTGTTGGCAGTCAATCAGATCTCATCATGAGATCTGTGCTTAGGCTCCGCCCAGATATCCTTATTTGCTTTCCCTTAAATTTCTCAACAACTACTGAACAGACTTACACCGGATAACTGAAAGTGTGATCTGGGAACCAAAATCTACCTTCCTGCCAAATGTGATGTAATTCCTTTCAGTGGTTCGGGCTGTAGTCGTGCTCAAAGCTCCTACGGGAATTAATATGGGAAATCGTATTTGTTTGATCCCCACCTTTATCTTGGCCCCCGCTTGATGGATCACCCCGAAACTTTTCATACACAACAGGACTCACTATGACACTTTATTTGAAAATGTTTGTGAAGAGTAGTCAAAAGGCGCCAAAGATATAGACAAGTCAAAAAACACTTTGTTCTATAGAAACATGGTCCTAACTATACCTACCTACTGGTAACCGCCAATAGGTAATATACATATTACCTATTATCCACGGGAAAAGCATTTTTTGACCTGCTTATATCATTGGCATTGTTTGAGAATCTTCACGAAATTTTCCAAAACAAGTGTGCCAGGGATTCCTGATGGGCATGGAAAGGTTTGGGGTGATCCGTCAAGCAGGGGCAGAGAAAAAGCGGGGGCTTAAAAAATGTGCATTTCTCATGTTAATTCCTATAGAAACTTTAGAGACGACTACAGCCCAAACTGCTGAACGGAATTGCAACAAATTTGACAGAAAAGTAGCTGTTGGTCCAAAAAGCCCCCTTTTGTAAATTGGCTTAAATCCGTTCAGTAGTTTTGGGAATGTTAAGGAAAATCCCAATTTGTATATATAGGACGCGGATCCGACAGTCCCCATGCTCAAATCTAAATGACTACCCACACTTCAAACTAGGAAGTGTTGACAGCCACCTTGGGACTTGGCTTGAGCAGAGTCCCAAAATAAAACATCAAAAAAAGAGAAGGGGGCAGGGTATGAATACCCTGACAACCTAGGCCTCGTGGGGGGGTCCGCAAGGGACTCTGCCAGGTGGAACAACAAGTGGTCAAAAACAACTTTTTGAAACGCGTTCAATGTGTGCCCCAGGGTACTTCAAGCTTCATGATTCATGAAGAGCTGGGGGTTCCCTATCTCTCAGACCTGTTGGCCCGTCGATCCCTCATATTGTGGTTGAAGCTATGGTTGCACCAGGGTCTTAACCTAAGTCAATCAATTTTAAAGGAGTGTATGGGCCTGGATTATGCTCATTATATCCTGTGGCTTAACTACATTAGGAAATGCTTTGGGAGGCTGGGAAGAGCAGAACTTTTCTCCAACCCAGAACTGGTGCATAAGAAAGACCTGCGTTGGGTAAAGGAGTCCTTCCTTAATCTGAGGGCTGCTGAAAGGGAGGGGTGTGAGCTGAAGAAACCTAGTGTTCGTAGTTTGTGATTTTCAAATCTGTACAATCTACTGAGCCATATCTCTTAGGGCCCTTTAGTGCTCATGAACGTTTTTTACTAACCAGGTTCTGACTTGATCTCTTCCATCTCCTGTTGGCACAGCCACCTGGTTGTAGTAGAGGTCAGAGTTTAGAGTCCTGTGGCTGCGACGGTAAGTCACCACAGGACATGCTTCTTTTTTTAATGTTTTCTAGCTTTTACAAGATTCCCCAAAGAAATTTTACTATCCCAATTTTTAAATCATTGGATTTTAGGCAGGTGCGACCACCTTTTATATTTTTACAATTGCTATCTGACAATACTGTTTTCCATGTTCTTAACTTTTTTAAATCAGCCGTGAGGCTTAGAGCCTGTTGTGATTAATTTTATTATGGCTCTCAGTGACTGCCACGTGCCTTAGCATGTTTGACTAGGGACCATTTTGCATAGATAGGTTTCATGTGTCTCCCTTTTAGTCAAAAGTTCTTGGATATGTACTGTAAATTGTGTTTTTTAGCATATTTTTCTGTATAATGTACTGTTTTAGACTACTTTTTTGGTTTTATGGAAAAACCAAATAAAGTGAATTTTATTTGATTTGACTCTGCCAGGGCAAAAAAAACTATTAAAAAAAATAATTGGCGGGAGTCATGCTAGAGCTGTGGCTCCTGACAAAATAGTTAAAAAAAGAGAAATGCGAGCTCCTGAGCTTTTCTATTGTTTAGCCCCTGGGTGGCCAGGTCCATGAGGCATGTGACCATTAGTATTGAAATATAATGGGGGAATGTCACGGACTCTGCCATGCCCCGGGAGCCACCACCTCCCCGGGGCTCAGTTATAAGTAATGGGGGGTCTCACGAACCCCCCACATGCCCCGAGGTCACCTCCTCCCTGGAGCTATTTATCAATATAATGCGGGGGAGGCCCATATGACCTCCCCAGCAACCCTGGGGGACTACCTCCTCCCCTGTGCTAATAAAAAGGAAATCTGGGGGCCTCACGGACCCCGTATTTCCGGTGGACCACCACATCCCTGGGATTGTTTACTTTTGTAATGGGGGGCATCAGGGACCCCCCAGATCCAGGCGACCACCACCTCCCCAAGGCCAAAATCAAATTTTTTAAATGGGAGGGGTGCTGTCCGGTCCCTCTTCTGGAGCCAATAATGGCCCTGAGGACCGCCACCCCTCAGGGCGAGCTACTGCTATGTCCTGGGATGCCCATCTATTTGCCCAGCTATTTGCTGTGGGTTGGTGAGAGCAGTTCACAGCAAACACTCCACTTCCAGTAAGCGAGAGCATTGAAAATGCTTTCACTGGCTAGAAGCGGAGCAGAATTGCTTTCATACCAGAGGGAGCTGCCTTTCCAGCAGCTCCTGATGTCTGAAAGCAATGCCAGCTCCCACAGGAGGCGGGGAGCTGGCAGGAACTGTGGGGGCCTTGAGGCTCCCCACCATGGTCCCCAACAGATTTGAGTGGGTGCCCTGGGTGGGGTTGGGGGCTCCTGTCACGGAGGAGTTTGTGGAATGTTGGTCTAGGAGCATGACCCGCCTGTTTTCATTCACATAAAGGATTTTCCAGAAAATATATAGTGTGGAAGCTGAGCAAGGGTAGCAAGACTAAGAGTGGTATTGACTGTCTCTCACTGATTTCGAATTCCAGCACTTTAATAAGACACTTATGCATTGTGGCAACAGTGTGCATGATGATATGGCAGCTTTAAATGAATCCATATTTCACGTTCATGAAGCAAAGGTATGATTGAGACTTTGAGCACATGGTCTCTTTTTATTAATAGCTATTTACACTTTGAACATTAAGATGGACAACTACAATGATTTGATGGAATTATTCACATTTTCGACTTCATAGTGCATTCTGGGCATTGTATGAATTCAAGACTACAAGGTCACATGACAATATGTATTTGAAGCACTAGGTCACTTTCAGGAACAATGCTACCACCCTGTGAGCAAGGCTTGGATGAAAACCGAAACGTATTAGGAGGATTGCATGTTGCCACTCTGATTTTCATATAAAGCGCCTGTTGGATTCAGAAATTGGGTTACAGCGCTATTTTAGTTTCAAGTACATATCTTACAGGATGCTCTGTTCCCATATTATATTATATATATATAGTTTTGCTTTATATATATATATATATTCACTGAAAAAACCATAGGTTTCAGACACGTTATAGTTACAAATTAGCATTTAAAAAACCTTTGAAATTCACTGAAAAAACCATAGGTTTTAGGGACAGTTTTAGTTACTTGGACATTGCACTCGTACAAAACCCGTGAAATTCCCCGTTATAGTTAGTTCAGCTAACTATAACTCGCGCCCTACAATGCACTGCTGATGACGTCACATATTACATCACTCATGACATGGTCAGTGACATCACTGATGACATCACTGATGACATCTCAAATGACATCACTGATGACATCACTGATGACATCATCCAGTGACTGTGTGTTTCTGTAAAGTTTAAATATGTTTAATATATATAGGGAAAGGCATATTGAAGAATGAGTGGGTGTATAAGTGTCTGAATGGATGATTTAGTAGGTGCGTGACTGACTCTATGAGTGAGTGATTAAACGTATCTTACTGAATGCATGGGTTAATGACTAAACTGTGTGAATGTCTGTATCTGTCTGTCTGTTGGTGTGTAAGCGGCTGCATGGGTTTGCGAATAGCTACATGAGTGTCTATATGGGTTATTGATTTGTTGTTTGAGTATCTGTATGGGTGCCTGAGTGTTTGTGTGGGTGGGGTGTGTGTGACTCTGTGCATAGATGTGTGAGTGGGTGATTCACTGGGTGCATGTTTTCAAGAGTGCATCTGTGATGGACTGTATGGGTGGGTGAGTGTGTGTATGGCTGTGTTAGTGAGTAAATGTATATCTCAGTGGTACATGTGTGAGTAACTACATATGTGAAAGGCAGTATATATGTGTGTTGGAGTATATAAATGGCTATAAGTGAGAGTGTGTGATTGTGAGAGTGGCTGTATGGATGAGTGTGTGCTTGTATCAGTGATTGTGAAAGAGCGTAAGAATGTGCTAGTATTTGTATGAGTAAGTGAGCTGGTGTGTGTATAACTGTATAGGTAAGTAAATGGGAGTGTGATTAATTATTTGCATGACTGACTAGGTGTGTGAGTACCTCTATGGATGAGTGGAGGTGTGTGAGTGTGTATATAGGTGTATGAGTGCATATGATAGTCCTGTACTGAGTGACCATAAGTATGAGTGATTGTACTGGTGAGAGAGTAAATGTGTGTGTAGACCTAATAATCAGTGAGTGGGTATGTAGTTTTTGGTGTTGGAGTGTCTATGGTTTTGAGAATGGCAGTCTGTAATTTAGAGTGGGTATATCAAAGGTTATATTAGGGTGTGAGAAGATGCATGAAATTATCACATGGATGATGTCATCAGTGATGTCATCAGTGATGTCATTTGAGATGTCATCAGTGATGTCATCAGTGATGTCACTGACCATGTCATGAGTGATGTAATATGTGACGTCATCAGCAGTGCATTGCAGGGGCGCAAGTTATAGTTAGCTGAACTAACTATAACGGGGAATTTCACGGGTTTTGTACGAGTGCAATGTCCAAGTAACTAAAACTGTCCCTAAAACCTATGGTTTTTCAGTGAATTTCAAAGGTTTTTAAATGCTAATTTGTAACTATAACGTGTCTGAAACCTATGGTTTTTCAGTGAATTTCAAAGGTTTTTAAATGCTAATTTGTAACTATAACGTGTGTGAAACCTATGGTTTTTTCAGTGAATTTCAAAGGTTTTTAAATGCTAATTTCTAACTATAATGTGCCTGAAACCTACGGTTTTTCAGTGAATTTCAAAGGTTTTGTAAATGACAATTTTTAAATGTATTAATTGTTATATTAATTTTTTTCATACTGATTTACTACATTTTTAGAAACAATTTTTTTTTACATATTTTATTTTTAAATTACATTGTAATTACATTATACATTACATTACAAAAAATACTTTCTCAGAATGAATTACTTTAGTTTAAATACTTTGCAGATAGGCAATAGACTTTTAAGTACAGTAGTTACAGTTGTTGCAATGGGCAACACATTTTCAAACACAATGCAACATTCAGCTCAATGTGAATTTCTAGTTAAATGCAATTAGTTACTTTATGGATTACTTTTGTAACCACAGGACTGGATCCTAGATTCAGTCCTGGTACATCTCCTGTAAACAGTTGAGTAAAAGCGTTTTGGTTACAGTCGTGATTTTTAAGGAATATTATTGTATTTTAAAAGTTGACACTTAGAAACTTTTTCTCATAGAATCACCAATGTTATCCTATGGAAGGAAATTCACTTAGCAGGTAAAAACTGTTATCGTTACTTTTTCTTACTCAGTGTTGGATCCTGGATCCAGCACTGGTGCATCTCCTGTAAACAGTTGAAAAAATGCGTTTAAGTCATACAGGCGATTTTTAAGGAATATTTGTAGTTTGTGAAAATCAACACTTTGAAACTTTTTGCTGAAAACCAGTCAATCTTAGCCTATGAAGGAAATTCAAGTTACCGGTAAGTACGGTTAAAATTACTTTTGAGGATCAGTACTGGGCTGAAAGATGCAGCACTGAGGTCTCTCCTGATAACAGGTGAGTAAATCGGAATTCGTATTTCGGCTGATTTTAGAGGAATATTTTAAAGTTCCAAAACTCCACACTTAGAAGAATTTCCAAGTGAAACCAGTCAATGTTAGCCTATGGAAGGAAATTCAAGTTACTGGTAAGTACGGTTAAAATTACTTTTCAGGACCAGTACTGGGCTGAAAGATGCAGCACTGAGGTCTCTCCTGATAACAGGTGAGTAAATCAGAATTTGGATTTCGGCTGATTTTAGAGGAATATTTGTATGTTTCAAAAATCAACACTTAGAAACTTTTCAGCAAAAAGCAGGCAATGATATCCTATGGAAGGAAATTCAAGTTACTGGTAAGTACGGTTAAAATTACTTTTGAGGATCAGTACTGGGCTGAAAGATGCAGCACTGAGGTCTCTCCTGATAACAGGTGAGTAAATTGGAATTCGTATTTCGGCTGATTTTAGAGGAATATTTTAAAGTTCCAAAACTCCACACTTAGAAGAATTTCCAAGTGAAACCAGTCAATGTTAGCCTATGAAGGAAATTCAAGTTACCGGTAAGTACGGTTAAAATTACTTTTCAAGATCAGTACTGGGCTGAAAGATGCAGCACTGAGGTCTCTCCTGATAACAGGTGAGTAAATCGGAATTCGTATTTCGGCTGATTTTAGAGGAATATTTTAAAGTTCCAAAACTCCACACACAGAAGAATTTCCAAGTGAAACCAGTCAATGTTAGCCTATGAAGGAAATTCAAGTTACCGGTAAGTACGGCTAAAATTACTTTTCAGGACCAGTACTGGGCTGAAAGATGCAGCACTGAGGTCTCTCCTGATAACAGGTGAGTAAATCGGAATTCGTATTTCGGCTGATTTTAGAGGAATATTTTAAAGTTCCAAAACTCCACACTTAGAAGAATTTGCAAGTGAAACCAGTCAATGTTAGCCTATGGAAGGAAATTCAAGTTACTGGTAAGTATGGTTAGAATTACTTTTCAGGACCAGTACTGGGCTGAAAGATACAGCACTGAGGTCTCTCCTGATAACAGGTGAGTAAATCGGAGTCGTATTTCGGCTGATTTTAGAGGAATATTTGCACAATGGTGAAGGGAGGGCGGGGCCTGAGGTTACATCTGTGTAAACGCGCCCCGTGGCGCGTTTTAAGTTGGGGATTAAGTCCCCTTGAATCCTGAGGGTCCCTAGGGGCCAACTAGCCCACCAGGAACCTCCAATATGCGCCAGGGGGCTGCGTTGCAGAGACGTGTAGAGAGGCCACACCCCTTTTACACCTCTCTGCAACGCAGCTCTGTGGCGCTTTCTGGATGTACCTGTTGGGCTAGTTGGCCCCGAGGACCCTCAGGATTGAAGGGATTTAATTCCCCATCTTAAACGCGCCACGGGGCCTGTTTGCACACATGTCACCTGAAGCCCCGCCCCCTCCCTTCACCACTGTGCAAACGCGCCCCGTGGCGCGTTTTAAGTTGGGGATTAAGTCCCCTTGAATCCTGAGGGTCCCCGGAGTCCAACTAGCCCACCATATACCTCCAAAGCGCCACAGAGCTGCGTTGCAGAGAGGTGTAAAGGGGCGTGGCCTCTGTACACCTCTCTGCAAGGCAGCCCCTGGCGCATACTGGAGGTTCCTGGTGGGCTAGTTGGCCCCAGAGACCCCCAGTATTCAAGGGAGTCGTTCCCCCTCTGCAACGCGCCAGGGCGCGTTTGCAGAGTGGTGAAGGAAGGGGCGGGGCCTGCGGGCCCGATCGTTTTTGTTTTTGTCCCCTGAAGGGGGCTGTGTAGCCCCCTTCCTTTTTCTGTTTTTGGGCCCTGGGGACCCCATCCCCCAGGGCCTTACCCCTTCTTTAAATTTAAAAAAAAAAAAAACGGGAAGGGGGCCGCGTGGCCCCCTTCCCCAGGCCTGTATTGGCCCGGGGACCCCATCTCCTGGGGCATGGCCTCTATTTTTATTTTTAATATTTTGAGGGGGCTGCGTGGCCCCCTCCTCTGGCCATTTTAAGGCCCGGGGACCCCATCCCCGGGCCGGCCATACCCTTTTTTAATTTTTATAATTTTCAAAACTTTGGGGAGGGGGCCGCGTGGCCTCCTCCCGAGCCCTCTGCCCGGGGACCCCATCCCCGGGGCTGGCCCTCTCGTTGGGGACTGTGGGGGTCCCCAAACCCCCACAGTCCCGCCGGCTCCCCGTGTCCTACGGGAGCCGGCATTGCTTTACACATGGGGAGCAGCTAACATGCTGCTCCCCATGTGGAAAAGCAATCAGCTGGATATTGGAAGAGAGGCAGGTTTCCTGCTCTCTCTTCCAATATCCCAAAGCAAGTTTGCAATGACAGGACGGGAGCCGCGAGGCTCCGTCCTGTCATTACAAACAGCAGTGTCCCGGGGGTAGGCACCCGGGACACTGCAGGAGCCGACCCTGGGGGTGGCGGTCCCCAGGGCCACCACAGGCTCCAGGAGGGGGCCGCGCGGCCCCCTCCCATCGTGTGCATAGCCCGGGGAGGTGGTGGTCCCCGGGGCTCTGGGAGTCCGTAACGGACCCCCATATTTAAATGTTTAGTGCCCCGGGAGGTGGCGGTCCCGGGCGTGTGGGGGGCTGGAGCCCCCCACACAGGTTTTCATTTAAAAAAGAAGCCCGGGGAGGTGGTGGTCCCCGGGGCTGCGGGAGGCTCAGAGCCCTCCCGCACCATTATGCATAAAGCCCGGGGGTGGCGGTCCCCGGGGCTTGGGGAAGCCTAGAGGCCCCCACACATAAATTAACCCCCCCAGCATGCCCCCGGGACTTGGCCCACCCGAGGGCAGTGCTATCGAGCGGGACCGCGCTTCGTTTTCGGCAGGATTCGCGCACCCTGAGCGCATCCTGCCGATTTTAAAAAAATGCTTTTTTGCCCAGGGGGTCCTTGTGGGACCCCTGAGCAGGCCTAGGGGTTAGGGTGTTTCTACCCTGCCCCCTTTGTGCGTTTTGCGCACTTGTTTCTTTTTTTCTCGGCGGGATACGCGCACCCTAAGCGCATCCCGCCGATTTAAAAAAAAAATCTTTTTCTGCCCAGGGGGTCCTTGTGGGACCCCTGAGCAGACCTAGGAGGTCAGGGTGTTTCTACCCTGCCCCCTTTTGCGCTTTGCGCACTTGTTTCTGTCCTCGGTTCTACCGAGGGACAAAATAGCTGCCAACACTTCCTGAATCGGAATGTTGACAGCCAGCTGACAACCAATTAGCATGCAGCTCGTGATCGGGACGGTGCGCGCAGGGTGCGCTGAGGGTACGCGTATCCGACGCGCCCATAGATATATATGTACTTTTACTTTTGATTTTCTCAGGAACTACTGAGCGGATTTACACCATTTAAGCAAAGGCACCAGTCTGAACCAAGGACTACCTCTTTGCCAAATTTGGTGTAATTCCGTTCAGCAGTTCGGGCTGTAGCTGCGACTAAAGGTTCCTATGGAAAAATGAATGGGAAAACGCGTTTTGGGACCCCCTTTTTCTCGGCCCCGCTTCACGTATCACCCGAGACTTTCAGGGTAGGAGCGGAGCGGAAGCGCCCCAACAAGTTGGAAACTTTCCACGAAGATTCGTCAACCGGCGCCAACGTTATTTCAAATAGAATGTCGCGGATTTCCTATGGATAATAGGTTGTAACTATAACTATCTACTGGCGACCGCCAGTAGATAATATATATATATATATATATATATATATATATATATATATATATATATATATATATATATATATATATATATATATATATATATCCTAGAAAAAGAAGGTCGCCCATGTGAAAACGCCTGCACACGAGAGAGTTTTCTCCGTATTTATTGATGTGGGATACAGGCAAGTCGTGCTTACTCCTTCAGTTCATCAAGCGCCATACGCGTTTCGGGCAGCACTCTGCCCTTGATCACTGGCTGCAAACAAAGTCCCGGCAGCCCAGAGGAACAATATAAATACTGCTCAGACCCGCCCCAGTGGGCGTCATGTCGCAATGACTTGTGGTCCCAGTAGTTCCTTTCCATTCACCACAGTGGGTGCTGTCGGGTCTTTGTGCATCAAAAACAGTACATTTCCCCAGTGGGTTACTTCAGGGGTAAAAAACATTGAATTGCTGCAAATCACAGGTCCCACATCATTGGACTCCCTCGTCCTCACAGTCCCCGGAACACCAGGCACCACAGGTCCGCTTCTATGCGGCGGGGCGTTTTCGCAGCGAGGCGCGCCGCTATAAATCCAAGAAAAAGAAGGTTGCCCATGTGAAAACGCCTGCACACGAGAGAGCTTTCTCCGTATTTATTGATGTGGGATACAGGCAAGTCGTGCTTACTCCTTCAGTTCATCAAGCGCCATACGCATTTGATATCATTCCTCTGGGCTGCAGGGACTTTGTTTGCAGCCAGTGATCAAGGGCAGAGTGCTGCCCGAAATGCGTATGGCGCTTGATGAACTGAAGGAGTAAGCATGACTTGCCTGTATCCCACATCAATAAATACGGAGAAAACTTCTTTTTCTTGGATATATATATATATGTGTGATCAAGGCAGGGGATCCTGCCGAAACGCGTCATAGCCCTCAGAAAATGCCCATAAAATAATTTTGGAGCAAGATACCTTGGTCGCTGTGTTGCATTCCGGTGTGAGAAGGATACGCGCTGGTTTTTGTTCAGATATATATATATATATATATATATATATATATATATATATATATATATATATATATATATATATATATATATATATATATATATATATATATATATTACCTACTGGCGGTCGCCAGTAGGTAGTTATAGTTAGGACCTTGTTTCTATTCAAAAAGCGTTTTTCTTTTTGCCAATATCTTTGGTGCCGTTTGACGAATCTTCACAAAATTTGCAAAACGAATGGTTCGCTCAGGTCAGCTGATGTCTTGAAAGATTCAGGGTGATACGTCAAGCGGGGGCCGAGAAAAAAGGGGGGTCCCAAAACACATTTTCCCCATGTTAATTTCCATAGGAACTTTAGACAAAGCTACAGCCCGAACTGCTGAACGGAATTACACCAAATTTGGCAAAAAGGTAGGTCTTGGTCCAGAAAGCGTGTTTTTTTTAAATGGTGTAAATCGGTGCAGTAGTTGCTGAGAAATTCAAAAATAAAAATGTATATATCTGAGCACCGAGGAGGGTTTGCAAAACCTCTCGAGCATGAGCTTAATTCTGATTGGCTGCCAACACTCCAAACCAGAATGTGTTGGCAGCCATCTTGTGACTTCGGTAACCGAGTCACAAGAAAACAGTAGAAAGAACATTAAAAAACAAGAAAAGGGGGCAGGGTAGAACACCCTGACCCCCTGAGCCTGCTCAGGGGGTCCCAAATCGGCCAAATTCACGCTGGGTGCGTGAATCCAGCCCAAAAAAAACCAAAAAACGAAGCGCGGACTCCTGTTCTTCGTTTTCTATAAGCCCAGGTGGGCCAGGTCCCGGGGGCAATGCCCAATTAATTAGCGGGGGCCCGTGGGGGCCCCCACAGCCCCAGGGACCGCCACCTCCCCGGGGCTTAGATAATTATATGCGGGGGCACGCAGCCACCCTGTAGCCCCAGGGACCACCACCTCCCCGGGACTTTTTAAAAAATGTGTGGGGGGGCTCCTGCCCCCCCACGCTGCCCTGGGGACCGCCACCTCCCCGGGGCATTTGCATTTTAGGGCAGGGGGGCCTTGTGGGCCCCCCAAGCCCTGGGGACCGCCACCTCCTTGGGGCTTTAAATTATTTTGGGTGGGGGGCCTCACGGGCCCCCCAAGCCCCGGGGACCACCAACTCCCCAGGGCTACATGATTTAAATGCGGGGGGCCACATGGCCCCACTCGGCCCCGGGGACCACCACCTTCCTGGGGCTATTTACATGTTGGAGGGGGGCGCGGCCCCCCTCCTGGAGCCCTAGATGGCCCTGGAGACCGCCACCCCCCAGGGCCGGCTCCTGCAATGTCCCGGGGTGCCCACCCCCGGGACATTGCTGTTTGCTATGGCAGGGCGGGAGCACGGCTCCCGCCCTACCATAGCAAACACTGCTTTCCTTCTTGGAAGCGAGAGCAGGAAACCTGCTCTCGCTTCCAAGAAGCAAAGCAGAATTGCTTTTGGTCAAGGGGAGCTGCATGTTAGCAGCTCCCCTTGCCCAAAAACAATGCCGGCTCCCGCAGGAGGCGGGGAGAAGGGGAGCTGGCAGGGACCGTGGGGGCATTGGGGCTCCCCCCATGGTCCCCATCAAAGAGGACAGGCCCTGGGGGATGGGGTCCCCGGGGCCAGAAATGGCCCAGGAGGGGGGCCACTCGGCCCCCCTCCCCTTTATTTTATTTTATTTTTTTTTAAAGGAAGGCCGGCCCCGGGAAATGGGGTCCCCGGGGCCAGAAGTGGCCCAGGGGAGGGGGGCCACGCGGCCCCCCTCCCAGGAAAAAAAAAACAAGGCCAGGCCCCAGGAGATGGGGTCCCCAGGGCCAGAAGTGGCCCAGGGGAAGGGGGCCACGCAGCCCCGCTCCCAGGAAAAATAAAAATAAAATCATGAGGACCTCAGGACACAAGTGGACTTCATCCCCCGAGCAACAGTGCACCAGGAGGCATGTTTGCAGAGTGGTATAAAAAGGGGGCGTGGCCTCAGACCACTCTCAGCAATCCAGCTGTGTGGGGCTTACTGGAGGTACCTGGTGGGCTAGTTGGCCCCCAGGGACCCTCAGGTGGCAAGGGGACTTCATCCCCCAACCAAGAGTGCGCCAGGATGTGTGTTTGCAGAGTTGTGGACAAAGGGGGAGTGGCCTGTGTCCACCTATTAGCAATCCCACTCTCTGGGGCATACTGGAGGTATCAGGTAGGCTAGTTGGCCCCTAGGGACCCCAGCAGCGAAGGGGACTTTAATCCCCATCCAAGAGCACGCCAGGGAGTGTGTTTGCAGAGTGGTGGGGAAAGGGGACGTGGCCTGCTATGACAACTTAGCGATCCCGCTGTGTGGTACTTACTGAAGGTAATAGGAGGGGTAGTTGGCCCCCAAGGTTGTCCTTGGGGGCCAACTACCTCTCCTGTTACCTCACTAAGCCACACAGTGGGATTGCTGAAGGTCTTCGGAGGCCACACACCCCCTTTCTCCACCACTCTGCAAGCGCACCTCCTGGCACAGTACTGGTTGGGGGATGAAGTCCACTTTACTCCTGAGGGACTTTAGGGGCCAAGAAGCCCTCCTGGTACCTCCTGTAAGTCCTACACTGCGGAATACCTCAGCGCTGGTCGGAGGCCCAGCCCCCTTTCTGCACCACTCTGCAAACGCGACTACCAGTTAAAGAAGTATTTGTTATGTAATAGGTCTCGCATTTGCGAGAGTTAGAGCTATTGGCGTTGTAAATGTAAAAGATTTTTACTACTGTTTTTGGTGTAGAGTGGATGTACGTTGTGTGTAGTGGAATTATGTGGTATGTTGTGCAGTGAAATTATGTGAATAGAAAGTATGTGGTATTTAGTGTATAGGAATTATGTGGAGTGGGATTATGTGTTTTGGAGAGTAATTATGTGGTATTGTAGTCTGTGTTGTGGAGTGATATCCTCAGGTTTAGTCGTCCTCGTTTCCATAGAAGCTAAACTATAAACTCAATGAGACACAAAAAAAGAAGGAACCACTGAGGAACACTTCTGGACCTAGTTTGAGGTATGAGCAGGGCCACTGGAATTATGTGACTTTTCGGCTGCACCAATTTTCACATAATTAAACATTTTCCACATTTGCCAAATATTTTATCATCTGCTGCCCAATCTGCAGATTTGAACAAAAAAAGCCTTGTTTCTAGCTCAAACGGCTCAAATGTTCCCAAAAATGCAGCGTCATGTGTTACAGCGTGGTGGAAGGCCCTTTGCAAAGCTGGAATGGTCACGTGTTACTTATTGCTAAATGTGGGTGTTAAACTGGTCCTAATGGTGCACTAACCTCTCCTTCTTTCTGCACCTCTCTTGCCTCTTTCTGCACTCCTCTTGCCTCTTTCTGCACCTCTCCTACGTCTTTCTGCACCTCTCTTGTCGTCTTTCTGCACTTCTCTTGCTTCTTTCTGCACCTCTGTTGCTTCTTTCTGCACTTCTCTTGCATCTTTCTGCACCTCTGTTGCCTCTTTCTGCACTTCACTTGCTTCTTTCTGCACCTCTCTTGCCTCTTTCGGCACCTCTGTTGCTTCTTTCTGCACTTCTCTTGCCTCTTTCTGCACTTCTCTTGCTTCTTTCTACACCTATGTTGCTTCTTTCAGCAATTCTCTTACCTCTTTGTGAACTTCTCTTGCTTGTTTCTGCACCTCTCTTGCGTCTTTCTGCACCTCTGCTGCCTCTTTCTGCACCTCACTTGCTTCTTTCTGCACCCCTCTTGCCTCTTTCTGCACCCCTCTCCTCTTTCTGCACCTCTCTTGCCTCTTTCTGCACCTCTGTTGCTCTCTTTCTGCACCTTTCCTGCCTGTTTCTGCACCTCTCTTGCCTCTTTCTGTACCTCTGCTGCTTCTTTCTGCACTTCTCTTGCCTCTTTCTGAAGCCTTCGTGCCTCTTTCAGCCCCTCTGTTGCTTCTTTCTGCACTTCTCTTCCTTCTTTCTGCACCCCTCCTGCCTCTTTCTGTACCCCTCTTGCCTCTTTGTGCACCTCTCCTACCTATTTCTGCATCCCTCCTGCCTCTTTTTCCACCTCTGTTGGTTCTTTCTGCACTGCTCTTGCTTCTTTCTGCACCTCTTTTGCAAATTTATGTATCCCTCATGCCTCTTTCTGCACCCCTCGTCCCTATTTCACCACCTCTCTTGCTTCTTTCTGCACTTCTTTCTGCACTGCTCTTGCTTCTTTCTGCACCTCTCTTGCAAATTTCTGTATCCCTCTTACGTCTTTCTGCACCCCTGTTCCCTCTTTCTGTACCTTTCTTGCCTCTTTGTGGACCTCTCCTGACTCTTTCTGTACCTCTCTAGCCCTTTTCTGTAGTTCCCTTGCCTCTTTCTGCACCTCTTTTGCTTCTTTCTGCAGTTTTCTTGCCTCTTTCTGTACCCCTCTTGCCTCTTTCTGCACCTCTGTTGCTTCTTTCTGCACTTCTATTGCCTCTTTCTGCACCTCTCCTGCTTCTTTCTGCACTCCTGTTGTCTCTTTCTGCACCACTCTTGTCTCTTTCTCCACTCGTCTTCCCTCTTTCTGCACCTCTCTTGCTTCTTTCTGCACTTCTCTTGCTTCTTTCTGCACCTCTCTTGCTTCTTTCTGCAATTCTCTTGCCTCTTTCTGCGAGTCTCTTGCTTGTTTCTGCACCCCTCTTGCCTCTTTTTGCACCTCTATTGGTTCTTTAAGCACCTCACTTGCCTCTTTCTGCACTTCTCTTGCTTCTTTCTATACCTCTGTTGCTTCTTTCAGCAATTCTCTTGCCTCTTTCTGCAGTTCTCTTGCTTGTTTCTGCACCTCTCTTGCATCTTTCTGCACCTCTGTTGCCTCTTTCTGTACCTCACTAGCTTCTTTCTGCACCCCTCTTGCCTCTTATGGCACCCCTCTCCCCTCTTTCTGTACCCCTCTTGCACATTTCCTGCCTGTTTATACACCTCTCTTGCCTATTTCTGCACCTCTGTTGCTTCTTTCTGCACTTCTCTTGCCTCTTTCTGCACCCTTCGCGCCTCTTTCAGCACCTCTGTTGCTTCTTTCTCCACTACTCTTCCTTCTTTCTGCACCCCTCCTGCCTCTTTCTGTACCCCTCTTGCCTCTTTGTGCACCTCTCCTACGTCTTTCTGCACCCCTCTTGCGTCTTTCTGCACTTCTCTTGCTTCTTTCTACACCTCTGTTGCTTCTTTTAGCAATTCTCTTGCATCTTTCTGCACCTCTGTTGCCTCTTTCTGCACTTCACTTGCTTCTTTCTGCACCTCTCTTGCCTCTTTCGGCACCTCTGTTGCTTCTTTCTGCACTTCTCTTGCCTCTTTCTGCACTTCTCTTGCTTCTTTCTACACCTATGTTGCTTCTTTCAGCAATTCTCTTACCTCTTTTGAACTTCTCTTGCTTGTTTCTGCACCTCTCTTGCGTCTTTCTGCACCTCTGCTGCCTCTTTCTGCACCTCACTTGCTTCTTTCTGCACCCCTCTTGCCTCTTTCTGCACCCCTCTCCCCTCTTTCTGCACCTCTCTTGCCTCTTTCTGTACCCCTGTTCTCTCTTTCTGCACCTTTCCTGCCTGTTTCTGCACCTCTCTTGCCTCTTTCTGTACCTCTGCTGCTTCTTTCTGCACTTCTCTTGCCTCTTTCTGAAGCCTTCGTGCCTCTTTCAGCACCTCTGTTGCTTCTTTCTGCACTTCTCTTCCTTCTTTCTGCACCCCTCCTGCCTCTTTCTGTACCCCTCTTGCCTCTTTGTGCACCTCTCCTACCTATTTCTGCATCCCTCCTGCCTCTTTTTCCACCTCTGTTGGTTCTTTCTGCACTGCTCTTGCTTCTTTCTGCACCTCTTTTGCAAATTTCTGTATCCCTCATGCCTCTTTCTGCACCCCTCGTCCCTATTTCACCACCTCTCTTGCTTCTTTCTGCACTTCTTTCTGCACTGCTCTTGCTTCTTTCTGCACCTCTCTTGCAAATTTCTGTATCCCTCTTACCTCTTTCTGCACCCCTGTTCCCTCTTTCTGTACCTTTCTTGCCTCTTTGTGGACCTCTCCTGACTCTTTCTGTACCTCTCTAGCCCTTTTCTGTAGTTCCCTTGCCTCTTTCTGCACCTCTTTTGCTTCTTTCTGCAGTTTTCTTGCCTCTTTCTGTACCCCTCTTGCCTCTTTCTGCACCTCTGTTGCTTCTTTCTGCACTTCTATTGCCTCTTTCTGCACCTCTCCTGCTTCTTTCTGCACTCCTGTTGTCTCTTTCTGCACCACTCTTGTCTCTTTCTCCACTCGTCTTCCCTCTTTCTGCACCTCTCTTGCTTCTTTCTGCACTTCTCTTGCTTCTTTCTGCACCTCTCTTGCTTCTTTCTGCAATTCTCTTGCCTCTTTCTGCGAGTCTCTTGCTTGTTTCTGCACCTCTCTTGCCTCTTTCTGCACCCATCTTTTCTCTTTCTGCACCCCTGTTGTCTCTTTCTCCACTCGTCTTCCCTCTTTCTGCACCTCTCTTGCTTCTTTCTGCACTTCTCTTGCTTCTTTCTGCACCTCTCTTGCTTCTTTCTGCAATTCTCTTGCCTCTTTCTGCGAGTCTCTTGCTTGTTTCTGCACCCCTCTTGCCTCTTTTTGCACCTCTATTGGTTCTTTCTGCACCTCACTTGCCTCTTTCTGCACTTCTCTTGCTTCTTTCTATACCTCTGTTGCTTCTTTCAGCAATTCTCTTGCCTCTTTCTGCAGTTCTCTTGCTTGTTTCTGCACCTCTCTTGCATCTTTCTGCACCTCTGTTGCCTCTTTCTGTACCTCACTAGCTTCTTTCTGCACCCCTCTTGCCTCTTATGGCACCCCTCTCCCCTCTTTCTGTACCCCTCTTGCACATTTCCTGCCTGTTTATACACCTCTCTTGCCTATTTCTGCACCTCTGTTGCTTCTTTCTGCACTTCTCTTGCCTCTTTCTGCACCCTTCGCGCCTCTTTCAGCACCTGTTGCTTCTTTCTCCACTACTCTTCCTTCTTTCTGCACCCCTCCTGCCTCTTTCTGTACCCCTCTTGCCTCTTTGTGCACCTCTCCTATGTCTTTCTGCACCCCTCTTGCGTCTTTCTGCACTTCTCTTGCTTCTTTCTACACCTCTGTTTCTTCTTTTAGCAATTCTCTTGCATCTTTCTGCACCTCTGTTGCCTCTTTCTGCACTTCACTTGCTTCTTTCTGCACCTCTCTTGCCTCTTTCGGCACCTCTGTTGCTTCTTTCTGCACTTCTCTTGCCTCTTTCTGCACTCCTCTTGCTTCTTTCTACACCTATGTTGCTTCTTTCAGCAATTCTCTTACCTCTTTTTGAACTTCTCTTGCTTGTTTCTGCACCTCTCTTGCGTCTTTCTGCACCTCTGCTGCCTCTTTCTGCACCTCACTTGCTTCTTTCTGCACCCCTCTTGCCTCTTTCTGCACCCCTCTCCCCTCTTTCTGCACCTCTCTTGCCTCTTTCTGTACCCCTGTTCTCTCTTTCTGCACCTTTCCTGCCTGTTTCTGCACCTCTCTTGCCTCTTTCTGTACCTCTGCTGCTTCTTTCTGCACTTCTCTTGCCTCTTTCTGAAGCCTTCGTGCCTCTTTCAGCCCCTCTGTTGCTTCTTTCTGCACTTCTCTTCCTTCTTTCTGCACCCCTCCTGCCTCTTTCTGTACCCCTCTTGCCTATTTGTGCACCTCTCCTACCTATTTCTGCATCCCTCCTGCCTCTTTTTCCACCTCTGTTGGTTCTTTCTGCACTGCTCTTGCTTCTTTCTGCACCTCTTTTGCAAATTTATGTATCCCTCATGCCTCTTTCTGCACCCCTCGTCCCTATTTCACCACCTCTCTTGCTTCTTTCTGCACTTCTTTCTGCACTGCTCTTGCTTCTTTCTGCACCTTTCTTGCAAATTTCTGTATCCCTCTTACGTCTTTCTGCACCCCTGTTCCCTCTTTCTGTACCTTTCTTGCCTCTTTGTGGACCTCTCCTGACTCTTTCTGTACCTCTCTAGCCCTTTTCTGTAGTTCCCTTGCCTCTTTCTGCACCTCTTTTGCTTCTTTCTGCAGTTTTCTTGCCTCTTTCTGTACCCCTCTTGCCTCTTTCTGCACCTCTGTTGCTTCTTTCTGCACTTCTATTGCCTCTTTCTGCACCTCTCCTGCTTCTTTCTGCACTCCTGTTGTCTCTTTCTGCACCACTCTTGTCTCTTTCTCCACTCGTCTTCCCTCTTTCTGCACCTCTCTTGCTTCTTTCTGCACCTCTCTTGCTTCTTTCTGCAATTCTCTTGCCTCTTTCTGCGAGTCTCTTGCTTGTTTCTGCACCCCTCTTGCCTCTTTTTGCACCTCTATTGGTTCTTTAAGCACCTCACTTGCCTCTTTCTGCACTTCTCTTGCTTCTTTCTATACCTCTGTTGCTTCTTTCAGCAATTCTCTTGCCTCTTTCTGCAGTTCTCTTGCTTGTTTCTGCACCTCTCTTGCATCTTTCTGCACCTCTGTTGCCTCTTTCTGTACCTCACTAGCTTCTTTCTGCACCCCTCTTGCCTCTTATGGCACCCCTCTCCCCTCTTTCTGTACCCCTCTTGCACATTTCCTGCCTGTTTATACACCTCTCTTGCCTATTTCTGCACCTCTGTTGCTTCTTTCTGCACTTCTCTTGCCTCTTTCTGCACCCTTCGCGCCTCTTTCAGCACCTCTGTTGCTTCTTTCTCCACTACTCTTCCTTCTTTCTGCACCCCTCCTGCCTCTTTCTGTACCCCTCTTGCCTCTTTGTGCACCTCTCCTACGTCTTTCTGCACCCCTCTTGCGTCTTTCTGCACTTCTCTTGCTTCTTTCTACACCTCTGTTGCTTCTTTTAGCAATTCTCTTGCATCTTTCTGCACCTCTGTTGCCTCTTTCTGCACTTCACTTGCTTCTTTCTGCACCTCTCTTGCCTCTTTCGGCACCTCTGTTGCTTCTTTCTGCACTTCTCTTGCCTCTTTCTGCACTTCTCTTGCTTCTTTCTACACCTATGTTGCTTCTTTCAGCAATTCTCTTACCTCTTTTTGAACTTCTCTTGCTTGTTTCTGCACCTCTCTTGCGTCTTTCTGCACCTCTGCTGCCTCTTTCTGCACCTCACTTGCTTCTTTCTGCACCCCTCTTGCCTCTTTCTGCACCCCTCTCCCCTCTTTCTGCACCTCTCTTGCCTCTTTCTGTACCCCTGTTCTCTCTTTCTGCACCTTTCCTGCCTGTTTCTGCACCTCTCTTGC